>CM032333.1:96148288-96478288 GCA_019022515.1 Quercus aquifolioides | reverse complement strand
GAAAACTCAAAGGAGAAAATCCGAGAAGAAGGGAAAGAGAGGCGTGCCTGTCCAATCTGATTTCTCCTCCCCCTTATACACATTAATTCCCCATTTCCCAAGCCTACAAAATCTCCTAAAAATATTCTAAATAATAATATCCAAATCTGACTAATTAAGGAAAAATATTAAAAATAAAACAAAGTCCTAATATAACTAGGAAAGTGGTGTTTTTCAGCTGGAAATTTCGTGCACCAGATCTGGAAACTTCTGAAAATAAACCGCATCAGATCCGCATATTAGAATTTCAGACAAAGGAACATTCCAGAACGTCAACAGTGTAGGTGCAGCAACTTCAACCCCGATTTTGACCTTGATGCAGCCAGTATCTCTCAAAACTCAAAACATAAAAGTTGTAGATCTTTGTCTTGGCGTTCCATAGCATCTTGAATCATCTCAATCGGAGCTCGGATGAGAGAGTTATGCCCAGATTACGAAGCGATGTCAAAGCTGTCCAGAATCGCCCAATTAACTACGTTTTGCACTTAATGCCTCCATTTGCATCCTAAATCAAAATATAAGAATAATGAGTACATTTAGGCACCAAATAAGTATAAAAGACTAAACATTAAGGGAGAAAAATATGACATTTTGCATTCTCATCACTTACTAACTCAAAAAATAAAATAATAAAATATTATTATTACTTGGACAAGAGGGTCCAAGTCCCACATACCTAAAGCCCAACTCAATGTCTAACCCATAAACATATAATTATAAACTCATTCTCTATCATTTCCTATGTGAGACTTAAGAATTCTCAGTACTTTAATACCATGTTCAAGTGGACACATTATGAGTCAATTTCTTTTACATTCTATAATATTTTTCTAATAGATACATTACATCACAAGCCCTTTTTTTAGCACTTCTACATAAAATAGTCACTTCAAGTAAAGATAATTTAGACTTGAACAAAAGGCTACCGAAATCCCACTAATGATCCAAGAAACCACCAATAAACACTAAGCCACTTAAAAATCCTCTTATGAATTTCAACTTCGTTCTTCAGCCTTTGGTTGGTGTCCAATAGTCCATTAATTACACTTTTGCTTCTTGGTGTGAATTCAATATCATGTCACTCAAAGTAGTTGCATACATTATGATCTTGCACAACCAAATAATAATAATAATAATAAGGCGAAAAACACATTTTAGTCCTTACATTTTCAGGCGATTCCCATTTTAGTCCCTACATTTTATTTTTATCATTTTTAGTCCCTATCCTGAAAAACGCTTCCCGTTTTGGTCCCTGCCGTTACATCATAGACGGAAAATGCACACGTGGCAAACGGCAGAATTAAAAAATATTAAAAAAAAATTATTTTATTTTAAAATAAAATAAAATTTTAGTTATCAATAATTTTAAAATAAAAATATTAAAAATTTTAGTTAAAAATATTTGTTCTTCATGTTCTTCCCCCAAGAACATGATTTCTTCATGTTCTTCCCCCAAGAACATGATTGCCCAGAAATTCAAGATTTTCTTCTCTTTTATTTCATTTTCTTAACATCCAAACAAGCAAAAACATATACAAAACCATGATCAAACTCAGATACTCTGACACAATTAACTAACAACGATCCGAAAAAAAGAAAAGAAAAAAAAGAAGAACAACTGACCCCTCCACCAGCCAAATGCATATCAATATTGCTCAACGAACAAAAAAAAATTTAGCTTCCAAAATCCACACCATAAACCCCCAAAATTTAGCTTCATTACTGTAAAACCACATGTCTCACTCCACACCACTCAAAAGTCCAAAAAAAAACTCCCTTGTATATTAATATATACCACTAACCCACTCAGATCACAACAAAATAATAAAATTCTCAAACAAAAAAATGTCAAGCCAGGAAATCACAAACCACAAAGAGCACGCAGAGATCTACCATGGCGAAGAGATGTGCAAGCAAAAGTCTCAAGATCTCCTCAATGAGATCTCTCTCCCGAAAGGCCTCCTCCCTCTAGACGATGTCATCGAGGTCGGCTACAACCGCACCACCGGGTTCGTGTGGCTCAAGCAGAAGCGCAAGGAGCACTAGTTCCGCTCCATCGGCCGAAACGTCTCGTACGACAACGAGGTTACGGCCATTGTCGAGGACCGCCGCATGAGGAAGCTCACTGGGGTCAAGACCAAGGAGCTCCTCATCTGGGTCTACATTTCCGACACCTACATCGACGATCCCAGTTTGGCCCTTGTCCGACTAATTGAATGGCGTCATTCAAGTTTTCTGGGCATCCACGAAGAACATGAATAACCATTATTTTTAACTAAAATTTTTAATATTTTTATTTTAAAGTTATTGATAAAATAAAATAAAATATTTTTAATATTTTTTAATTCTGCCGTTTGCCATGTGTGCATTTTCCGTCTCTGATGTAACGGCAGGGACCAAAACGGGAAGCGTTTTTTAGGATAGGGACTAAAAGCGGTAAAAATAAAATGTAGGGACTAAAATGAGAATCGCCTGAAAATGTAGGGACTAAAATGTGCTTTTCACCTAATAATAATAATTTATTAGTTTATGCACAACTTAGAAACCAAACACAACACTTAAGTAAAACCGAAACAAACAAATGAACACCCCAAACCTAGTGCTTGCACCATTGGATTCATAAAAGGAAAATTTGGTATCACTTGTCATGAAAATCAATTGCTCTATTCTTAGCTTTTCCGATCAAGAGGTAAAGTCGAAATTTTCTGTTATAAAACTAAAGAGTAGCAATCATCAAGACTCCAATATTATAAGCAAAGAAGTTATGGAGAACAAAAGATATAATTGAATCAATGAAAAGGTTCCACATATTTAAGAAAGAAGTAAGGACATAACAGTTTCTACATTTTCTCATCCTTATCTGGATGAATCAGGCTCATAGCATCAAATACTAGTTACATCACCAAATTGACATAATTAATCAATAGAAAGATGAAGCAAACCATAAACCAATAAGGGAACATTTATAGTCTATTGTAAAAAAGTTTCCCAAACGGACTGTTGAAATTATCCTTTTCTTCTTCTCTGGAAATCAATCTAACAGAATCACCTCACTTGAACTACTAAAAAGAAGAAAATTCAATAAAACAATTGTGGGTGAGTTGGGCCCTACGAACCAGGCCAGCCAGCATGGGCAAAGCCCAACATGAAGCCCAAGGCCTACTAGGTAATGTAGGCCCAATACACAAGGGAGAGGTAACCCCGGGCTTCATCACGATGGGCTCGATCTTTAGTTGAGTGCCAGGAATGGGGGTGACCACATCCTGAGAGATTCCCTAGGGGTCGGTGGCCTGAGTTGACCACAAAGACAAATCTATGTGCGGTCCCAACGGGGTCGGTCACCGAGAACTATCGATTTTGAAAGGAATCCACTCCCGAACATTGTCTAGCCTCTGGAACAAGTTCCAAGAGAATCATCTGAATTCGTGAGGATCCCTTGGGATTCTGATGGGAATGGGAACGCATGAGTGAGTGGGGAAGGAAATGATGGCCACCCCACTAACGGAGGGCTATAAAAGGAGGTCGAAGCAAGGGTAGAGGGGGTTGGATTTTTTGGGAGGAAGAAAGGTAAACACAGAGAGAGAGGGAGTGGGCTAACATACTGGGGTCATCAGGGGAATTGAGGGAGAGTGCTACTATTGGTTTGGGCCTCGCTTGGTAGGATTGAGCACAACACCCACATACAAATAAATTGTGTGCTCCTTATTGCATCAGTGGCGATCTCGGGCACGCACAATAATGTAATATAATCACTGTTTTTTCAAATTTTATTCTTCAATTCATTACTTTTGAACCATTAAAAGTAACTTGAAAATTTAATCTTCCACTAGAGAACAGAATCACCTCATCTAATATATTAGATGCTTAAAATTTTGTTTTCCATCACATGCTTGATTTTCATTTTCCTCCAACAAGTTAGAATTTTGGTTTGTCATCTCATGCTAATTTTTTTACTTTCCTCCAACATGCTTGGATTTTAGTTTTTCATCACATGTTAAATTCATGAATTTCTTTTGCATGCTAGATCTTTAATCTTTCCTCTATATGCTGAAATTGTTCTCATGACACATGCTGATTTTTTTCTAGATATCTCATTACCATATCTTTTGCTTGCTTAGATGGGCACTCCTAAGTTAATGCATAATTTTCACTTAAATACTTGGATAAACATGTTTAGGTAATTGTTTTATTTTCCTTCACATGTTTAGATGAACATGTCTAGGTAATTTTATGATTTTCTCTATGATACTTGGATGAATATGTCTTGGTGATTTTTCTTTGTTTTTCTCATAATTGCTTAGATGATTAGTATGCCTAAATATATATATATATATATATATATATATGTTTTTTCTTTCCAATTATGTAGATGAGAAATAACGTGACAATTTTTGTTTTCCTTCACATGCTTAGATGAACATGTTTAAGCTAAAAAATTCTATGTTTTACATTAATTTCTTGGATGAACATGTCATTATTTTCAAACTTTCTCTACATTTACCTTGTTGTCAAACATATTTTACTTTTTGTTTCTTTCTACATTAAATGCCCCAACGCATGTTTATTTAAAATTCTTGCAAATTGTTTAAATGATATATTTTTTGTATTTGTTTGACATGACCTGATATTGGCCACTCTAACCTAGCAGACTAGTTTTTACTAGGCGAGATGGGTGCCTAATCCCTTCCTGCCTCGTAAATTAGCCTCCAAACCAAGATCAAGGGTTTTAGACTAGACTCTTGTCCGTGTAAATTTTACTTCCTTTTAGAACGTAACTAGAAAACAAAGCAATGTAATTAATTTTCTTACATTGTAATTGTATCTAGGACCAAAGCTTTGTAAATTTTTGTTACAAAATTGATGTAAATTGTCATATATATTAATACAACAAAAGCAATTTTCTAGATAAGGTTTTCTTATTTTTCCATTTGATTAAATAATTGGCGAATCCATGTAAAACCCTTGATCTAGGGGAAATACATTTTACAATGAACTTAACATTTTGAGCATCACGATCCCACCTATTTGAGCAAGTTAGGCTCAATTTGGGAAAAGTTAGCATGCCAAGGTAGCGTTCGCTCATAGAGTACTTTATTTTTTTTTATCTTCTAATTTGGCGATTGTTAAGGCTCATTTTCGACAAAGCCCAGCAAGACAAAGGGCCCAACGACATGGGCAGACCAAAAGAAACAGCAGACAGAAGTCATGGCAGGAATGAATGGCTCACGGGTCCATGAGATAGGTCCAGAAGAAGCAAACGGGCTTGAATAAACCCAGAAAGAGAAAAGAAACAAACCCATGGGAAGTATGAAGAAAAGTAAGATTGGGCCACAGTAGGCCCAATGCAATGAAAACAAAGAGAGTAATGGGCTAATGGAGAACCCACGAGCCCAAAGGATGAAGTATAGAGTAATTGGGCCAAGGAAGCCCAAAATGAGTTAGCAAAAGTCCATGGGTTAAACAGAACTAAAATGGGCCAGGGATGCCCACAAGAAAAAAGGGACATTGGAGCCCGTAAGAAATGAAAGAAGGAGCCCAGTAAGTATACTGGGAAGGAAAACACACGGCAGGCCCAAAAGGGCCCGGTAGGATTGAGATAAGCAGCAGGAATAACAATTTGGCATGGCAGGGGACGCTAAGCCACAAAGCAAAACACCCAAACTAAAGGGAGGCCCAATGATCCTACAAAGCTCAACCCTCCAAAGAAATGGACACGTCATGAACGTTGGCCTGCCGGAGATGCAATCCACACCAGAAAAGGCCAAAAAGCGCACGGCAGGATATGCGCACCCATTCTCAGACCTCGACAAACGTATGAAACATCAAGAAGGTAAAGCATGCATACGACCCAGACATCACCAGCCTATACCCAGCCACTATGGGAAAGGGTGACGTCATGGGTGAGGGCACAGTCTGGCAGTGGGGAAAGGAATGGAAACCCATTTTTTGTGTTTCTTGCCTAGGCTCTTTCGGTGGGCACAGTCTTGCTGGGATGACATGCCACCCAAAAGAGGCAAGGGTGGGTAAGAACCACGGGGTGCATGCCATGAGAGACCGAGAGGGAGAGGGTACACACTGGACGAGTAGAGAAGGAACTTTTGTTGTCTAAAGGCCACATGTCAATGGCGGTAGTCAAAACCATTGACTCGGTAAGTGGTCGGCAAAAGGCTCCCATGTCAGACAAGGGCCATTAAGGGGCTAGAACAGTAAAATCGGTCATGGCAGGCTCTATATAAGGGACCCGTGGCTGTGTACAGAAGGGGAGAGGCAAGAAAGGGGAATCAGGAAAAGAAAAGAATTCTAAGAAAGAAAACAGAGAGAAAAGATAAAATAAAAACAGAGAACGAAGAAAGAAAGAAAAACAGAGTGTTTTATGGCAGGCGTACACCCAAATGGGTTAACCCCCTCTCTCCCTCAATAGCCTTGTTCTCCATTGGAGGAAAATACGACTTATACTTGGGCACATACCATTTGGGTCTGGCCTCTCAAAGCAATTAATTTCTCCTTTGAAGTTACTTGCGTTGAGGGAGCAGTTTTCCCTTTCTTGGTTAGAGTCCAACGGTAATACTTGGTGTGGCAGACTCAGTCTTTTAACTCTACTAATCCCACTCTATCCCTTTGTTTAAGTTTTATTCTTTAAAAGTGAGGCCTTTTAAGTTATTTGCCTTACTTATTGCGGTAGAAATAGTGGCTGTATTTTTCTTTATGTTATCTATATTATGTCTGCCTGTCATAACCTCTTAACAATGACTTTGCCTGTTGTGAGTTCATAAACAGACTTTGACAGACGTGGCGTGATTTGCGCACAAGCCGGGCCAATGTGTGCTCCAATTGGGCCGGTCCTGACTCTTTTACCTAGAAACAACTCGAGCTCAGTACGGCAGGAAGCTGCCGAACATCCCAATCCAGGCCCACCTCCTTATAGCAATTTTGCTCTCTACCATAATTAGGTAAAAAATAATCCATGTTCATATGATAAAATGTTAGGTGGACCTTTGAATCCTGAGTGTTTTTCTCCATTAATTTCTCTGAAATTTATTTTGCTATTTTCAATTGTAGTTTCAATTTTATGATGGAGATCTTTGGGTGGAAAAACAAACAAACAAATATTTTTATTTTTTGCTTAATAATAGAGGTTACATTAGTATCAATTATTCCCTGTGGATCGACCTCTTTCTCACAGATATATTATTACTTGCGATAATCTGCACTTAGGTTTGTATTATTTTAATTGCAACAACGTACATAACAGTTTTTGGGCCTAAACTACATTCTTCACATGTCAGGTCTTCAATGATTTTTCTATAAAATAGATTCATCTTTGTTGGGATAATATTTTGACACACTCTACAACCAAAGTTTCTAACCTTGAACTTGTGCCTTCCAAATTTTCTTCCAAAATATTTTCATACCCAAAGAGTTTGAATTTTCCCCACCATACCTCATGTTCCCCTCCCTAGCTAAGTGATATGCACTCTTCACACTAAATTTCCCATTAGCAGTTGTTGTCCATACTAGTTGTTTTTCACTAGTTGCGTTGTGCTTAAGGGGATGCTCAATATGGAGTCAACTTCATGTTCTAGAAAAATATCTTGAATCAAGTCAGCTTTCCATTCTCCGCTTTCTACATTCATGAGTGCACATACCTTTGCAAAAATTGAAAGGAGCCTTAGTGGTGAGACAATCCGGTATGTGGTTGGGCTAGTAATCCACTCACTCTTCCAAATTTGAATTTCAAGGCCATTTCCCACCTAGCATTGAACCCCATTTCTAATTAGTGATTGCGAGCCCAAATACTACTCCATGCAAAAGATGAATAGTGGCCTTTTTTTAGCATGTATGAAGTCCTCATCAAGGAAATATTTATTCTTAAAAACTCTACAAAAAATAGAATTCCTCCCTTGTTGCAACCACCATCCCTCTTTAGCCAAGAGGGCAAGATTAAAAGCCCTTAAATCTCTAAAGCCCATACCACCCCTCACCTTAGGCTCACATAGCTTGTCTCATTTCATCTATGCCACCTTCCTTTCACCCTTTTTCTACCCCTACCAACAATTCCAAACCTTGTTTGTCATCTCATCACACAAGCTATTAGGCAATATAAAACAACTCATATGTGCGCTAGAATAGCTTGTGCAATTGCTTTAATAGAACCTCATGGCTCCTGCTTTAGATAGGAGATTCTCCTTCCACTTAAATAATAGACTTGTATATGGTTGGAGGAGTTTTATGTATATGGTTGGAAGAGTTGTATGAAATAGCCATGGCTCCGCTAGATTTTGTTGTTAGAGCATCTCCAACATAAGAACTAAACTAAAAATACTATGTATTTTAGAGAGTAAAAAAAAAAAAAAACACAAATCCAACAGTCTCTGTAAACCTCAAATTTTTTTTTTTGCTCATTTACAGTATCTCTCCAGCCCTGATGGATTACTATATATTAGCAGTTGAATTTCTTATATTAAAAAAATTCTAGCAACTAATTATTATATCAATTCTTTCTCTTTCTTCTTTGATTTGTTTTTAGGTCTCACACTCTCTCTTCATTTCTTCTCACAGAACAAATCTTGTTCTCATAAAACCAATTGAATTAGAACAACAAATCTAAAATCAGAACAACAACAACAAATCAATAACAAGGAAAAAAATAGAAGCCAATCTGACAAAGCTAAAATCAGAAACAATAACAGATCGAGAACAAGAAAAACAATTTGGAGCAATCTGCTTGGCTGCATGCAATTGGCCGTATGGTTTTAAAAACTGGAATGACCAAAAAACCGTTTTTGCCCTTGGTTCCTGGTTCAACTCAGTTTTGACCAGTTTTACCAAACTGAATTGGTGCCCATTCCTGGTTAAGGCCCAAACATTGATCAAATCTCCTCATTTAAGACCCAAACATCTTTTATACTTTCCATATTTTACTTCTAATTCAAATTTGAATTTAACATTAAAAGGAAATCTCTTGGCATCAATGACCCAACTTATTTAACTTATTTGAGTCAATATATCAGATTTTAGTGTATTAAGCTTGAATTAGGAAACATGCAATTAACCCACCAATCAAAGCCAATTTGATTTCCTTACACGTATGACTAAATTTAAAGGGATTGGTTTCCCTAATTTACCAAAATTTAATGAAAAGTTCTTACTTTCTGCAATTAGACAAGTAATTAATACATAAAGAATGCAAAAAGAATACAAATTATACCCTTTAAAAAATAGTTTCTTCATGATTCAATAGTGAAGGTGTCTAATCATTAGTACTACTAGTTTAGCATTTTATTATATTTATATTTTTTTAGAGAGAAATAATAATGTGAAGCAGTGATATATGATGTATAAATTTCATTTTTTAAGCTTTCTAAAAAAAAAAATTATAAAATCATTTTTTAGGTGTATATTTGGTGTATCTAATGTTATATACATATATCCCTGATATAGTGTTCTAAAAAAAAAATTAAATTAATAAGTTTATGGATCATTCAAAGTGAATGTAATAAATTAGTCATCATGATGATTATTAGCTAATCAATCATCTAAACAAAACCATTTCGTGGTAAGTTGATAGTGGTATTTGTTTTCCGAGTAATACTATAGCAACAAATTATTTCATCTAGGCTTATCATTAACATCACTTTTTCTATTTTCCAATAACCACTCATTATATCAGCAGTTTATAAAACTTTTCGTAAAAAAATTTGGAACTCTAACATTACTCTTGTTTCCGTAGTTTGGATCTAGTACATTATCATCATTAAATGTAAATTTTAATTTGTTATAAAATTTATTCATTTCAAATATAAATAGCAGCAATCTCTAACTACAAAACATCTAGAACTCTTTAAAAAAAAAATTAGTATTTAAGAAAAGATTCAATCACTCATTAAAAACTTCCTAATAAAAATGTCAAATTAAATTTGAATTTAAAAGCTTAATTATTAGACTTTGCACGTATCAACGTTTGAAACCATTATTAGACAAGTGGTGCACATAGAAATGCAAAATGAATATGAATTACACCCTTAAATTTTTTTTTCTATTTTTTTTTTTGATAAATGACACCTGGCAAGCTTAAGGATCCAACGGTTAAAATAAATCTCATCTTCTTTGCGTCTTTCCTTCTCTGTTTTTTCTGCAACATCATCGGCAGTACAAGAGAAGCCCAATGGTTAAAAAAAAAAAAAAAAAAAAAAAAAACAAAGCCAAGTCCTCTTCTCAGTTCTCACAACACCACCACCGCGAGAGCATGAAAAAAGTCTATCCCATCACAAAGTATGCACATACCTCACGAATAGACTGAATCAATTTGTGTCCTCCTTAAGGTCACCAATGCCATAAACCACGAATTTTCAAATCTTATTGCACACACTGAGAGTGAGAGTGAGAAGAAGAAGAATTGGTAACCATAGTCCATAAGGCTGTAACGGAAAAACCCATTACTTTCAATATAAAATTCAATACAAAGGGCCTCTGTGACTTGCTAGCTTGTTGACTTGCTTTCGTTTTTTAACCGTTGGATCATTTGCTTGCTAGGTGTCATTTATCGAAATAAAAATCGGAGAAAAAATGGTGGGGGTTTAAGCGGAGATAAGAAAATCATTCTCAACGCAAACAGAGCCTTTCTTTTCTGTTAAAAAAAAAAAATGGCCATCTCACTCGCTCACACTACTCTCCTCTCCAGAACCTCACTCTCTCTCTAGAAATAGCAGAAGTCTCGCCTTTTGCATTTATTTCTCTACTTTTTCTTCTTCTGCTGCTGCTGCTTCTTCTTCTCTTCCTTCTGATAAGCTTCACCGCAACAAATGGAGGTCACCGGTGGCCTCAGTGCTCGAACTTGGTGGATTCAAGATTGGTCGAGAAGGTAACTTTGATACCCAATTGAAAATTTTATCAACTGACAATTATGGTTTCCTGAAACTAAATTACAGAGTCTTGTTCCATCTGTTAAAACAGATTTTGCATCTTAGAGGAAATATCTCCGAATTTTATTAGGGTTTATTATAACTTACAATTACAATGCTTGTGATGATAGAAATAATAATAGTGAAAGAAACTTGCTATTAATACTACACGTAAATGGATATAGAACAATGAATATGTGGTCCATTGTTGTGAAAACCTGGAAACTAGAGGATGATTCTAGAGAAAACTGGAAGAACACAGAGAGAAAGAGAATTTCTTTACACTGAAAATGAGAAAATGAAAGTAAGTGTCTCTACAATGTACAAGCTCTGCGTTTATATACAAAACAGAGCAACAGATTTTAGGCGGGAAAAGAAACTAACTTCCCTTCAAACACGGAACCAATAACCTTATGACATCTGTCCCTAATTCTAACTAACATACACTTATTCTCACGTGACACTCACATGCCTCACTTAACTTCTCAAAACTACAAGCAATCTATTTAATTGTTTAACCCAAAACGCTGCCGTTCTGCTACAGGTCTTCTTTCTTTCTTTAAACCTGTTGTTGTCGTTTAAGCTCTTCTTGTTCTTCAGCTTCACAGACTTCAAACCTCCCTTCTTCATACCTTCCTTCTTTAATTCCCTACATTTGCTTGGACCTGATTCATTCTTGACAGTCTGCTTCTCAACCCTTTTCTTAACAATTGTATATAATATGGAGGACAGATCGACCTCATTAACAAATAAACAAGGATATGTAACATATATGTAAAAGACAAGAAAATCTAAATAGAATTGAGAGAACTTCATTGATGGAGAAGAAAATTACAAGAAATGGAATGAATGAATAATACATAACTGTACTCTGTTTTATATACACAGAAAAATGTAACCGCCTTACAATTGGCGCCAAAATCTGTTATTTGGACCTTCCAGAATTTGTACACGTGGCAATCCAAGAGCAAAAGACTCCTGGATTTACGGAACTAACTTCTTCAATACTATTGGATGAAGAACTCGTGGTCTGGCATGGCTTCAAGCATTTCTAACACTTCTGTGCTCATCAAGCCATTTGATGTAATCCTTGTGCTCTGCGTAGTGCACTTCTTATCAGCAGCTGCTGCCTTCGTGGCTTGATCAACACACTTGTCATCAGCAACTGCTGCACTGCCTGCTACCCTTATGGCTTGGCTGGTGCATCTCACATCAGTAGTTGCTGCACTACTAGCCACCTTTGTGCACCTCTGTTGTGAGATATTACTTGCACTTTTAATAATATATCAACAATAAACCCACTTAATCATCAACAAATAAGAACCAGTAAGAACAACTTTCGTCAAAATAAATCCTCAAGTTATTAATCCAACAAAAAAAAAACAATTAATATTTTCGGATCACTAATTAAATATCTTTTGAACTGTGGATTTCTGGGTACTGATACGCAAATGACCCATACTAAGGCTGCATTTGTTTTGGTGTCTTGAAAATACTTCAGAAAGCATTTTTCAATATTTGGCTTGTATGTAAAATAAAAAATTATATAAAAACAAAAATAATATATATATATATATATATATATTTCCCTTTTTTTCAACAAGACTTCTTCTAAAAATTCATAAATTACATCATAAGCCATGGAAGTTCATGTTCAAAACACATGCATCACTTAACTTGCCTTAAACATAAGCATTCATTATTCTCGCAATAAATTTATCAATTCCATATCCATCCAAGTTATAATACATATAACCATTCCAAAACTCAACAATTATTCCATACTAGCCTCATCACATGCGCTTCGCGCACGATGAGGCTTTATTTTTTTAGTGGTCATATTTTGTAGAAAAAAATGTGTTTTTTTTATTATTTATTATATATATATATATATATAATTTTATTTTGAAAATCTAATTTATAAGCGAATAAATCAATTTGAAAATTAATAGGAAAGTGGTCCAATTTTTTTGATAATGTTTTAGTGGAAGTTAGAGTTGCATTTTTACTGGATTGTCATTTAGTTTTGTCTTTACTTAAACATTGGAGTATAGCGGCATTTTTGAACTAAAAATGAAGAATCCAAACAGGAGAAGCCCCTTAAATAATAGTATAGATACATAACCATTTCACAACATTGTTCTATATCCATGATACTTCCATCCCAATTCTAATACATAATCATTATAAAACGCTAAGATTATTACCAATCCAAAACACTACCATTACTAATATTATTTCAAATCTCCAATTGCTTTGGGTACTCCAAGTGCTTTCTAAGTTGCTAGAGGAGTTGGGTTTGAGACAGGGTCGGCTCAAGGTATTGTGGGGCCTAAGACGACAACTTCAAGTGAGGTCTATTCTTATACTTTGAATATTAATAGAATATTTATTTAACTTTTACCTTTTTTTTCATTTAAAATTATTTTTTTAGAAAAAAAATAACATATTAAAACGAACCCATCACATTATTCAGTTACTATACAACTAAAATAAACAATATTCATTAAATGAAGTAACCAAATACTAAAAATTATGATTGAAAATTTTAATAAAGTTATATATTTGATATTTCTAAATAGAAATTGAGTATAAATTTATTTACTAGTGTAAGATTAATGAGTTCTTTTAACATTTATGTGTGAGAGATTAAATGATTGACCCATCCAATGAAAATATTTTTCTTTAATTAATTTTCTTTGATAAAAAACAACTACTTTTTATTTATTAGTGAATGTGGGGCCAGAAAGAGTCAGCCAGCCCCGGCCCACTTCGAACCAGGCCCAAAGGCCCGCGCCGAGGATGCGTCCAATGTCCGAGGACTAAGATATAAAGCCCAGTTGCCCAAGAAACAGTGCCGAGGACAATCCCTTCCTCGGACGTCCGAGATCATAAAGTGGAGAAGCAACACACCATCAAGGGGAGTCTTCCTGAGCATTCAAAGAGCAAATAGCAAGTACCAAGCGCCGGCAATGGAAGCATGGTGGAGGAGTAAGTCCCAGATGAGTTGTCACCTCCACATTAAATGCCCTTAACTAACGCCCTGGCCGCATTAATGAGGATAGGACTCCTGAACAGTGCTGCCTTGGGTGCCGCAACCCACAGGAGGAATGGAAATGCGGCTGATGGGATAGGCTCTCAAGTGGTGGCCTGGCTAACCAACAAGTGTAGGGACATGATCAACTGAGAGAGATGTATATAATGTAAAGAGTCCCTCTTGAAAGGGAACGGACAGAAAAACCAGAGTGAAGAAATACTGTGGCAACTTGTATTCTCTGAAACCTGGTAATCAGTCTTCAAAGAAATAATAAGAACTTCAAGCTCTAAAAGGCGAGTCCGAGGACATTATTGTGCACTCCCATTTACGCTTAAGTTATTACACCCACAAACAACCATGCATGGCCGCTGCATTCCTCACTAGGGCCTAGTTCTTGAACCCATTCTCTATAAATTCATTGCAGGGTTAGCTGGGCTTGGGTCCACTCTCTCAATAGCAGAAGTGCCCGAAACCGGTCCCTACAATTGGCGCCGTCTGTGGGAAGAACTCGTGCGTTAGTAAGGACAACAGCCAAGTATGGTAAGATCAGGCCCTCACCAGGGAAATCCCCATTGACCAGAACCGGCTAAATCCCAGCACCAGGGTAACTATGGCAACCCCGGACGCGGTCAAAACGAGGAGAACGGACATTTCGAGAGAGAAGCGTACATACCTCAACGACTAGCGGAAGCCCTGTACCCCAGAGGCGTGACAACGGCCCTGCCACGCGGTCAGAAGAGGCCCATAGCCACGCGTCCCAGAGACAGGATGATAAGGTGGCCATGCAGCGCGAGATAGATAACTTGAAGAGAAAGCTGCGCCATGCACGACGTAGACGGTCCGAGCCCAGCCCTAACTTACCCTCTAACGACGAAAGCGATGACGAATACAGGCAAAGGTCAAGGACGCCCCCCAGCGAGACTTTCTTTCACGAGGAGGAGCGCTACCAGAGGCGTAGGCATGACAGCCCAACTCTTAGGGGCTTAGGGAGTGACGCCATGAGCAGGGCACTGGATCGGCTATCCAAGTCGCCTTTCACGCGTCGTATAGAGGAGGCAATGCTCCCTCGGCGGTTCCAGCAACCAACCTTCACTGTTTACAACGGCAAGACGGACCCCGTGGAGCATGTGAGCCAGTTCAACCAGAGGATGGCTGTCCACTCTAAGAACGAGGCGCTGATGTGCAAGGTCTTCCCATCCAGCTTGGGGCCTGTGGCAATGAGGTGGTTCAACGGCTTGAGGACGAACTCCATAGACTCGTACAGGCAGCTGACCCAGGCTTTTGGTTCCCGTTTTGTCACGAATAGCAAGCCTCCTCGGCCCATGAGTGCGTTACTGTCCTTATCCATGCGTGATGGAGAGACCCTCAAGGCTTACTCGGACAAATATTGGGAGGTTTACAACGACCTAGACAGTAAGTACGACGCTGTCGCCATCAATACATTCCAGAATGGACTACCAATGGGGCACGGCCTGAGGAAGTCCTTAACTGGTAAGCCCGCCACCAGCGTACGGCAACTGATGGATCGGATCGATAAATACAAGCGGGTAGAGGAAGACATGCTACAGGGCAAGGGGAAGGAAAAGGTTATCCTTCAGGAGAGAAGGGATTTCAGGTCGGACCGGTATAACAATGCCCGTCCGAGGAGGGATTTCGCGGGACAATCTGGGGTGACCAACACCCAGACTGTCGGCGCCGTGTTCCGAGAACCCGTGCATAGGGTGCTGGAAAAGATAAAGAACGAACCATACTTCAGGTGGCCGAACAAGATGGCTGGGGAACCTGATAGGCGCAATCAGAATCGCTAATGCCAATACCACCAGGACCACGGACATACCACGGAGGACTGCAGGAACCTCTGGAACCACCTGGACCAGCTAGTCCGGGAGGGAAAGCTGAAGCACCTTCTGCACCATTCCAGCAGCCAGCAAGGCCAGACCTACCAGGAGCCTAGGAGGGACATAGCCATGGGGCAGCCCACTGGGACGATTAATGTGATCTTGGTGGCACCAGGAAGAACAGGAACGCACCCTTCGCGAGTGCTGTTTGTGGCCCAACAGCCTGTCGAGGAGTCCCAGGCAGGTCCGAAGTTCCCCCATCCTTGAGTTTCTTGAAGGAGGACAAGATTAGGACCACCCAACCCCACAATGACACCCTGGTCGTTACCCTCAGAATTGGGGGCTACGACGTGAGAAAAGTGATGGTGGATGGTGGCAGTGCAGCCGAGGTCATGTACCCAGACCTTTACAAGGGGCTAGGGCTAAAACCGGAGGACTTGACGCCTTGTAGCTCCCCCCTAATGAGCTTCGACAGGAAGCTCGTCATCCCAAAGGGTATGATCAGGCTGCCCATACAGACTGGCCCAGAAGTGGTGGAGGTGAACTTTGTGGTGGTGGACACGTACTCCCCCTACACAGCCATCGTAGGGAGGCCCTGGCTCCACACCTTGGGGGGTGTTGCTGTTGGGAAAAATCTGGTTTTTGTATCTCATACAAAAACACACGCAGCGGAAGCAACAAAAACAACGGATCTACTTCAATCATGAAAGATAAACATGTAACCATGAATTCTAGAATCAAAGAATAGAAAGCGTACCTTGGTGCAGTGAATTTCAAAACCTTGACTTGAGAATACCTTCAATCTTCATCTCAATTCCACATGGTGCCCAAGATGTGTGGTCTCTCAATCAGTCTTTTGTACATAGACTCTCAAAGAAAAATCTGTCTTCTTCTCCTTGTGGAGAAAAACTGATTTCTTTTTCTTTTCATCTTACGTACGTTAAAACCATTCTCATAGTTTCTTTATTTAATAACACTTATTAAATAATGACTGATTTCTAATTGGGTTAGCCTTTTGGGCCTACCCAATTGGGCTTTAGTTTGTGGCTTGAGATGGGACCAAAGGGACCAATAAGACACTAGCTCCAATGGGCTTTGGGCTTTTCCGTCAACTCTTGACAAGTCCAAAGTTACCATTAATTATATTCAATACCACTATAAGAATATAATTGCACTCTAGGCCTTATTTATAAATTATATCCCAAGACTTTATTATACATTCAACCCCTTCATTAAAATATTCGTAGTAATACAAAGTCATTAATATTGACTGCCACTTTGAAGATTACTACATCTTAATCCTTGAGTACCCGGTTTAATCCTTTATGTTATTCATAATATATTTATGAAATCCAATTCCATAAATATATACTTTAGTAACTCTTTACTAAAGTGGTTGGGCCCAACACTCTGAATAACCAAACCCATTAAACTTATCTCAAGAGAATATTTTATATCTCCGTTAAGAGATTATGAATTCCGTCTTGAGAATATATGTTCCATCAACACTAAATGCGGCTGCCCAACATACTGAGATTTTGACCATAACTTATAGATCTCACTCCTGATATATCAAAGCAACCTACATCTCATGATCAGGTCCATTATTCTCTCAGGATTTAGAGTTGATGTAAATAAAAGTCGTGAGATTTATTATTCAATTGACAGTCTTTAGGAGAATAATAAATCTCACAGCGGTCCAGTTCAATATGTCTTAACTCTTAAAACATATTAACATACCAACTAGAAGTCTCCACTTCCATGATCAAGACAAATCATCTTAGTTGATATGTTATAGTCTTCGCAGATGAAATGCCCAATTTCATCACCGACTACGAACTAAAATTTTGAGTTTACAAAGAACTTGTGATTTATATCTTTCTGTGACTTTTCACATAAATCACATACTATGCATCTCATGGACTAAGATAATGTCCCACTAGTTCATTAATAGTCTCATATAATTAAACAACTTAATTATTCATAACATGCCTATAAATTGGATTTTATGGCACAAACCCTAACAGTTGCCTCCTTCTTGCACCAGAAGGTGAAATTCCCATCAGGGGATTAGGTCCTAGAGATCCGCGGTTGCCAGTCTACGGCGAGGTAATGCACGGTGGCTGCCGTATCCCATCGGCTCGATGCATAGCCCCTGGCCACTGCCGAGGAAGGCTTATATAGCAATCAAAGACCCCGATGGCGCCTCCTGGTACAGCTGCCGAGGAGGCTAAATGTGAGGACCTGGAGACGGTGGCAATTGACGATGACCCGGAGAGGTTCTTCCAGGTCGGAGCCTAGTTGCCCCCCTGGAGAAGGAGGAGTTACTTGAATTTCTCAAAAGGAACCTTGACGTGTTCGCATGGGACCCCTGCGATGCCCCTAGGATTGATCCATCCTTCATCTGTCACCACCTTAACGTCAACCCATCCGTGATCCCCAAGGAGCAGCCACCCCAGCGCCCGTCAAAGGAACATGCTGATGCAATCAGGGAAGAGGTCAATAAGCTTAAGTGCGCGAGGGCTATCAAAGAAGTTTTTTACCCCGAATGGTTGGCCAACACTGTGGTGGTCAAGAAGAAAAGTGGGAAATGGAGGGTTTGTGTAGACTTCACGGACCTGAACAAAGCATACCCAAAGGACCCCTTCCCAATGCCACGAATAGACCAGTTAGTAGATGCGACGGCAGGCCATCCTCGGATGAGCTTCCTAGATGCCTTTCAGGGCTATCATCAGATCCCACTAGCTTTGGAGGACCAAGAGAAGACAGCCTTTGTGACGCCCATTGGGAACTACCACTACAAGGTTATGCCATTTGGCCTGAAAAACGCCAGATCTACTTACCAGATGATGATGACAAGAATGTTTGAGCCGATGTTGGGCAAGAGCATCGAGGTCTATGTTGATGATATGGTGGTGAAGAGCAAACTGGTGTCCGAACGCTTGGGGGACCTCGGCCGTACCTTTAACGTCTTGAGAAAGCACAAGCTCCGCCTAAATGCCTCAAAATGCTCGTTTGGCGCAAGCTCTGGCAAGTTTTTGGGATACATGATCACCCAACGTGGGATCGAAGTCGACTCTGACCAAATCAAGGCCATTCATAATTTGAGGCCTCCGCAGAACCCCAAAGAGGTCCAAAAGCTTACTGGGATGATCACGGCGCTGAACCGATTCATTTCCAGGTCGGCTGACAGGTGCAGGCCCTTCTATCTCCTGATCAACAAGTGGAAAGGATTTGAGTGGTCCGAGGATTGTGTCGTGGCTTTCCAACAACTCAAGGAGTATCTATCTCGGCCGCCTATCTTGTCTAACCCCGAGGCTGACGAGGTCCTATACGCATACCTTGCTGTGGCGCCCCACGCAGTGAGCCTAGTACTGATACGGGAAGACAATGGCGTTCAGAAGCCAGTTTACTACGTCAGCAAGTCGCTGCATGAGGCGAAGGTCAAATACCCACCTTTGGAGAAAGCCATACTGGCTGTGGTTTATGCCACGAGAAAGCTCCCCCATTACTTCCAAGCTCACACAGTGGTTGTCCTAACCCGACTGCCCTTGAAGTATGTACTCCGGACCGCTGATTACACGGGGAGAATCGCGAAGTGGAACACTATTCTGGGGGCTTTCGATGTCAAGTACATGCCTCGGACCTCCATAAAGGGCCAGGTTCTGGCAGATTTGATGGCCGAGTTCGCTGAACCAGCTGTAGAAGTGGCGTCCGAGGAGAAGAGCGTTGATGAGAAGTCAATTGGGGCAGTCTCCATCCCGGGGTCACCATGTTGGAAGGTATATGTTGATGGCGCAGCAAACCAGAGGGGGTCTGGAATGGGACTTGTCTTAGTATCCCCTGAAGATCACGTCATAGAAAAATCCCTGAGGCTCGGATTCTCGGCCACAAACAACGAGGCCGAATATGAGGCATTGCTGCAGGGGATGGTCATGGTGCAGAAGTTGGGAGGAAAGTCGGTGGAGGTGTTCTCAAACTCGAGACTGGTGGTAGGACAGGTAAAGGGAGAGATGGAGGCCCGAGACCGAGAATGCAAGAGTACCTGAGCCAGGTCAAGCGCTTGCAATCGGACTTCGACCCTTTCAGTTTGTCTCATATTCCCAGGAGTGGGAACAGCCATGCCGATTCATTAGCCACACTCGCGACTTCCACGGCAGACGATCTACCTCGGATCATACTTGTGAAGCATCTGGAGAGGGCGAGTGAAGTGCCAAAGGGAGCGATCCCCGTCCATCAGGTTGAGATGGGTCCCAGCTGGATGGATCCCTTAGTGAGATTCCTCAAAGATGATGTCCTGCCTGGGGAGAGGTCAGAGGCAGAAAAAATACGAAGGAAAGCTCCTCGGTTCTGGTTGTCCGAGGACCACAAACTATACAGGCGCTCCTACTCTGGGCCATACCTGCTGTGCATCCACCCCGAAGTGGCGGAATTACTGCTCGAAGAGCTGCACGAGGGAATCTGTGGGAGCCATACAGGGGGGAGATCCCTGTCTCACCGAGCCGTCACGCAAGGGTACTGGTGGCCGGGGATGCAGCAAGAGGCCCATGAGTATGTCAAAAAGTGTGACCAGTGCCAAAGGTTCGCCCCGAATATCCATCAGCCATGAGGGGTCTTCAATCCTTTGTCCAGTCCATGGCCGTTCGCCCAATAGGGCTTGGACATTGTAGGACCTTTCCCCAGAGCACCAGGGAATAAAAAGTATATGTTGGTGGCCACAGACTACTTCACCAAGTGGGTCGAGGCCGAGCCACTGGCCAACATCAGGGACGTAGACGCAAAGAAATTCCTTTGGAGGAACATTGTTACACGATTCGGGGTCCCACATACCCTCATCTCGGATAATGGGCTCCAATTCTATAGCAAAGCCTTCAGGAGGTACTGTGGCGAACTTGGGATCACAAACAGATACTCAACGCCAGCCTACCCCCAGGGAAACGGACAGGCCGAGGCTGTCAACAAGGTCATCGTCAATGGGCTTAAGAAGAGGCTGGATGATGCCAAGGGGAGATGGGTAGAGGAGCTGCCCCATGTTCTCTGGACGTACCGGACTACGCCCCGGCGATCAACGGGGGAAACGCCTTTTGCCATGACTTATGGTGCCGAGACGGTGATCCCCTTGGAAACAAACTTCCCGACGCTGAGGACGAGTTCCTTCACTCCAGGCAGCAATGATGAACTGCTGGGGCGGAGCCTGGACCTGGTAGACGAACGAAGAGAGCGAGCAATGATCCAGCTGGCCTATTACCAGCAAAAGCTCAAGCAAGGGTATGACGCCAATGTAAAGCTCAGGCCACTAGCACCGAGGGACCTGGTGCTGAGAAAAGTCACAGGGGCTGCCAAGAACCCTTCTTGGGGAAAGCTGGGACCCAATTGGGAGGGGCCCTACCGAATTACCTCAATAGCAGGGATAGGGGCATATTATTTAGAAGATTTAGATGACAAACCTGTACCTCGTCCATGGAATGTAAATAACCTGAAAAGGTATTACTATTAATGAAGAAGTCTCTTTTAATTCTGATTTTTAGCCTATCATGATTATGTGTCTCGCGTCCTGACGGCCAGACTAAGTACTAGACAGAACCAAGGTCTTGCATGGTCCTCGGACTCAAACCTATGGGGAAACTAGCTACTTACAGAAGAACAGAAGCGTTAGACAGAACCAAGGTCTTGCATGGTCCTCG
Source organism: Quercus aquifolioides (assembly GCA_019022515.1). NCBI lineage: Eukaryota > Viridiplantae > Streptophyta > Magnoliopsida > Fagales > Fagaceae > Quercus > Quercus aquifolioides. The sequence continues at coordinate 96,456,789 of CM032333.1, read as the reverse complement.
GACTCAAACCTATGGGGAAACTAACCACTCAAATATACCTGGGTACTAGACAGAACCAAGGTCTTGCATGGTCCTCGGACTCAAACCTATGGGGAAACTAGCTACTTACAGAAGAACAGAAGTGTTAGACAGAACCAAGGTCTTGCATGGTCCTCGGACTCAAACCTATAGGGAAACTAACCACTTAAATATACCTGGGTACTAGACAGAACCAAGGTCTTGCATGGTCCTCGGACTCAAACCTATGGGGAAACTAGCTACTTACAGAAAAACAGAAGTGTTAGACAGAACCAAGGTCTTGCATGGTCCTCGGACTCAAACCTATGGGGAAACTAACCACTCAAATATACCTGGGTACTAGACAGAACCAAGGTCTTACATGGTCCTCGGACTCAAACTTATGGAGAAACTAGCTACTTACAGAAGAACAGAAGTGTTAGACAGAACCAAGGCATTGCATGGTCCTTTGACTCATTCCTATGGGGAAACTAACTACTTCAAGGAGGCTAAGTGTTAGACAGAACCAAGGCATTGCATGGTCCTCGGACTCAAGCCTATGGGGAAACTAACTACTTCAAAAAAGATCCTAAGTGTCTACCTCAAAAAAAAATTCTGCCTAGTCCTTAGGACATGAAAGGTCCGCCCATCATACATGCCCTCGCATTATAATGATTGATGTCGCGATTGGTCGAGATACAATTGAAATTAAAATTATACAAGTAAAGAGAAAAAGAGAATGGATAACTCGCAAATGGATAAAAAGCCAGAACAAATAAATAGAGAAATAAAGCTCCCATTACATTAAGTCCATAAAAACCACATCATAGGAGTCACATTACATACAAAAAAAAAAAAAAAAAAAAAGATGCAAAAATAAAGTGAAGAACGCAGAGGCGCCAAGGAGCCTACTCCTTCTATCTAATTGCCCGCCCCAGTGGGTGGCTAGACTATGACAGCCTCAGGATCCTCGGAGCTCTGATTAAGTGGGATAGCTTGCAGAGGCACGGCAGGAATGGCAACTTCCCTGGAGGAAGAAACCTGGGCATCAAAGGAGGGCTTTGCAACAAGCTGGGGCGCTCCCTCATTAGGGCCTTCACTCGGTTCAACCACCCCGAGAGGATCACTCCCTCGAACTGGCTTACCAGTAGGCCTAGCGATCGAGGCTCCCTCACCTGGAGTAGCAACAATTTCCTCAGCAGCCTCCTCGGCCTCAGAGCCATCTGGGGCAGCCTCGCAGATAGTAGGGGGGTCGTACACACTCTCCTCCTTCCACAGGTCAGACGAGGCCTCCACCCCAGCCTGTTTGAGGGCTTCACCTCAAGTTTGGGAGCAGTAGCGCCTGCATACCTCAGGGACTTAGGATTTGTAGGCAGCTGCTGTCTCGGTTGCGCCGGCAACATAAGCTGCCTCCTCAGCTTCCTCCTTAGTGGCCCAGGCCTCCTCCTTGCCCTGGTCTGCCTCGAACTTGGCCCTCGCAGCCTCTTCCTTAGCCCATTCAGCCACCCTCTTGGCTTCCTCAGCAACGGCCACCTCCTTCTTGAGGTCAGCTATCAGCTCTTTGGCGATCTTCAGCTGATCCTCTGCCTCACCTAAACGCCTCGTCTGGTCCTCGACCTGTTTCTGGAAACTAGCGAGACCTAACACTGCATTGTCCCTAGCCCTGGTCATTGCCTTTAGCTCCTCTCTGGCCGCGGCGAGGTCGTCCTCGGAGGTCTTGAGGGTCCGAGTTGCCTCCAGGCGCTTCTCACGCTCTGCATCCATGGCCTTTCCTTGGTCATGGGCCGCCTCCTCCAGCCTATATGTGGCCTGGACAGCCTGTTAAACAAAACAGGAACATAATAAGCCAAGCATAAAAAAAAAAAAAATAATAAGACAGACTGAAGCCAGGGAAATCACAAGTGTTGAGGGTCTTACCATTCCCAAGTACCGCTTAAGGCTGAGAAAGACCTCCCTGCTCCTCATGGTTCCCAGCTCCGCCATGTCCGCGGGAAGTAACAAGCACCTCTCCACCGCGTCGGCCACATATGCGCCTTCGCCCTCCCGAAAATCCCTGAGGGAGGAGTCATCCCTCAAAGGACCCCCATGGAGCATTGGGGTGGGGAGCCAAGCCTGAACCTCGGGCTGGGCATCGACCTGCTTGTCCTGGTCTTTGGAGCCTATCTTCAGTTGCTTTGAGGGCCGTCGAGTGTCATCCCCCTCCCGCGTGGGCCCAGACTTGTCCTCGATAGGCCTCTTGCCCTTATCCTTTTTCAGCTTAGGATCAGCGGGCTCGTGCCTTGACGGCGGGGTCGTCTGAGGCGGAGGAGGAGGAAGCCTGGATTGGGATAAGGCCGACCTAGTCTGGGCGGGACGAGTCTTAGGAGGAGGAGGAGGAAGCTTTGGCTTGGACTTCCCCGGTTGTCTTTCTATTAGGTCGAGCAGACTGGGTTGGGACTTCTTCTTGTAACCCATCTCAAGTCGAGGAGATGTCTCTGTCGCTAGAAGGTCTGCTTCGGTCAGACGAGGATCACCTAAGTCTCCAGGAGGGTCCTCGGACTGGTGGACTTGTTCAAACACTTCAAAGTCGTCCTCGGTAGGACCAGAATCTGCAACTTCTTCTTCCCTTTCTAAGTTCTCTTCCGCGGCCTCTGGGAATATGTGGGAGGAAAAGGGGCCAGCTAATGTGACACCTTCTGAAGGGGAGGGATCCTCGGGAAACTGGAACCCGTCCTCGGTCACAGTTATTTTCTGCAGCCGAGGATCCTTCGCTCTGATCAGGTGCTTTGGAGCCGCGAACGATTTTTGGATCGGGGTGTACCCCAAGATCTTGTGAGCGGCTCTAACTTGTTGGTCAGCTTCGTTCTCAAAAACCGCCGCCCTGAGCACTTTCTGCAAATCCTCTCTGTTGACCAGGCTGAAGTGATGCGTGAAGGCGTGCGGATCTACAGAAAGAAGACACATTCATGTTAGTAACCAAGCAGTGCAAAAAAAAAAAAAAAAGAATGACGCATGCAACAAAGCTAAAATCTTTGAACCCCCTCCTACTCCCACTGCCCCACCTGGTGTCCCCTCCGTCGTCGGGCAGTGAAGGCCATCGTGCCACTCTCCGGACACGATGAGAAAATCCTCGTTCAGCCCCTTGCTGGACTCAGGGAGGCACTGGATAAGCTGGACCCTATCGTCCCTCGTCCTCATGTAGTACGACTTGTCCTTCAGGTGTTGAAGGTTGTAACAGTAGGTCACGTCGTGATGGGTCAACCTTAGCCCCATTTTCTCGTTCAGAGCGTCCACACAACCCAGAATTCTGAAGATGTTGGTGGCGCACTGGGTGGGAGTTAACCGGAAGTGTGTAAGGTAGCCCCTCGTCACTGGCCCCATGGGGATTCTCATGCCACCTTCGAGGAAGGCGATGATGGGAATCACCACCTCGCCCTCCTGCCTCCGAAGGAGCCACTCTCCTTCCTCACAATACCTCAAGCCCACGTTGGCCGGTATCTTATAATCGGCGATGAATTTCTCCATCGCCTCCTCAGTATAGACGTACTTCTTAAGTCTACCCATCCCAAATGACGCCTAAGAGAGCTAAAGAAAGAGCAAATGAAAGACAAGGAGGAGTAGAGAGGAAGAAAGCTCAGAGAGGGATAGAGTGACTTACAGAAATGCGGAGAAGCTCCTCGAACAGGCTTTTTATGCTGGAGATGTAAGTGGAAATTTGGCTGGACTCAGAATGTATGCGCAAGAGCTCTTGATTGCGAATGAAAAAAGGGAAAAGCAGTTCGAATGGGTATTTATACCCCAGATCGAAGAGCCACGCGGGTTTTCCCGCCCATAAATGCTAGGCAAATCCCCACCGTTGGATTGCCATCCTCCCGTTGACCGTGGGGAGCACAGAGCCGCCCGAATTTAATGAAGAACACGTTACACGCGCCGAAACGTCAATAACGCGCCTTGGGCAGGTGAAAAGGCTCCAACGCTGACGTGGGACAAGACTCGATTGGACAGACTAGGCTCGAGGATGTCAAAATCCCCCTCTCCGCCTGAGGATGCGGACAGCAAGATTTTGAGGGGTTATTGTGGGGCCAGAAAGAGTCAGCCAGCCCCGGCCCACTTCGAACCAGGCCCAAAGGCCCGCGCCGAGGATGCGTCTAATATCCGAGGACTAAGATATAAAGCCCAGTTGCCCAAGAAACAATGCCGAGGACGATCCCTTTCTCGGACGTCCGAGATCATAAAGTGGAGAAGCAGCACACCATCAAGGGGAGCCTTCCTGAGCATCTAAAGAGCAAATAACAAGTACCAGGCGCCGGCAATGAAAGCATGGTGGAGGAGTAAGTCCCAGATGAACTGTCACCTCCACATTAAATGCCCTCAACTAACGCTCTGACCGCATTAATGAGGACAGGACTTCTGAACAGTGCTGCCTTAGGTGCCGCAACCCACAGGAGGAATGGGAATGCGGCTGATGGGACAAGCTCTCAAGTGGTGGCTTGGCTAATCAACAAATGTAGAGCTAGGATCAACTGAGAGAGATATATATAATGTAAAGAGTCCCTCTTGAAGGAGGGACGGACGGAAAAACCAGAATTGGGAAGCACTGTAGCGACTTGTATTCTCTGAAACCTTGTAGCTAATCTTCAAAGAAATAATAAGAACTTCAAGCTCTTTAAGGCACGTCCGAGGAGCATTATTGTACACCCCAATTCACGTTTAAGTTATTATATCCCCAGCAACCATGCATGGCCGCTGCATTCCTCATTAGGGCCTAGTTCTTGAACCCATTCTCTATAAATTCATTGCAGGGTTAGCTGGGCTTGGGTCTACTCTCTCAATAGCAGAAGTGCCCGAAACCGGTCCCTACAGTGAATATTTAGTGCTTAATTAATACTTTTATTGATACAGGAATATCTCTATTGGTAAAAATTTGGGGGTCTTTTTTCATTGATGGCCTTAGGCGGTTGACTATTTGGCTCACCTATTGAGCCAGCACTGGTTTGAGAGGACTGTAATGGATAAGCACCATGAACATAGAAACTTCGTGTAAAATAGAAAATCAAAAACAAGCAAGACCACCCCCCATCGACCACTCTCTTGTCATTGCTACACGAAACAATAGTGCCAAAATGCCAAAAGAATGCATTATAACCTGTCATTTAATTAACACATAACGAATGCAAAAAATTATTATTGAAACAAAGTTGAAATATAGAGATTAACCTTTAAAATATTGACCAAGTTTAGTTACAAAATTAGTTTAACTTAAGCTACAACTTTCCTCAATTTTTTTTTTATTGAAGATGAATTTTGACAAATCTATCATTAGATTACATATTCTTTTTTTATCTTTCATGCTTACAAAATTTCTAAAAAGTTAAAAATCAATAATTTTTTCATCAATAAATTATTTAAATTGCAAGTATTTGTAATTTAAAATTATACATAAAATATAAGCTTATAGAATATATAGTAAATAATATCCGATCGATTCAAAATTTGACATGTGTATTAAGAGCGTAAAGAACATACATTTCAACAGTTAGAAATTTTAAAATATGTAGTAATGTTTATTTTATTGAGTAAGATTATAACTTTAAACTACAACCAATTTTGTAGCTAAAATATAATATGTCTTAAGAAAAGGCCAAAATTTTCTCCATGCTTTTAAAGAAAATCCAGTAAAGCAGAGCACACAGAATAAACTCCCAACTTTTCCTTAGAGTTAGTCAATGTTGAATCTTTGAGCAAGTACCACAACTCTACCTATGTCAATGTTGAATCTTTGAGCAAGTACCACAACTCTACCTATCCAAAAAATAATAATAGTGTTCCACAACTCTAATCAAAACAAAAGAGCAAATTCCAAAGAATTTCATTTATGATCATTTTACAGGGACATTATTCCCCTTCCCTTACCCCCATAATCAAATCCATACAAGAGACCTAAAAGAATACTAGAGTCAATCGCAGAAAATGAACCTTAACATGAAAAGTAATATATATATATATATATATAAACAAAGACTCGACAACTCTTCAACCCCATTTGCATACATTCTCTACCCCACATGATACAACAGAGAACCCAATACACATAACATTGAGTCATAAGAAGTTAAGAACCAACAAGCGACATATGTGGACTGGGTAGCTAACAAATATAATCTCACACAATATTTCCTAATTGGGCAGAGAAACTACATATGAGAGTTCCCAAATCATAGACAACTTTCATACAGAAAAGCGAGCTAGCAAATCATATATGGTATATGGGCAGCTAAAAAATCATTTTATTTACATCGTCTTTCAGAACGGCAAGCGTAGGGAATAAATAAAAATAAAAAGAAGTCACTAAATCATAGCTAATTCCATTCCGTTTGCTCTGTATTGGTCAGAATGAGGTTGAAAGTTACAAACAAGCCACTAAATTGGCATATGTCTACTGTGGTTTGTTTTGGTCATTCTAGTCTGATATCTACGTTTCAAATATACTAAGTTTATCATAATAAAATTTCATGGAAGTGTAATGGGCAGAGAGCCTCTCCCGCTACCACAATCCTAATTCCTAGACGCCAAATTTGTCTTGTTTATCCTGATTCTGGAAGCAAGAAGAAATGCTATATATAATGTAATAAGTTGATAAAAGCAAGTAGTATTTTCAGTTGGGTCAAACACCCGAAAATAGGGAAAACATTTTCTGGAAAAATGTTTTTAAGTCGAAACAAGCATGGATTACTGAAAACTTTCTTTTGTATCCTAGGGATCAAATTGTTAACTTGATTCCAAATCCAGTAATCATTATACTATGATCAATGATGGCCAGGACTAGAATGAGCGGTAGATGTTGGTTGATAAATAATAGCCATAACTCATAACCTCTAAAGTGATTTTGTCCATCTACATAAAAACTTCCCAATAGCTTTACTTGATACAACAACTGACCTGTCAATTTCAAAAGATGGCCACTTTGTGGCTTATTCATTGAGTAGAAGTAAGCTCACTATGAGATTAGCCGTGTAAAACCGAGGTTTAAGAGGTGGAAGAACTTCCAGTGGTGTAAGATTTTGAATTCCAAGATCATTCTCATTTTGATTCTCAAGGTCGAATGAAAAGACTTGATTACGATTACCCAGGGGCAGAGCCACATAGTGGCTTAGGGGGGCCGTGGCCCCTGCAAAAAAAAATTCCATTAGACTATGAAGAAAATATAAATGGGCCCCCCCAACATTAAACAGCCGGCCCCCCTACCCATTTCTCACCTATTCTCCCAGCCCACTCCCAGCCCTAGCTTTAGTTTTAGGCAACTCCAAATAAAACAAAAACCTACTGGCCTACGGAAATACTCATAAGTCCAACATTTAAATACTCTTAAATCCAAATAACAACAAAAATACACTTTCCCTTTATCTCAAAAAGCCCACCCTGACCCACAGAATCCCTTGCCCTTTTTACTTTTTATTCTTTTATTTTGGCTTCTTTGATACACTTTCAGCATTGGTACAGTAGCCTACCAGCGCCCAAAACTCCAATCCTTTGTTCTGTCCTCACAGTCCGAAGAAAAAAAAATTCTGACCAATTTTTTCTTTCTTCATCAGCTGATTCAGCTTTAGTTTTGAAACTTGGTTGTTTTGTCTTCTTTGATACACTTTCAACACTGGTACCACTGCCTACCAGCCCCCAACACTCCAGTCCTTTGTTCTGTCGTCACAGTCCCGGGGAAAAAAAAATTCTGACCAATTTTTTCTTTCTTCATCAACTGATTCAGCTTTAGTTTTGGAACTTGGTGACCACCTGGTGAGTTTTCTTCTCTTTCTTAAGCATTAGACGTTCATGATTCATCTCTTTTTAGTGCCTTTTTTTTTTCTCAACTATCTACACCTAAATATTCACATGCTCTTTATATTTTCATAGATTTTTAGAGAAATACGTGATTGAAGGCATGGGGAGATTGTTTGTGATGAGTCTTGAAGGGAAGATCTTTTGGAGGCAGAGGCAGTAGGCATTGCCACACGGGTGACCCATCTTTGCACTTTGTGAAGACAAAGTTTCTAAGGTAAAATTGTTTTGATTTATTACCTATTTTTTATTAGTTAGATATCATGTAACTGTGGATGTGGATGTGGTTGTGGGTGTTGTTAAATTGTTTGGTTTATGTTGTGTACCAATACTTGTGTGTTTAATTTTTGTTTTTGTTTGAGGGGTTATTATTAATTAAAGTCGTATTAAAAATGGGTTGTATGTTTAAATTATAGTGAAAATTTTGTTTTTTCTTGAGTATGAATAACATCCATATAACTAAGTAAAAATTTCTAATTAAAATTTTATTTTTTAAACTTCTTTTCAGGTTAATTTTTGAGTAATATTCTTAAAACTAAAAGAATTATGAGCAAACAAAAAACAATTGATGCATTCTTTAAGAAAAAAGATGTTAGCAATTCAGAAATTAGGACACCTGTGGGAGGAAAAGGAAGTTAGACCAACACTGACAATTGATAGCATGCGTGATGTGTTGCGTGTTTTCATTAATGGCAAGCTTATAGGTAATTAGGCGTTGTCTCACAATATTACTTCCTCTTATCTCATTCTCCTTTTCTCCGTTGAATTCTTCCTCACCATTCATTTTCTCATTGGATTATATTTTTGTGCTACTTTTTTTTTTTAGATATCTCTAACTTAATTGAGTATTGAGAAATGATGAAATTAATATGTTTGTTGAATGTTGACAATGTCATAATTAGCCAAATGCAGAATTAGTACCCAAGAAGAAAAAAAGACTCAAACTGCTTAGGTTATATATCAAAACTACTCTCTCTCTCTCTCTCTCTTACTTGTCACCTATTTCTAATCTTCCACACTTTACAACTCAACTCCAACTTGGTATCAAAGACTTCCAATCCAACCCTAGAAGCCGTTAAAGAAACCTAGCAGTCATTTGAGTCAAGGTGTGTAGTAGGAGGGAGATAGACAAGAAAATAGGGTTGGGCTTAAGTTATTGAAAAATGCTAAAACCACAAAAACTTACACAATTTTTGCCACAACTCACCATGCGGCGAGTTGTGAGTGGTGAGGAAAAAGTGGTAGGTCCATGTAGGTCAACACCTCCATGCACAAGTGGTCGGCCCCCTCATGTACAAATTCCTGGCTGCGCCCCTGTGATTACCTGACTTCATAATCACAAGTTCACCACTAACCGTGCAGTCTAAGAAGTCCTCAACACCCGACAATGGTACAGTAAGTGTTGGGAGTCCAAGAATCAACAAGACTATATTCACTCATCACCCAAATGCGGCACACCTAAACCAATTCGGCTTCATCTTGGCCGAAAGCAATCAAAGCCAGCGATCCCTTGAATACCACTAGTTGTTTAAACTTTAGTGACAATCCATCAGAGTAATTATGCGGTAGTTTTATCTCCCGGAATTGCTCGTTATCAACATCAAAGCATAAAATGAATTCGTAGACCTGAGAAGTGGTAGCTATAAAGTGCAAAGCTCCGTTGTGAAATAAACAAGGTGATGGAGCAATCCACGGATTGGTACGAAGCATGTAAACCTGTGCCCGAAGTTGTTCTCTGTTAAAAAGCCCAAACACCAAAAGCTTCAAGTCATTGTTTTGAGAAGTAGGAAACGCTAGTCCATAAGAGCTATTCTTAAAACGGACATTATCGAGAAAAGCGAAAGCTGAATTAACGTTCCATTTTTGGGGCATACCATGGTCAAGAGAAAACAAACCAGAAAAAGGATGGAAATTGTTTTTCGCCACTATTATTATTATATATCTTCACTATCTCAATTCTTTTATGTTACCAATATCACCACCACCACCACCCTATTGTCACCACCACCCCAACCATTGTCATTACCACCGTCATTACACCACATTGACAGCCGCCGGCCAATACCACCGTCTCCATCTCCTCCACCGCATACACATATAAAGTGTTAATAATTTTTCTTACGAGTCATACCACATAAAAATTAAGTTTCAGATCATCCTTAAATTAAAATCCAAATAATCACATGAAACACAAGTCTTTTTTTAAAACGGAACGTAAGTTCTTCCTCTTGAAACAATGAAACCCATTAAGTCGTCGTGCCATTTGTCAGCATGCAGCATAAGAAACGTATTGGTAACAGACTTACGTAATTTCATCTTTTTGTTAAGGTAGGACCGTATGAATCTCCAAATATCGGCTTATCCTTACGTTATGTTACAATGGTTTTCTTAGAGAAAAGACAATTAATGGTGATCCAACTTTTAGCAACTTTTTGCATTTGTCATTGTTAGTGATTGCTGATGGGTAATTTGGCTTTTTCCTGGAGGGGAAAACGATAAAAGATAACCAAACTTACCATATGATAAAGTGATCTATTTTCTTCAGAATGGCCATTAATGTTACCTGTATTTTAAAAGAAATATAATAAATGGTAAACTTGTAACACAGTTGACGGCATAGCGCAATGGATTAGCGCGTCTGACTTCGGATCAGAAGGTCGTGGGTTAGACTCCCACTGTGGTCGACCAGTTTTTGAATTAACAAGAAAAATTAAAATGTAGTAAAATTATTTTATTTATTTATTTTTTTTTAAAAATTAGAATTTAAAAGTAGTTTTTCACTTTTTTGATGCATTGATTGTTGGGAAATTAAGGTTATATTTGGTAGCAGTTTTTGTTTTCTATTTTTAAAATCTTGTTCTTGGGAATATAAAAAAAAAAAACAATTTCCTTGTATTTTTTATATCAAAAACATGTTTGGTTAATTGAAATTAAAAAGATAGTTTTTTGAAAAAAAAAAATAAAAAATACTAAAATATATTGTTACTAGGGTTTGAACTCTAATAATAACTCATTAAATGAGATAAATTCATTAAATTAAATACATATTTTCATTGACTTTTGAAAATTAGAAACTGAAAACAGTCATTTGCATGTTTTCAGTTTTCCTTCACAAATTGAGTTTTGAGGACAATTTTTATTTTCTGTCCATTTTGATTTGCCAAACAAGTTTTTTAGTCTCAAAAATAGATTGTTTTTAGAAACAGAAAATAAGAGAAAAAAACAGTTACCAAACATACCCTAACATTTTTTTCCTCTGTTTTTTGGGGTTTCAGATTCCACAAAGTGATACAAGAGAATTAGATAAGTGTAAAATAAAAAATCAATTTTTCCTTGGTAAAACATATGAATTTAAATGTAGTTTATTCACGTCAAAATGCACTCTTAAATACACAAAATCTAGAACATAGATTATTTTAAAGGCAAAATTTAAGTATAGTACTTAGATGATGTTACTTAGATTCTCCACTTAAGATTCTATCATGTGGATTTTTTTCACATGAGATAGAAGTGTATTTTTTAGTTAAATAGTCACATGGTTAGGAACTTAAGAAACAACATCGAAAGTATTGTATCTAAGTTTTGTCCTTATTTTAATGGGATGGATTGTAAGATAAAGAATGAGATGTTGGGTATATTGTTAAATGAGAATGTAGAACAGATAAAATGGTATTTTAGGCAAGCAAAATGCATATTCTTTGCTGGAAGGGTCAAATTGAAATTTTGGAACGTAAATGGTCAAAATGAAAACCATTCCAAACTTTAAGGGCCAAAAATGTACTTAAGTTGAAAACCAATGAGTTCCAATGTCTTATGTGATTTCTTAGTTATATGATTATATAAACTTTTACTTATAATGTACATATAAATGCGTTAATTTGTTTCATGCACTAGAATTAAAAATGCTAATGACCCGTAGCTCCATTCAACTACTCAGTTTTTAAATTTTTTTTAGAAAGTTTCACCGCTCCTAATGATTGTTCTTTATCAGATACTAATTGGTTTTTGGTACTGACGAGGATCGAACTCAAATCTCTTATTAAAAAACAAGAGGCTTTATGAATTGAGCTAATTGAAACTCACCACAATTGCTCAGCTAAAAGGAAAGACCGAAAGAATAGATCCATGCATACCTATAGAGTTTAATGATCCCTGCGTCTTCACTCGAGCAAAAAGGAAAAAAAGGGCTAAACCAAATTATTCAGGACAATTGGACAAAGCATTAAAGAAGGCAAAAACAAACTTTCTAGCTATCATCTTAGGTACATCAAACTAGGGCATTAAGACCATTTCATTCACCTGAATAAGAACGCTAACGATGCAAGCCCCATTCAAATGTTAATTAAAAAGATGGAAAAGGCTCATGCTGTGAGAATGATGAAGGGAAAAAAGATGGAAAAGGCTCATGCTGTGAGAATGATGAAGGGCAAGACGTCGATACGCTTTGGTGTTTGGCACCCCACCGGTATACTTCTGGGTTGGATCCCGACATCTCACTTAACAAAAAATGATAAAGGGCTGGACCAAATTATTAAATGAGAAAGGATAGCCGGACAGCCTCCAATTCAAAAACCAAATTCCTATTGTCAAGCTGGAACTATTACTGATCTTAGTTACATCGACTTTTACTTGTAATGTTGTTACAAGAGGGCGTTTGGGTTGTTTAATGCACCAGAATCAAAACGCAAATGAGGCATACCATATTGAAATGCTCAGCTAAAAAGGAAGAAAAGACACATACTATGAGGATTACAAAGGACTAGACCCCAAGGGCCAGACAATATATTGGGTCAGCCACAACAATTGGGCAGTCTCCAAAATGCCGAAAACTAACTTCCCACATGATTTAAAAACGATTTTGACCTGCTAACTTTTATGGACAAAAAACAATGTTGAACTAACTTCTCTAATGAGGGAACAATGACTTTTGGTCCAACAATTAATCCTACCATCCGACATCTTCGTTCAAGAGAAGCTTTATCCCCCCTCCATTGCAAGAAATGTATTTATGTAAAGCAGTTGCAATAGATCCATAGTTAAAATGAGAGTATAAGATAGATCAATAATTTCAACATCCAATATCTACAAATTCATTTATTGACTCCATTTGTACATGGAGCTAAAAGTATTAGCATCAGAAAGTACGGTTAAGTAACCGTGATATCTGTAGCTCTAAATGAGCAAGTATGCAAAACTGCCTCTAAATTTCCATGCAGAATAAACTTCCAGAATGAAGAAGCTTTCTAGCTTCAGAGCTTTCAATGATAAAAAACATGGCACTAAACCTACTATCACAACACCCTATGGCTGCAAGTCACATACTATAGCATCTGTGAAGTCTATAATCCAATTTCAACAGCTGCATATCAACACAACCCATGACAAAAAGCCAGCAATTTTTCCCTTACTCCAGATGGGCTGGGATGATCATGATTACTTTCAGAATGTTCTTTTTAAAAAAAAAAAAAAAAAAAAGTTCAGAATGTTCTTTTGATCTATGTGGTTTATCCTGTCAATGTAAGACAAACTATAATATAAACAACAATTTAGCAACAATAAATGGAATGACATTTATACTTATCGTCAAGTTCTTCCGTTAAATGCTCAGTTGCAAGGGACATCCAGCTGCTCCTAGTTCTTCAGGAAGGTATGTTCTAGTAACTGCGCAGCAGATGGCCTATCTACAAGATCTATCTGAAAGCAGCACTGCAAAAAATCCTTGACCTTAGATGACAGTGTTTCAGGTATGGGAGGGGTGTTCCCTTGTAATAGCTTCCATATGACTGTTTGCTGCATCAAATATGATAAAAAGAAATGTTTATCTAATTTCACACTTTAGTATGACGTAGGACAACTACACTATTTGCAATGAAACAAATAAACAACCATAGAATCAAGACTAAACCCTAGGAGTTAGCACCTAAGGGTTGCTTGGAGTTAACACCAAGCAAAACTGAAGTCGGCACCAGTAAAAACAAGAAACACGCGGTTTTTTATAATTCTCAAAACTGTCTTATAAGAATTAGAAAAAGTTCTTAAATAGCTAACAATAAAATGCATAAAGAAATCCTAATTATTAAATGTTCGGGCTTGCTTAATCTCAAACCCAATTACTAACAGACTTCATCCATAAGGCCACAAGTTGGACCATCTTCTTTTTGCTATTCTTCTCATACATGCGTATAATTGGGGGCTTGTACCATGTGTCCACACCATAGTATCTCCTACAAGCAGAAACCAGACCAGTACATTGCAATTCCACCAGATACAACATACATATGCCATACATGCTTCTCCCTCCATAATGAAACGCACATTAGAAAGGTGGGAAATTAAACTCTGAAATTGATTGATATTCTGCTACAAGCAGGCAAAATTAGTTGAGTCTTCTTTTAATTATCATTAACCATTTTTTAGTAAGTAATTATCATTTACCATTTCTAAGATGAACTCCCAATTCAGGGGACATGCCAGCCATAATCATCTCATAATTTGCAAAAAATATAAACAAGCACACTCACTGTGCTTCATCCACTTCTGATAGCATGGACGCATTACATATGAATTATAAGTTTTATTAATTTACTTGAATTACAGTCACTTAACCTAATTTATATACAGAAAAGACATAAATCTATTTATTGAAAAGAGATAAAAGTATCAATCTAATAGGACTGGAATTAAATAAATAATTTCCCAAGTCACTGATTGTAACAGAAAGATTGTGGTAAGATCCACACAAAAAAATTCAGCGCACCTCACTAAAATTTATTACAACACTTGAATTGTACTTAAGAACAAATTAGACTAAAAGGTTCATTACGTGCATGCTGCTATTAACTTCATTTTACTACAACAAAACTAGCCACTAGTTGGTGACCAACAAGCACACTGCCAATACAAAAAAATAATTTGCAGGGGGCAAAGCCAAAGTGGGAACTGCTTCAAGTGGAACACAAGGAAGGTATTAATTATAGATATCAGGGAAAGGAGAAGGAAGAACTTGCACATCATATGTATTCATCATAAAAATTGTGTGTTTTTCTGGGGAAGAAAACTACATTTCTAGGAAAAAAATTTAAGAGGAAAGAGAAATCCACCAACACCCCCTTGATATACCATGTTTAGGAACACAAAAACACGAGAATCCTATGTTATGATGAACCATAAGGAAATCTTTAAGGACTACATCTTTATTATATAAGAGTATAATACAAATCCTATAATGAACCATAACATGGATGTATATAGGAGGCTAAACCCTAGACTAGCCATACATTAATTATGGTTAATAGACTTGAAGTACAAGTAAAAGACTTGACTTGCACACAAGGTAGGATTGGGTTTGGGCTTGGGCCAGGGCCTATAACAATGGCTAATATATATCTCCAAAATGATTCATCTCAAAATAGCCCATTGTTGAAAATCCCTGGGTCTTGATATTTATATTAATAAGCCTAAAAAAATAAGGGAACAAGAACCTGAGCTTAAATTGTTGGCTGGCTGGCTGGCTGGCTGAGGTGCTCTGAACCAATCATTATGGGGTTGGCACAGCTAAAGTTCAAAGATTCTTATAGGGCTTTGCTTGTTACGTTGCGGGCTTTCAAACAAAACTTTTGTGGGTTTTTTTTGGTTTGACTTAGTCAGGTTAAGTTTTTAATGGGCTGTGTTGGGGTTTTATTGGGGTTGGGCAAAAGGTTCCTGGGCTTCTTATATGGGTTAGGTTGTGACGGTTTGTATGATTTTAATATGAATCAAGTTGAGTAAAAGTGGAGCTTCAATCGACATTCGGTGACCTCATGGGTGGCGGTAACTCTTTGAAGGGGCAGAGGACTTTACGGCGATGGCCCTTTTTTATGGTTTTTTTTTTTTTTTTGGCAATGGTGGCGAGGTAGCTGGACACTCTGGTTTGGGTTTTGATAGATGGTTTTCTGATGGGTGGGTTTGTTGTTTGGCTTGGGTTATGTGGCGGATGGGTTACTGTGATTTGATGGGAGGAGTGACACAGAAAAGGATTTTTATTTTTGGTGCTTTGGTTGTGCAATGGTGGGATATTGGGTTTGACTCAGGTTTTTGTTTTTTGTGTGCACTTGTTTCAGACTATTATGGTGGAGGGATCTATGGGACAGTGGTGCTAGGATTTTGTAGACTTTCAGTGTGGCACTTGGGCTTGAAAGTGTGAAACATGATGCCAGCGAGGTTTTTTTTTTGGATTTGGTTGGCCTGTTTGTACTCTGATACCAAGTTGTTGCAGGACAATACCAATAGTAAAATTAAAGTATATCCCTAAGACTCAGCACTTAGGATTTGCTTAAAATCAGCATTAAGCTAGAAAACTTGGAAATCAACACCCAACAATTTGGAAAAATCTCCAATCTAAAATTTTATTTCTCAAAAAGTGTACTTAAAAAACACCACCGGAGCCTTCCAGCCTCCAGGACTAAAAGATAATGTCCATACAACTCTTAACTCATAATAATCTAAAACAACAATCCCAATCTGAACTCAGAATAAAATGAAAGTCTAAACTAATCCAATTACATAAGAAATCCAATCTCCCATGAGATAAAGATAATCTAAAATAATCAATTCCAAAATAATTGTGTTAAGCTCCCGCATCACAAATGTAGCTTGATCTTAGCCTTTTTCAGTTGTCAGTAACTTAGATGGGATAGACATGAACCAAAACAGCTAATGCAACCATATAAACCTTCAAGATCTGAATATGATGAAGTCTTATTGCAATATTTTTTTAATCAAAATTTAATGAGATATATGCAGAGAAACATCAATTATTGTAATACTGCAGGTTAAAAGTTTCCCGATTAACAAAGCACATAAAGGAACATTAAGTGCCTACCGGTTCAAGATTACCCCAGGGAAGTCTTCCAGTTAACATTTCAAGAACAGTACAACCCACACTCCAAATATCTACAGCAAGAACAGCATCAGGGCTGGAAGGCTCCAAACCATGCATGAGCTGCAGAAAAGACAATGAACTCAATAGGGGAAGATACAGGCCTATGGCAAATTGATGTAGCAGCAAGAAAATACCTTTGGAGCTGTCCAGTGTGCAGTTCCAATGAAATAAAGTTTAGTTGCGTCTGCGTGTAGAGCAAGCTGGGCAACAATAAGTCCCAAGTTTCTTAAGCCCAATATTAGACACATCATCTAGAATCACAGAAAGCAAATTATAATGGAAAGTTGGCAACAACAATTCTTTCATTTTATTTTATTGATAAGTTGGCAACAACAATAAAAGAGAACATGAATGGTTTTTTAATAATGAACATGATTTACATCAACTTATCAAATTAGTTAGGTAATGACCCATATTTTCTGAATTATTCTCAGCCAGGGGGTAATTTGCTATTAAATGCTTGAAGTATGGAATGAATAAAACACACAGAGAAAAGCAATATTACTGATTGTAATATTTTACAAGAGCACTCTTTATAATAAGGATTACATTGCACTATTCTGAATTCTTATAACGGGGGCCATATATGCTGTTGTCACAACCATAGACTTGATCACAATTGAACAT
Source organism: Quercus aquifolioides (assembly GCA_019022515.1). Lineage (NCBI taxonomy): Eukaryota > Viridiplantae > Streptophyta > Magnoliopsida > Fagales > Fagaceae > Quercus > Quercus aquifolioides. The sequence continues at coordinate 96,439,433 of CM032333.1, read as the reverse complement.
TTAAGCATACAAATCAAGGTTTTGAATTCCATTCCGGAGACCGTTCCGAATTGACAATTGAAACAGAATATTCTGGAACTGGTGTGTTTTAGTGCACTATTTCGGGATTACGCACCGGATTTATATACAAGCACATGTACATAATTTATATATTTATAATTTCATATTTCATTATATCTAATTAACCAAAACAAAATCTAAATTCTGGTCTATTTTAAAATGAGTCAAATGATGACTTTTGGGCTTCAAAGTTTAAAATAGACCAGAATTTAGAGACTGGAATAACCGGAATAGTACGGAACAACCTAGAATTTTTTAAACCGAAACGGAACAAGGGGTTATGTGCACAAGATTAAGGACCGGAATAGAATGGAATTTAAAACATTGATACAAATGTTAATTTATCTTCTTTTAAAATAAATTTGCCCACAAATATTGAGAACCTTCTTTAATGTGGGAAAAAAAAGAGTAGGTGAAGTGAAAAGATATTTTCTTACCAAAAGTTCAAGATGATGAGGGACTGTTAAGGTTAACCTAAGTACAGGAAGAAGAAGAAATTGAAAAAAAATACCATCTACTAAATGTATAAGGAAGAACAACTACACCAAAAGAGAAATCATTGTGCAAGATAAAAATCAAAGCACAAGATGATACAGTAATAAAGAAGAAGAAAATGAACTCACATGTTTAGCCGTCCCAAAATCAGCAAGCCTGACAACTCCAGATGAATCAATGACCAAATTAGCCCCTTTGATGTCCCTATCACACATGAAATATAAATAAATCCAAACGTCATGTTAAGCAAATTATCCCCAAGACTACTTCCATGCTGAAGAGATGCATAGAAATTTCACGTACTTATAGTAAGTGTTAAATTCTAATTTGCAACTCTAAGTAGATTGTTTTATCAAGATGATAATTCAGATCAGAAAGCAAGGAAACAGCAGAAGAAAGGAATGAAGTGATACAGCTTAAGTTGCACAAGTTAAACGACAACATAGCTCTGTAGTTTTTAGTTATGCTTTGTAAATACTTGTAGTTTAGTGTTATATTTTAAGTCAGAATACTTCACACGTGCCTTAACTAACCAACACACGTGCTGTAACCGTTTCCCCTCTTTCTGGAATTTCTGGTTGCTCTGTTTTCTGTATTTAAACCAGATCATGTACAGATACATTCAATAATACAATTCAGATATTTTCTTCATTCCAAATATTCTCTCTAGCTCAATTTTCTTTCTTTCTTCTTCCAAAAGCTCTCGGTGCTTTCTTATATGGTATCAGAGCTTGACCCCTCGTTAATGGAGTCAAATACATCTTCTTCTTCTACACGAGAGCTTTCTCCATTGGAAGATCCTGGAAGCCCATTCTTCTTGCATCATGGTGAATCTCCTGGTGCGATTCTAGTTGTTCAACCTCTCACTGAGGATAACTACCCTAATTGGGCCAGAGCAATGCTCATGGCTCTAGATGCTAAGAGTAAACTTGGATTCGTAGATGGATCCATCACTGCATCAATGGCAGTTACACCACTTGAGAAGAAGGCATGGTCCAAATGTAATTCAATGATCTCATCATGGATCTTGAATTCAGTTTCACCTCATATCACTGCTAGTGTGATTTATAGAAACACAGCTTTTGAGGTTTGGAATGCCCTCAAGAATCGTTTTCTGCAAGCAAATGGTCCTAGGATTTCTCAACTTCAGAAACAAATTGCCTCGGTAATGCAGGGAGATTCTACAGTAACAAGTTTCTTCACTGATCTACAAGCTTCTTGGGATCAACTGTTGAATCTGAGGCCTTTACCATCATGTTCATGTGGAAAGTGCACTTGTGGTGTGAATGAGAAGATTGTACATCTTCACCACCAAGATTCAATCATGCAGTTTCTTAATGGCTTGAACGAATGTTATTCACAGGTCAAGACTCAAATTCTCATGATGGAACCTGTTCCATCTGTGGATAAGACCTTTTCTTTGGTGATCCAGGAAGAAAGGCAACGAATTTCCAATGTTCATGCCATTCCCTCAGTTGAATCCACTGCTCTGGCAGTTAAGAATCAAGCCTTCAATCAAGGTTTCAATCAAGTTCCTTTTCCTGGCAAGAATTTCAAAGGGAATATAGGAAAGGGAAGGCCTATGTGCAGCTACTGTGGAAAGGTTGGCCATGTCAAAGAAAAATGCTACAAGCTGGTTGGATTTCCACCAGGCTACAAGCAAAAGGGAAGAGTTCCTATGGCTAATCAGATCATGGTAGATTGTGATCAATCTCAGACTGAAGCAGTGCATCAGAAGCATCAGAACAACAATTTTTCTTTCACTTCAGAGCAATACCAGCAGTTGATTTCCCTGTTGAACTCTAATGTGTCCAGTTCTAGTAATTCTGATGAAGCACTTCACACAGCAAATTCTGCCATGTCAGGTATTTTAGATGATCCTTTTCAAACCTCAATATGTTTGAGCATGCAACACTCCATTTTTTCTGTAAATCCTTCAGATAAAACAGCACATAATCAAGATACTTGGGTTCTTGATACGGGTGCAACAGATCACATAGTTCATTCTGTTGATTTGTTCACTAAAATCACTAGCTCTATCACTACTTTTGTGCAATTACCTAATGGAGAAAGAGTTGTTGTCACACACATAGGAACAATTCAAGTCACTTCCAGTCTTCTTCTTGAAAATGTTCTCTGTGTTCCTTCCTTCACCTTTAATTTGATATCCATTAGTCAACTAACCAAGAGTCTGTCATGTTGTTTCATTTTCCTGCCCAATATGTGTCTTATACAGGACCTTTCTTGCTGGAAAACGATTGGAGTGGGTAAGCTGCATCACAATCTCTATCTGCTACAGTCATCAGAATATTGCAATTCAACTGTTTCTTCTATATTAGGTTCTGCTCTAAATTCTTTTGCAAATAATGTTGTGGATACTCCTGGTACCACTAAGTCCTATCTTTGGCATCTTAGATTAGGTCATGTTTCAGATGCTAAACTCCAGGTTCTGTGTAAACTTCTTCCTGATGTAACTAATGTGCACAGCAATAAAGATTGTACACTTTGTCCCATTGCAAAACACAAAAGACTTCCTTTCCCATTTTTCAATCATTTATCTGCTCATGCCTTTGATCTCATTCACTGTGATGTTTGGGGTCCTTTTGCAAAATTCACTCATAATGGTTTTAGATACTTTCTCACCATTGTTGATGATGCAACTAGATCAACTTGGGTATACCTTATGCAGTCCAAATCTGAAACTAGACCATTGTTAATCTCTTTTTATAAAATGATTTCCACTCAATTTCACACCAACATTAAAGCCTTTAGAACTGATAATGCTCATGAATTCTTTCTCAAAGATTTCTTTGCTGCACATGGCATTATACATCAGCATTCTTGTGTTGCCACTCCACAACAAAATTCTGTCGTGGAGAGGAAACATCAACACATTTTAAGCATTGCAAGGGCCTTAAAATTTCAGTCTAATGTACCTATTTCCTACTGGGGTGAATGTGTTTTGACTGCTGTGTACATTATCAACAGACTGCCTTCCTCTCTTTTAGACAATAAAACTCCTTTTGAGAAGCTTTACAACAAATCACCTTCATTTGTTCACTTAAAGGTCTTTGGATGCCTTTGTTTTGCTTCCACATTGTCCCATAACAGATCCAAGTTTGATCCTAGGTCTATTCCCTGTGTCTTTCTGGGTTTTCCTTTTGGTGTCAAAGGTTACAAGTTACTCAATCTAGTCACTAAGAAAATTTTTGTCTCTAGAGATGTGATTTTTCATGAGACTGTTTTTCCCTTTGTTTCATCTACTTATTCTTCCTCACCTCACTCCACTATCACCTTTCCTCATCTTTTTCCTCCTCTAGATACTTCTCAATCTGCCTTGTTTGATTCTCCTTTAACCACAAATTCTGAGTCTGTCATCACTCAGTCCATACCTGCTTCAAATAATCTCCCTATTTTGCCTGATGATTCTATTTCTGCACCTTGTGATTTGCCTACTGTTTCTCATCATAGTCCTAATCCCTTGAATATTGATCCTCCTATTATTCCTTCAAATCCATCCTTGAGGAAATCTACTAGAGTGTCTAAGCCTCCTTCCTATTTGAAAGACTTTCAATGTAGCAATGTTATTACTGATCAGCTTCACCATTCCAATCATGCCATCAAGTCTGGTTCAGCTTCCCACACCTCAGGTACTAAATATCCCTTATCCCATTTTCTTGGTTCATCTACTTTATCTCCATCCTATGCCCATTTTTGCTCTCTTATCACTGCTGTTTCTGAGCCACATTCCTATCATGAGGCTGTTCAAGATTCCAAATGGCAATCTGCAATGGATGCTGAAATTGCTGCTTTAGAATCCAACAAGACCTGGTCTCTTACTCCCTTACCATCTCATAAAAGGGCTATTGGGTGCAGATGGGTCTATAAAGTGAAGTATAAGGCTGATGGCACAGTGGAAAGGTATAAGGCCCGGCTTGTAGCTAAGGGTTTTACACAGCAGGAAGGTTTGGATTTCACTGAGACTTTTTCCCCAGTTGCTCAAATGACAACTGTCAAAACCTTGCTTGCCATTGCTGCTGTGAGGGGCTGGAACCTTAGTCAGCTTGATGTTAACAATGCTTTCCTTCATGGAGAGCTTCATGAGGAAGTTTATATGCAGCTGCCTCCAGGATTCCACAGCAAAGAGAAGAACATTGTGTGTAAACTGCATAAATCCTTATATGGTCTTAGGCAAGCATCAAGGCAATGGTACTCCAAATTTTCATCCACCATTCTCAAATGTGGATTCAAACAGTCAAAGTCAGATTACTCCCTTTTTACCAAGAGGTCTAATCAGTCATTCACAGCTCTTCTGGTTTATGTGGATGACATTCTCATAGCTAGCAATGATCCTCCAGCTGTTGAAGAACTTAAAATGTTTCTGGACCAAGAGTTCAAATTAAAGGATCTTGGAACTTTAAAATTCTTTCTTGGTCTTGAGGTTGCTAGGTCAGACAAAGGCATTTCCTTGTGCCAAAGGAAGTATGCCTTAGATGTGCTCAAAGATGCAGGCATGACAGGCTGCAAGCCCAGCAAAGTTCCTATGGAACAAAACCTGAAATTGAGCAAGTACCATGGGGAGTTATTACCTGATCCTGGCATTTATAGAAGGTTGGTTGGCAGATTGATATATCTAACTATTACCAGACCCGATATCACATATCCAGTGAATAAACTAAGTCAGTTTCTTTCCAAACCAAGAAAACCTCACTTAGATGCAGCCTATAAAGTGTTACAGTATATCAAAGGAAGTCCTGGCCAAGGTATTTTTTTACCTTCCACTTCGGATTTGCATTTGAAGGCATTCACAGATGCAGATTGGGCATCCTGTGTTGACACCAGACGATCCACCACTGGCTATTGCATATTTTTGGGTGATTCTCTGATTTCATGGAAGTCCAAAAAGCAATCCATTGTCTTTAGATCATCTGCAGAAGCGGAATATTGAGCCATGGCAGTGACAGTGTGTGAGATGACTTGGATATTGGCTCTTTTGAAGGATTTAGAAGTGTGTCATCCAAAGCCTGCAATGATGTTCTGTGATAACCAAGCAGCTATATATATTGGTGAGAATCCCGTCTTTCATGAGAGGACCAAGCATATAGAGATAGATTGTCACTTGGTTAGGGACAAAGTTGAAGATAAAGTCATAAGGTTGTTCTTCACTCCTACTCACTCCCAGCTAGCTGATCTGCTTACTAAAGCCCTCAGTGGTCACCAATTGAAAGTTTTACTTGCCAAGATGAACATTGTGAACATTCACATTCCAGATTGTCATCTTGAGGGGGCGTATCAAGATGATAATTCAGATCAGAAAGCAATGAAACAGCAGAAGAAAGGAATGAAGTGATACAGCTTAAGTTGCACAAGTTAAACGACAACATAGCTCTGTAGTTTTTAGTTATGCTTTGTAAATACTTGTAGTTTAGTGTTATATTTTAAGTCAGAATACTTCACACGTGCCTTAACTAACCAACACACGTGCTGTAACCGTTTCCCCTCTTTCTGGAATTTCTGGTTGCTCTGTTTTCTGTATTTAAACCAGATCATGTACAGATACATTCAATTATACAATTCAGATATTTTCTTCATTCCAAATATTCTCTCTAGCTCAATTTTCTTTCTTTCTTCTTCCAAAAGCTCTCGGTGCTTTCTTATATGTTTCAACAAATCAAATCAAACGTGAATTGCACCTGTGAACTATATTTTCGCTATGCAAGTAATAATCCAACCCAGAGAGAATATGGGTAGTAAACCGGCGAACATCAGATTCTGGTATGGCTCCATTATCCTTTATATATTTTTTGATTGACCCTCCAGGAACATACTCCAGATATATACGAAACCAGCAGCTATCAACCTGCATGCATAACATTAATTTCATACATTGCTGCAAGGATACTACAGCAAACAATGTTGAGAGTGTCTAAACATGCAAACTGGGAGAATACTTACTATTTCGCTGTCATAATATTGCACAATATTTGGATGCTTCAGCTCATTGAGAAGTTTGATTTCCTGAAACCAATAAGGAGTAATAGAGGCATGAGGCATGAAATCCAAATAAATAATTATAAAGACAATTTACAAAGAGAAAGAACCATGAGAATTATAACGACAATTTACCAAAACAATAATAATAATAATAATAATAATAATAATAAAAAATATTTACTTATTTATGTAAATTATATAGCTCAACATCTAAGAACACGTCAGACATACTCCTGACACACTGAGAACAAAGATCAAACCAAACTACATTAAGAAAATCACTAGCCAAACATCAACCAACTAAGATACTTTTACCTTCTAATGAATCACATTAGTTAGAATCATTCTCGATAATTACTTTCAAGAAATAAAAGTTTCCCTTACCATAATGCCACTCTAGAGGTGATGCAGGAGGCAATGGGTTGACACTTTTGTTTTATTTTATTTATTTTTAAGTGTCAGGGGCAATTTTGTAATTTTCTAAATTCTGGATTTGGACTGTACTAACCGTCCATTAGGTCCTCTTTTGGGTTTTAATTAAGTTTGGTTATTTCGTTAGGCTTAGTAGTAAAAGCCTAAGGAGTCTAAGTTCATGTCTTATTAGGGTTTTAAGAAATCCTATTTTGAGTCTTCTATTTAAAGAATTGTAATGCATTCTATTAAAGGAGATTAAATATTTTCAGACTAAATAGCTATGAAGCTTTTTTACGATTTGTGTGATGCAAACTTCACCGAGATGCAATGACGGACCTAAGAGGGGGCTCTTGGGTCCCCAAAGGGGCCTGGCCCCCCTGGGCTTATGAAAAAATAAAAAATAATAGGTATTCTTAAGGCTTGGAGTTGGTCGAATCACATCAAAATATTGTTGTTTTGTTTAGTTGTTTTATTTTATTGTTTGTGTAATGCCCTTCCACAAGCCCCATTTCATAACAAGAACAAACAACTTCTTAGTGAAAAATGAAAATGGACGACCATTGATTTTTGTTATAGCCTTATTGAGAGAGTTCCTAAGGATGGAAAGTTAACAAACACAGACATACACCATTACCAGTAAAATTAATTATATAACTACAAAACAAGAAATATAATGTATGGTCCATTAATATGCCCATGCAATAATTAGCCTAAGCATAATTGCACCTGCTTGGTCAACCATCACCAATGTTCACATGTTCGAGTTCCAACTATTCATTGCATGCATATCTACCATAGTTTATCCACAAAAGCTTTGTGCTATTTGAGGAAATGGATGAGCTAATGGTTGCCCTATTATGAGGAACAAGATATGGGATGCAAGCTAAACCTTCTTTTTTCACACATATATAATGAGCAAAAAAAAATCTCGCCAAGATATGGTAGCAAAGAATTCCCTAAGATATGAACAAAAGTAAACACTTTGCAGCAGCTATTAACCCATGTTGGTAGCATAAAATTAACCATAAATCAAAATCAAGACAATTCATACCAAGATCTTTAATCCTTACTAAAAGATTTCCTTCAACGAATCAAGACAAAGGCTTGATATGTTTGATAACAATATATATATATATATATATATATAATTATAGAGTGAAACTAGTAGTGCAAAAATTGTTGAGAATGACCTGCCATAACTGCTTTATAGAGACTGCAGATTTTGTGTCATCAGGAAATATTTCAACTTCCTTTATTGCACATAAAGCTCGAGTATTCCTGTAAGAAAAGTGTAACTGTACTAAAGACATTAATGCAGGTAAAGAAACCAGCACAAGAAGGACATCAAACATATAAACCTATTGGTGGCAATGTATACACTTCCAAATGAACCGCGCCCAATAAGATTTCCTCTTTGCCATTGGCTATTCATAGGTAATGACACAAATATTACAACAGGTTTGGGAATGGAAGCAGACAGTGAACGTGCGGTTGATCCAGGAGGACGAGGTAATCGATGGACTACTACAGGAAAAAAACTTTTTCTTTCCACTGTTGAGGTTTCAGGGATTAATTAGAATGACAATTCTTTTTTTAAAATTAAAAGATATAAGTGGATTTTCCATTCCTTATCCCACGTCTATTGAAGGAATTGAAATCCCTTAATTATTTTAGCAAAAGAAAATTGTTATGAGTGTGTTAATTAAGTGCATTAACTATTATCAATGGTAGAAGAGATTTTAATAAAACTTAAATACAAAAATTTAATTAATAATCTTACATCTCAAAAGGCAAGAAAATAATTTTTAAACAAAAGGAAAAAAATTAAAATATAGAAAGATAAATAAATATTATTTATTTTATTTTATATTTAAATATTAAGAATCATCTCACTTAAAACGTATTGAGCCCCTAGCAACGGTTTACTTTTATTATTATGAAGTAAAATTTCACACACACAAAAGAATAAAGAGATGGAAGTACCTTTAAATTCGAAACCAGGACAATACGTTTGCACCGTCTCTTCCATATTTGCGCCACTATAGTCGGCAGTATTTGCCAATCAACCAGCCAGAACCTAAAGACACTGTCCACCAACTTTTCAAGCTTGAGATCGGATATGGGGTAATAGATATTATAAAGCCACCTCGCGAAGCGCGTGTGAACCAGGGAAATATACAAATGATCTCTATTTGATTTTGATGTAATGAAGACATACTATTAACAGAACGACTTCATCATTGAAATACTCAAAGAGCTACTTAGAGCAAATTGAGTACGTAAAGCCAAAATGTAGAGAATGAAACAAAAAAAAAATAGGAAAATCTACCTCTAACCGCTTTTTTAAAATTCAAAAAGTTTTTTTTTTTGTTAATTTACCGTCATTCTCCAAACCAAGTGTGCTACTATTTAATAGCAAAAGAATAAAACATAATAAAAAATTAGCAAATAAATAAGTGAGATGAAGGTATGGAGATATGTGTGTTAAAAAATGAATAAATAATAAATGAAAAAATAATATTTAAATGAGATAAAGAAATGATAAAAAATCTATTTGAATATATATTTAAAAAAGTAGATAAGTAAAAAATAAACGTCACTGTTTACTGTCTAAACAGTACAAGAATGCAATTGAATTGGTCCCTCTAGACCATTGAGACTGTGATCATTATCTGACTACAGGGCAACGTTACTCTTTGGTATTTGAACCCCCTGACTTCAAATATATATATATATATATATATATATATATATTTATAAATAGTTAATTTTTTTAATTTAATTCATTAATTTTTAAATAAAAAAAAATTTGCACACCCTGACTTAAATTTTATGCACCCTTAGTACAAATATTTTTAACTCTAAAGTAATAGTAAGTGTTTGTGAATTGTAAGTATCACTATTTATTATAAATTTTTTATTATATGTGTATGAGTGTGTCTAATATTGATTGTGTGCATTACTTTTTTTTTATAATGTCATTTGTGTGAATAATAACGTGTACGTGGATGTTTGTGTGTACAATATAAATATAATATAACTTTATATAATTTAATAATTAGAAAATAGAGAGGATTTGTTATATATATGTGTGTGTATAGTTATCATGGTATAATAATTTTTTGTCATAAAGTTAGAAAAATTGAAGAAAAAAATTGCAAAGTTAGTGATTATTCAAGCATTTGATTGGTTAAGTAACACATGTAGTGAATTATTTTATGTATGAATGAGTGTGGTTATATGTGTCAATAATTAATATAGAGCCAATGAGTTGAGTTTAGTCATTTAATTTAAAATATTTTTATAAAAACAATGACAAATATATAATATTAACTGCATAAAAATAAAAATTTAGACAAACTTAACAAAATAAATTGGTCATAGCTACCCATATTGGCAATAAATTCTCATAATGAACTATTGTGTAACAATTCAAAATTTGAAAACTTATAGAAGGAAATTGTAAAAATTCATGTTTTTTTTTTTTCTATAACTTGATATATTCAAGTTCTCTTTTTATTAATTTAAATTTCTTAATGACCCCCCTAAACCAAATTTCTAGAGCTGCCATTGTCTGACTAGACCACCATTTGACCGAGAATTTGACCAAGTCTGATAATTAACGGATTGGATAGAAGCATGGTTTTCAAAGTTTGGTGGCCTAATAATTTCTTCCCGGTTTTACCCTTCTTTTTTTAATGTATTTGAATCTTTCAAATTAGGAGCTTTTTAGGACAAACTTTTGCTGGGAAATAAAGTAAAGAATGAGTGACAAAAACTTCACAGTTCTTTGAATCTACTGTCTCTCTAAGATTTTTTTTTTCCTATTATTAAAAAAAAAAACTTAAATTATCCAAAATATAATAATAAGAAAAAGTGAATATATTAACGTAAAATATATATATATATATATATATATATATAAAGTTTTACAATTTGCTTCTACTAACAAAATTAAAAGGTAAAAAGGGATTGGTGAGATATAAAATGAGAATTAAAAATACTGAAATGAAATTAATAAAGTGAGAGAGAGTCTAAAATAATAATAATAAACAAAAGGAAAATATAGAGAGAGAAGAGCGGGGGGGGGGGGGGGGGGGGTGTGGGGGTGGGGGGGGAGAGCAATGAGTGATACATTTTGAGACTCAGAGTTGAGCCGTTAAGAAGAGCAAAACTGTTATAGCTGCAAAACCAAAGAGAGTAGAGTTGTCAACAACACCGATGAAAACTCATGGCCACGATATCTCTTTTGGTACCATTTTTTTAGGAAAAATGAAATTAAAAAAATATTTTTTATAGAACGGGTCAAACAATTTATGAATCTCAATTATTAGGGGGTTCTTATTTTTTATTTTTTAATGATATTTTTGTTGAATATTTTGTTCATTTTTGTTTAGGTTATGTTTGCTATTTTTTGGCCCAATTTTTATTGTTATTATTTGGGCTTTTAATTTTTTATTTAAGGGGTTAAGGATTATGTTTGGTGGGCAAGGTTATTTCCTTATTTTTGTGTAGTGCTAGGGCGACAAAAAAATGTCACTACAATTTTACAACATTTCTAAATTAACATATCAAAAAAATTAAATTAGAGACCGTGGTGAGCTCATGTGTGAGTTAGCATGCTAATTTAGAAATATAAATTAGATTAAACCCAAATTCTCAAGATTTTCAAGTCATTTATATATATATATATATATATATATATGGAGAGAGAGAGAGAGAGAGAGAGAGAGAGAGAGAGAGAGAGAGAGAGAGGATAGTCAAAATAGGTTAATTATAAAATAATTATATCTATAATTTTTTTTTTGGCAAGTCACCCTAACTTCTATCTATTTGTATATATAGCCACCCTTGTTAGAATCCTTCACTTTGTAGCACAAGCATAGTAAGTTTTCTTAACTCTAAATTTTTATGATGGTGTTTCTTATTTGTAAGATAATATATTTTGTGACTTTTTTTTTTTTTTTTTTTGGATTCGTGTGTATTCTTGAGATATATATATATATATATATTAAACAATGACATAAACAAAAACATACAAAAACATTATATATTATGAGTTCTATTAACAGATATCCTTAGGATAAATGTTAATAAACCATTTTAAGAAAGTTTTGATAACTTTTGGCGTCTTAGCACCCATCAGTATACATTTGGGTTCAATCCCTGCATCTTCACTTTACAAAAAATGAGGGCTAGACCAAATTATTGAATGAGAAAGGACAGTGGAGTAAAGCCTCCAAGGAACCAAAAACCAAATTCCTATAGTTAAGTTGGAACTATTTCTGATCTTCTTAGGTACATTGACCTTTACTTATAATGTTGTAACAACAAGGGCGATAAGGTTGTTTCAATGAGGCATACCCCATTGAAATGCTCAGCTAAAAAGGAAGAAAAGACCCATTCAATGAGAATTATAAAGGACTAGATCCCAAGGGCCTTTTATATAGCGAAGGTACCTACAGGGTTCAATGATCCCTAGCATCTACATATAACAAATATGATAAAGGGCCAGACCAAATTATTGAATCAGCAATGACAATTGAGCAGCCTCCAAAATGTGGAAAACCAACTCACTTTCCCACATGATTTAAAAAACGATTTTGACCAAGTAATTAACTATTCTGGACCCAAAAAAAAAAATGCTGAACTAACTTCTCTTATGGGGTTGTTCTTACATGCTCCAGGAGCAAGACTCCCTCCTCTCACATGAGATGTGGGTTCCATGGTGAGACTCGCGCGTGGGGCCCACCCCTCATGTGAGAGGAGGGAGCATTGCTCCCGGAACACCTAAGTTTTTTTCTCTCTTCTCTTATGAGGGAAAAATGACTTTTGCTACAACAATTAATCCTACCATCCGATATCTTCATTCAAGAGAAGCTTTATCCCCTCCACTGGAAGAAATGTATTTATGTAAAACAGTCACATCAGATCCATAGTTAAAATGAGAGGATAAGACAGATCAATAATTTTTAACATCTAATATCTACAAATTATTTATTGATTTCAATTATAAAAGTACTCTAGTATGTAACTCATGCAAACGCATAGATATATTTAAAATTAAACGCAATTTTTATTATAAAAATATATATATAATTAGTCAAATTATTAAAAAAAAAAATAGCATGCATACGTATAGATATACTTAAATTAAAAACAATTTTTATCATAAAAATATAAATAATTAGTCAATTTTTTTTTATAAAAAAATAAACGTAATTAGTCACATATTAAAATTCTTACCTAAATTTAATACTGTTTGTGGGGCCCGTGGGCCTGGTAGCCACAGCCCATCTTGCAATCGGCCCAAGGCCCATGCCGAGGAGGGATGACCATCCGAGGCCGATTTATGGAGACGCTTTGTTGGATCCACGCCGAAGACATCTTCGTCCTCAGCGTACTGAGGCCAATTTTGGGTGGGGGACAGGCCCAGAGTAGGTTGTCACCTCCACACTTAATGCACTCACCTAACCCCTCTGGCCGTATTAATGGGGATGTAACCCCTTGGCAGGGCGACGTTGATCAGGGTGAACCACTTGAGTGCTGATAAGGCCTCTGATGGGACGGACAGTCAGAGGGAAGGCAAATGGATGATCAACAGATGGAAGAACAAGATAGGACGATGAAGACTATATAAGAGGGGGGGGGGGGAAGAGAAAAGGGGGGGAGGAAAAGGGAGAGAAAGGAACCTCCTCGGACAGGTACCGAGGAGCAGCCCTTAGCCAAAAAAAATTGGGCTAATCCCCCTCCAATGGTGAAGGATTCCCGATGAACTGTTGTTAGCTTGTTTGGGCTTAGTTCTTTATCCCACTCTCTAGAAATGTATTGTCAGGGTACCTTTACAAATTGAGTCCCTACAATTGGCGCCGTCTGTGGGAAGAATTAGTGCACTAACAGGCGCAACGGACGATTGTTGTTAAGTTGTTAATTTACGATAGGCTAGTAGCGATGCATCATAAAAAAATAAGTGCAGAAAGATAAGAGATTCAACAGAGAAGAAAAGAAACTGGATATTCTTTTATTAAATGAAAAGTACATGTTACAATCAGAGGCTCAGGCAGGCTTGTTTTAAAGCTATTTTTATTTTACAAACTAATTCTACAATCAGAGGTCCAGGCGGACCTGACCTAGAACTAGCTGGGGGGAATGGAGTTGAGGCTAGCCCGCTTCAAGGCTACCAACAGCTCCTTGGCCGGTGCGGCGAAGCTGGAACAAAGAGAGGAGCCGACGCAGGGGCTCCGGGAGGCCCTTCCCATGATGTTCCCTTGATTCTCTCCAGTCCTCACGAGAGTTGGCCGCTGGAGACGGCAACACTCGGGCACCAGCCGTAACGTGATCTTGCGCGTCTCCTCCGGCAGGGGTGCGCCCTGGGGAGGGGCGTTAGGTACTCCAAAGACATCCCTCCTGGACATCATGCAGGGCACTATCAGGGTTACGCCCAGGCTCTGCCACGCCGGAAGTCTGGTGGGGGCTGCGGCCACGACGGCTCTTGGCCCCATATCTCCCAACTCTGGTCACAATCCTGGCAGGGTTGTTGAAGGGGCTCGGGGAGGTGAAAGGACGCATTTCTAGTTGGGGTGGAAAGTTCATGGAGTGTGGAGAAACGTTTCCCCCAGAAAGCCTTATATAGAGGGTGAAAACTGGTGGGAATTGATCCACGCAGAGTTCGAAAAGAAACCTATCAGCGGTATTAATCCTGACCAAATCCCAAGGAGACCACAAACCGCTGGATGTTTATCAATTCACGAGGAGATTAATGAGGGCGCGTCTCGTGCATCGAAACGTCAAGCGCGGAGCGCGAACAGTCAAAGGACGCCTCGTAATTGAAGAGGATGGGAACTTGAGTTGAAGGCGAGGTCAACGCCACATGTAAGTTCGGAGTCCAAACCATCCCTGTCCAGAGCACCGTAGAGCTAACCGTCTGACCCGAGGACGAACCGCTCCCAATAAAGCGGTCCAAGGACATCATTATACCAAAAATAAGACTCTTAGAGCCGAGGACAAGCTCCTTCTTACCGAAAAACAGAAGTGATAGACAGAACCAAGGCATTGCATGGTCCTCAGACTCAAGCCTATGGGAAAACTAATCACACCATTATATCTGGGTACTAGACAGAACCAAGGTATTGCATGGTCCAAGGACTCAAACCTATGGGGAAACTAGATACTTACAGAAAAACAGAAGTGATAGACAGAACCAAGGCATTGCATGGTCCTCGGACTCAAGCCTATGGGAAAACTAATCACACCATTATATCTGGGTACTAGACAGAACCAAGGTATTGCATGGTCCAAGGACTCAAACCTATGGGGAAACTAGATACTTACAGAAAAACAGAAGTGATAGACAGAACCAAGGCATTGCATGGTCCTCGGACCCAAGCCTATGGGAAAACTAATCACACCATTATATCTGGGTACTAGACAGAACCAAGGTATTGCATGGTCTAAGGACTCAAACCTATGGGGAAACTAGATACTTACAGAAAAACAGAAGTGATAGACAGAACCAAGGCATTGCATGGTCCTCGGACTCAAGCCTATGGGAAAACTAATCACACCATTATATCTGGGTACTAGACAGAACCAAGGTATTGCATGGTCCAAGGACTCAAACCTATGGGGAAACTAGATACTTACAGAAAAACAGAAGTGATAGACAGAACCAAGGCATTGCATGGTCCTCGGACCCAAGCCTATGGGAAAACTAATCACACCATTATATCTGGGTACTAGACAGAACCTAGGTATTGCATGGTCTAAGGACTCAAACCTATGGGGAAACTAGATACTTACAGAAAAACAGAAGTGATAGACAGAACCAAGGCATTGCATGGTCCTCGGACCCAAGCCTATGGGAAAACTAATCACACCATCATATCTGGGTACTAGACAGAACCTAGGTATTGCATGGTCTAAGGACTCAAACCTATGGGGAAACTAGATACTTACAGAAAAACAGAAGTGATAGACAGAACCAAGGCATTGCATGGTCCTCGGACCCAAGCCTATGGGAAAACTAATCACACCATCATATCTGGGTACTAGACAAAACCTAGGTATTGCATGGTCTAAGGACTCAAACCTATGGGGAGACTAGATACTTACAGAAAAACAGAAGTGATAGACAGAACCAAGGCATTGCATGGTCCTCAGACTCAAGCCTATGGGAAAACTAATCACACCATTATATCTGGGTACTAGACAGAACCTAGGTATTGCATGGTCTAAGGACTCAAACTTATGGGGAAACTAGATACTTACAGAAAAACAGAAGTGATAGACAGAACCAAGGCATTGCATGGTCCTCGGACTCAAGCCTATGGGAAAACTAATCACACCATTATATCTGGGTACTAGATAGAACCTAGGTATTGCATGGTCTAAGGACTCAAACCTATGGGGAAACTAGATACTTACAGAAAAACAGAAGTGATAGACAGAACCAAGGCATTACATGGTCCTCGGACCCAAGCCTATGGAAAAACTAATCACACCATTATATCTGGGTACTAGACAGAACCAAGGTATTGCATGGTCCAAGGACTCAAACCTATAGGGAAACTAGATACTTACAGAAAAACAGAAGTGTTAGACAGAACCAAGGCATTGCATGGTCCTCGGACTCAAGCCTATGGGAAAACTAATCACACCATCATATCTGGATACTAGACAGAACCGAGGTATTGCATGGTCTAAGGACTCAAACCTATGGGGAAACTAGATACTTACAGAAAAACAGAAGTGATAGACAAAACCAAGGCATTGCATGGTTCTCGGACTCAAGCCTATGGGAAAACTAATCACACCATTATATATGGGTACTAGACAGAACCAAGGTATTGCATGGTCCAAGGACTCAAACCTATGGGGAAACTAGATACTTACAGAAAAACAGAAGTGATAGACAGAACCAAGGCATTGCATGGTCCTCGGACCCAAGCCTATGGGAAAACTAATCACACCATTATATCTGGGTACTAGACAGAACCAAGGTATTGCATGGTCTAAGGACTCAAACCTATGGGGAAACTAGATACTTACAGAAAAACAGAAGTGATAGACAGAACCAAGGCATTGCATGGTCCTCGGACCCAAGCCTATGGGAAAACTAATCACACCATTATATCTGGGTACTAGACAGAACCAAGGTATTGCATGGTCCAAGGACTCAAACCTATGGGGAAACTAGATGCTTACAGAAAAACAGAAGTGATAGACAGAACCAAGGCATTGCATGGTCCTCGGACCCAAGCCTATGGGAAAACTAATCACACCATTATATCTGGGTGTTAGACAGAACCAAGGTATTGCATGGTCCAAAGACTCAGACCTATGGAGAAACTAACTATCTGCAAAAGAACCAAAGCACTACTCAGAGCCAAGCTATAATACGGCCCTCAGATTTATGTTCGCAGGATAACAGGTGGTCTCATCAGACTAACTCCATAACAGAACCCAGGTATTGAGAAAAATAGTAGAGTAAGGCACGTAAAAGAAAATATCAATAGTTGGAAGCGAAATATTGAGTATTCAATTCAAACAGAAAATATACAAGTTTCATTACAATGCCACCGAGGCAAGAAACAAAATAAAATAAAAAAGAAGGCAAATAGAAATATCCTATATCATATGCCAGTCTCCCCAACTCAGTAGGCAAATTGTCTTGATGAGCTAGTCAAAAGGCTTCGACCAACGCCTAAGGGCCTTGTCTCGGAGGGACCGTGGGTATAGCCGGGGAGTCCGCAGGAGATCTCACCACGTCTTGGGGCATTTCCTGACCCTCGGTTCTAACCTCCCCCAATGTTCTCTGGGGCTCAGCCTCCTCTGGGGGTTGGTCAGCTGAAGGCGTGGCCTCGGCAGTCTTTTTATGGCCCTCACTCGCCGCCGGTAATGCGGACCCCTCCTCAGGAGCTGCAGGGGCAGCCTCGCGAATTGCAATGGGGTAATATACCCTCTCCTCCCTCCTAAGATCGGATGAGGCATCAACCCCTGCTTGGTTGAGGGCTTTGTGCCAGGTCTCAGAACAGAAATGCCTGCACACTGCAGGAACTTGAGCTTGAAGGGTGGCTTCAGCCTTAGCCACCCCCTCGGCAAAAGCCTCCTCCTCCGCCTGTTCCACAGAGCGCTCAGCGTCTATTCTTGCAAACACTGCCTCATCTTTGGCCCTCCTGGCCTCGTCCCTGGCATACTCGGCAATACCTCTCTCGTTGACTGCCTCGGCCAACTTTTTCTTCAGGTCGGCAATATCCTCTTTGGCAGTTTGTAGGTGACCCTCAGCATCTTGTAAGCGCTTAGTTTGGTCTTCGGCCTGCTTCCTAGCCGTGGCTAAGTCGGAGGCAGCATTATCCCTGGCCTTCGTCATCTCCTCCAGATTCTCGGTCGCCTTTTTTAGGTCGGCCTTAGACCTCTTAAGGGTACTGGCAGCTTTCAAAAACTTATCATGCTCTTGCGCTAAGGCGCTGCTCTGGCCATCGACCTCCTCATCTAACCTGAAAAGGGCCTGGACAGTCTGCCAACAAAAACAAGTAACTCTGTAGAGAGGAGGGAAAGTGCTAAGCAACGAAATTTAAGTAAAGTAAACAGGTACCAGGGGACCCACCATGCCTAGATATCTCTTAAGGTTGAGGACAACATCTGGCCCACTCATACTTCTTAACTCGGCCATGTCGGGGGGAAGAAGAAGAGACTTATCCAGGGCATCGGCTATGAGAGCTCCCTCAACTCCTCGGGATTCCCGTATCGATGCGTCATCCATCAGAGGTTGATCATGGAGCATGGCAGCGGGCAGCCAGGCCTGGGCCACCGCCTGCTGGGTGATCTCTTTTCCTTTGCGTTGACCACCAAGCTTCAGTTGCTTTGGAGGCCTGTGGATTCCACCCTCCTCTGGCGAGGAGTGGGACTCGCTCCCATCCGCTGGGTCCTTACCCTTGGAAGATCTCTTCCTTTTTGGATCAGAGGGCTCGGTCTGGGGAGCTGAGACTGGAGGGGTAGAGGATGACCTGGTGTGCACGGGCAACGGCTGAGGCGGAGGCGTTGGGGGCTGGGGCTGCGACTCTTTTAGTGCACCCTTTTTGGAGCCGTCCTCGAGCAGGTCAAGAAAACTGGTTGGGGGATGCCTCTTTAAACCCATCTCGGCCTGAGTAGCGGCTCTTAGGGACTGAAGATCCGCTTCGGACAAATGAGGGTCCCCTAGGTCACCAGAGGGATCCTCGGACTGATCGGCTAGGTTAAACACACTATATTCGTCCTTAGACGAGCTCAGTTCAACTATCTCCCCTGCCTTTTCAATTTTCTCTTCCTCAGTCTCCGTTACTTGATGGGATGAGGAGGAACTTGCTAGCGGAATGCCTTCAGGAATATGAGATCCCTCGGAAAATGCAAAACCGTCCTCCACCACGGTGATTTGCCTGAGCCGAGGATCACGAGCTCTAATGACGTGCTTTGGGACTAAGAACGACTTCTGGGCTGGGTCGCATCCGAGGATCACGTGAGTGGCTCTAACTTGGTTATCAGTTTCGTTCAGGAAAAGGTCCGCCCTAAGAACGGTTTCCAAATCCTCCTTGTTGACCAGGTGGAAGTGACGTGCGAAGGCGTGCGGATCTGCGGAAAGAGAAGCAAAACTCCTGTAATTATTCAATCAAAGCAGACTTGCAACAAAAAAAAAAAATAATAATAATAATAATATATACTAAAACCTAGACCGCCTTATACTTTGGGTATCCTACCTGGCTCCCCCTCTACTGTTGGGCAGTGGAGACCGTTGTGCCATTCTCCCGACACAATGAGGAAATCTTGGGTCAGCCCCTTATTAGAATCAGGAAGGCACTGGATAAGTCGGACCCTATCGTCTCTCGTTTTCATATAGTACGTCTTACCCCTCAAGTGCTGAAAATTGTAGCACCAATTTACATCGTGGTGAGTTAATCTCAACCCCATTTTCTCATTCAAGGTGTCTACATACCCTAGTATTCTAAATACATTCACGGCACACTGGGTGGGAGCCAGACGAAAGTGCCTAAGATAACCGCTAGTTACTGGCCTCATGGGGATTCTCATCCCTCCCTCTACGAAAGCGACTATGGGAATCACTACTTCACCCTCGTTTCTCTTTATATACCACTCCCCTTCCTCACAATATCTCAAACTCACATTATTGGGTATCCCATAATCGACAGTGAATTTCTTCATCTTCTCGTCGGACTCAACCAACTTCTTAAATTTACCCATCCTCAACAACGATTAAAGGATCCGAAAGAAGGAAAAAAGGAGTAGAATCAAAGCAAATTCGGTGTTACCGGGAGAAGAAGACTTACAGAAATATGAAGGTCCTCCTCGGGCAGTGTGTAAGTTGAACCAGATTCAAAGTATACGCATCAATGGTCGTAAGCGCGGAAATAAAGAAACCAGGCGGTTCAAATAAGTACTTATACTCCCCCTTGGGTTCCCCAAGTGTAACCTCCTGCCCATAAAAGCAGGAGATCCCTACCGAACGATTACCATCACACCGTTGAAAGTTTGGAACGTGGAGCCGCCAAAATTTAATGCGGGCACACACTGAGTCTCGAAACGCCAAAACGCACGTCGGGCAGGCGAAAAGTCGCCAGCCCTAACGTGGGCCAGAGTGGGGTGACTCGTCCAGAGGGCCCATGGATATCAAAACCCTCCTCCCTGTACGAGGGAGCATGCAGCAGGGTTTTGAGGGGCTATTGTGGGGCCCGTGGGCCTGGTAGCCACAGCCCATCTTGCAATCGGCCCAAGGCCCATGCCGAGGAGGGATGACCATCCGAGGCTGATTTATGGAGACGCTTTGTTGGATCCACGCCGAAGACATCTTCGTCCTCGGCGTACTGAGGCCAATTTTGGGTGGGGGACAGGCCCAGAGCAGGTTGTCACCTCCACACTTAATGCACTCACCTAACCCCTCTGGCCGCATTAATGGGGATGTAACCCCTTGGCAGGGCGACGTTGATCAGGGTGAACCACTTGAGTGCTGATAAGGCCTCTGATGGGACGGACAGTCAGAGGGAAGGCAAATGGATGATCAACAGATGGAAGAACAAGATAGGACGATGAAGACTATATAAGAGGAGCGAGTAAAGTAAGGAGGGGGGGGGAAGGAGGGAGAAAAAGGAACCTCCTCGGACAGGTGCCGAGGAGCAACCCTTAGCCAAAAAATTGGGCTAATCCCGGTGAACTGTTGTTAGCTTGTTTGGGCTTAGTTCTTTATCCCACTCTCTAGAAATGTATTGTCTGGGTACCTTTACAAATTGAGTCCCTACACTGTTTATGATAATTTTTTTTTTAATTTTTAATAAGATAGGATATGTGGTGATCTTTGTTATGGGGTGATTTTTATTAAATATATGTGATTAGTTTTTTTTATTTTTTTTTATTTTATAATTCATTAATATTAGATTTTTAGTATTTTGCACTCATTAATTCACTTGACACAAAAGTTAAAAAACTTAAGTGGTCATATGACATAAACTTAAATGGATAATTAATTATAGTGTGGTCTCCACATAATTTCAAATTCTGGTTGAACTTTCTTTAAGCTTTTTTATTATTATTATTATTATTATTATTATTTAATAATAATGGCTACATTCATTTATAACTCATGTCTAATTAAAAAAATTATTATTGACCAGTCAATGGGGGCAAGGGGAAACCTAAGTAAAAATATTGAATGTTACAATGCTCAAGAATAAAATAAGAATGCCTGAAGCACCTCACCACCGTCGTTTTGAATGAGAAACGAACTTCAGCAATGTTGTCAGTATAAATAGTTTGTTAGATATGATCCCTACTTCAAAGTTTGCAAAGTCCATTTATCTGAATTGATTTCTGATGGCCAAAGGTGCTGAAATTACTTTCGCTTTTCTCTCACCATTCAACAAAACTGTCAAGGATCAGAGGCCAAGCTTGGTCTGAATCATAGTTGTGAAGTATGGTTAAGTAACCGTGATATCTGAAGCTCTAAATGAGTAGCATGCAAAAACTACTTCTAAATTCCCAGGCAGAATAAACTTCCAGAAGGAAGAAGCTTTTAATACTTTGAGAGCTGTTGATGAAAAAATAGAGGCAAAGAACCTACTATCACAACACCCTATGGCTGCAAGTCACCTACTATAGCATCTGTGAAGTCTATAATACAATTTCCACAGCTGCATATCAGCAGAATCAATGAGAAAAAGCCAGTGGCAGTTTTTCACTTTCTGCAGAAGGGCTGGGATGATCAGTTTATTTTCAGAAGCAACAATATAAGTGGCATGACCAGGGGCGTAGCCAGGAATTTGTACATGAGGGGGCCGACCACTTGTGCATGGAGGTGTTGACTTGCATGGACCCACCACTTTTTCCTCACCTCTCACAACTCGCCGCATGATGAGTTGTGGCAAAAATTGTGTAAGTTTTTGTGGTTCTTGCATTTTTCGATAACTTAAGCCCAACCCTATTTTCTTGTCTATCTCCCTCCTACTACACACCTTGACTCAAATGACTGCTAGGTTTCTTTAACGGCTTCTAGGGTTGGATTGGAAGTCTTTGATACCAAGTTGGAGTTGAGTTGGAAAGTGTGGAAGATTAGAAATAGGTGACAAGTAAGAGAGAGAGAGAGAGAGTAGTTTTGATATATAACCTAAGCAATTTGAGTCTTTTTTTCTTCTTGGGTACTAATTCTGCATTTGGCTAATTATGACATTGTCAACATTCAACAAACATATTAATTTCATCATTTCTCAATACTCAATTAAGTCAGAGATATCTAAAAAAAAAGTAGCACAAAAATATAATCCAATGCGCAAATGAATGGTGAGGAAGACTTCAACGGAGAAAAGGATACTAAGATAAGAGGAAGTAATATTGTGAGACAATGCCTAATTACCTATAAGCTTGCCATTAATGAAAACACGCAACACATCACGCATGCTATCAATTGTCAGTGTTGGTCTAACTTCCTTTTCCTCCCACAGGTGTCCTAATTTCTGAATTGCTAACATTTTTTTTCTTAAAGAATGCATCAATTGTTTTTCGTTTGCTCATAATTCTTTTAACTTTAAGAATATGACTCAAAAATTAACTTGAAAAGAACTTTAAAAAATAAAATTTTATTTAGAAATTTTTACTTAGTTATATGAATGTTATTCATACTCAAGAAAAAACAAAATTTTCACTATAAGTTAAACAGTCAACCCATTTTTAATACGACTTTAATTAATAATAACCCCTCAAACAAAAACAAAAATTAAACACACAAGTATTGGTACACAACATAAACCAAACAATTTAACAACACCCACAGCCACATCCACAACAACATGATATCTAACTAATCAAAAATAGGTAATAAATCAAAACAATTTTACCTTAGAAACTTTGTCTTCACAAAGTGCAAAGATGGGTCACCCAAATGGCAATGCCTACTGCCTCTGCCTCCAAAAGATCTTCCCTTCAAGACTCATCACAAACAATCTCCCCATGCCTTCAATCACGTATTTCTCTAAAAATCTATGAAAATATAAAGAGCATGTGAATATTTAGGTGTAGATAGTTGAGAAAAAAAAAAAAAAAAAAAAAAGAAGACACTAAAAAGAGATGAATCATGAATGCCTAATACTTAAGAAAGAGAAAAAAACTCACCAAGTGGTCACCAAGTTCCAAAACTAAAGGTGAATCAGTTAATGAAGAAAGAAAAAATTAGTCAGAATTTTTTTTTTTTCCAAACTGTGAGGATAGAACAAAGGACTGGAGTGTTAGGGGCTAGTAGGCAATGGTACCAGTGCTAAAAGTGTATCAAAGAAGACAAAACAACCAAGTTCCAAAACTAAAGCTGAATCAGCTGATGAAGAAAGAAAAAATTGGTCATAAATTTTTTTTTTCTTCGGACTGTGAGGACAGAACAAAGGACTGGAGTTTTGGGGGCTGGTAGGCTGTTGTACCATTGCTAAAAGTGTATCAAAGAAGCCAAAATAAAAGAATAAAAAGTAAAAAGGGCAAGGGATTCTGTGGGGCCAGAAAGAGTCAGCCAACCCCGGCCCATTTCGAACCAGGCCCAAAGGCCTGTGCCGAAGATGTGTCCAATGTCCAAGGACTAAGATATAAAGCCCAGTTGCCCAAGAAACAGTGCCGAGGACGATCCCTTCCTCGGACGTCCAAGATCATAAAGTGGAGAAGCAGCACACCATTAAGGGGAGTCTTCCTGAGCATCCAAAGAGCAAATAGCAAGTACCAAGCGCCGGCAATGGAAGCATGGTGGAGGAGTAAGTCCCAGATGAATTGTCACCTCCACATTAAATGCCCTCAACTAACGCCCTGGCCGCATTAGTGAGGATAGGACACCTGAACAGTGCTGCCTTGGGTGCCGCAACTCACAGGAGGAATGAGAATGCGGTTGATGGGACAGGCTCTCAAGTGGTGGCCTGGCTAACCAACAAATGTAGGGACAGGATCAACTAAGAGAGAGGTATATAATGTAAGAAGTCCCTCTTGAAAGGGGACAGACGAAAAAAAAACTAGAATTAGGAAGTACTGTAGCGACCTGTATTCTCTGAAATCTTGTAATCAACCTTCAAAGAAATAATAAGAACTTCAAGCTCTGTAAGTCACGTCCGAGGAGCATTATGGTACACCCCAATTCACGCTTAAGTTATTATACCCACAAACAACCATGCATGGCCGTTGCATTCCTCACTAGGGCCTAGTTCTTGAGCTCATTCTCTATAAATTCATTGCAGGGTTAGCTGGGCTTGGGTCCACTCTCTAAATAAAAGAATTGCCCAAAACAGGTCCCCACAATTGGTGCCGTCTGTGGGAAGAACTCGTGCGTTAGTAAGGACAACAACCATGCATGGCCGCTGCATTCCTTACTAGGGCCTAGTTCTTGAGCCCACTCTCTACAAATTCATTGCAGGGTTAACTGGGCTTGGGTCTACTCTCTCAATAACAGAAATGTCCAAAACCGGTCCCTACAGATTTCGTGGGTCAGGGTGGACTTTTTGAGATGAAGGGAAAGTGTATTTTTGTTGATATTTGGATTTAAGAGTATTTAAATGTTGGACTTATGAATATTTCCGTGGGCCAGTAGGTTTTTGTTTTATTTGGAGTTACCTAAAACTAAAGTTGGGGCTGGGTGTGGGCTGAGAGAATAGGTGAGAAATGGGTAGGGGGCCGGCTGTCTAATATTGGGGGCCCATTTATTTTTTCTTCATAGTCTAATGGGAATTTTTTTTTTTTTTTTTTTTTTTTTTTTTTTTTTTTTTTTTTTTTTGCAGGGGCCACGGCACCCCCAAGCCACTATGTGGCTCCGCCCCTGGGCATGACATTTATATTTACCATCAAGTTCTTCCCGTTAAATGCTCAGTTGCAAGATGGTCCATCCAGCTGCTCCGACTTCTTCACGAAGGGATGTTCTAGTAACATTGCAGCAGATGGCCTCTCATCAGGAAGTCTCTGAAAGCAGCACCGCAAAAAGTCCTTGCCCTCAGATGACAATGTTTCAGGAATAGGAGGGGTGTTATGCAATACCTTGAAAATGGCTGCAACCTGCATCAAATATGATCAATGTAACTTAAACAAGACTGGGAAGATCTAAACACAAATAATATAATTAATGCAACTCCAACTGCAATATACCATCCACTATACTAAATCCAGAGGCAGCAGACAAAAGCTACAGCTGAATGCAGAAAGAAAAAGTTGCCAATATTACCAGACCCTACAAAACTAGGTAACAATATGATATAAAAGAAATGTTATCCAATTACCACACTTCAGTATCTCCTACAAGCAGACACACCAGACAAATACATTGCAATGCCACCAGGTACAACATAACATATGCCACACATGCTTCTCCCTCCATAATGGAACCCACATGAGAATTAAAGGTGGGAAAGTAAACTCTGAAATTGATTGATATTCTGCTACAAGCAGGCGAAATTAATTGAGTCTTTTTCTAATTGTCATTAACCATTTCTAAGATGAACTCCCAACTCAGTAAACAAACTAGCCATAATCATCTCATAATTTGCAAAACATATAAATAATCACACTCACTGTGTTTCATCCACATCAGATAGCATGGACGCGTTATGTATGAAGTATAAGTTGTATTGATTTACTTGAATTACAGTGTCACTTAACTTGATTTATACAGAAAAGACAAATCTAAATATTGAAAAGAGATCAAGTATCAAATCGAAGAATTAAATATATAATTTTCTAAGTCACTGATTGTAACAGAAAGACTGGTAAGATCCACACATATAAATTCAGTGCACCTCACTTAAATTTATTTGTAATCAACAACAAATTGGACTACAAGTTACATTACATACATGCTGCTATTAACTTCACTTTACCACAACAAAACCAGCCACTAGTTGGTGACCAACAAGCACACTGCCAATACAACAGAATAATTTGCCAATTGTCGAAAATCCATGGGTCTTGATCTTTATGACCATAAAAAATAGGTGGTTGGGAGATTGCCATGATGATCTAAAATAATAAGTCTCAATAAATAAGGGAACAAGAACCAGAACTTGAAAATGTTGACTGGCTGGTTGATGTGCTCTTAAGTCTAATAAACCAATCATTATAGGGTCGGTGGGTTGGCACAGCTGAAAGCTCAAAGATTCTTATTGGGCTTTGCGGGCTGTGGTGTGGGCTTCCAATAATTTGTTTTGTGGGTTTGTTTTAGGTTTGACTTAGTTGGGTTAAGTTTTTAATGGGCTGTGTTGGGGTTTTATTGGGGTTGGGTAAAAGGTTCTTCGGCTTCTTATATGGGTCGGGTTGTGACAGTTTGTAAGATTTTAACATGAATCAGGTTGGGTGAGAGTTAGGTTTTTTTTTTTCAATGGATCAGCGTTTGGTGACATCTTGGGTGGTGGGACTTTTCGATGGGGCAGAGGACTTTGGCGATGGCCCTTTTTTTATGGTTATTTTTTGGCAATGGTGGCAGGGTAGCTGGGCACTGTGGTTGGGTTTTCACAGATGGTTTTCAGATGGGAGGGTTTGCTGTTTGACTTGGGTTATGTGGCTGATGGGTTACAGCGATTTGATGGGATGAGAAACATGGCAAAGGATTTTTTATTTATTTTAGATTTTCCAGTGGATGGAATATGGTGGTTTGGTTGTGCAGGGTGGGATATTGGGTTTGACTTGGGTGTCTGGTGTGAAAAACGACGGTGGTGAGTTTTTATTTATTTAATCTAGTTGACCATCGGTGATGCTCAAATGGATTGGAATTTGCTCTCATACCATGTTGTTGCAGGACAATATCAATAGAAAAGTAAAAGAACAAAAATTCTGGTTGTGCTCCAACATCACAATGTAGCTTGATCTTAGCCTTATTCAGTTGTCAGTAACTTAGATGGGATAGACATGAACCACAACAGCTAATGCAAGGCAACAATCCAACCATATAAACTTCAAAATCTGAAAATGATGAGGTCTTAGTGCACGATTATTTTTTAATCAAAATTTAATAAGAAATATGCAAAAAGAAACATCAATTTATTGTAATACTGCAGGTTGAAAGTTTCCCATTTAACAAAGAATATAAAGGAACATTAGGTGCTTATCTTTTCATACTCACCCCAGGGAGCTTTTCCAGTGAACATTTCAATAATAGTACAACCCAAACTCCAAATATCTACAGCAAGAGCAACATCAGAGCTGGAATCTCTCTGCAACACAGCTTGCATGAGCTGCAGAAAGACAATGATCTCAGTAGGGGAAGATAAAGACCTATGACAAATTGATTTAGCAGCAAGAAAATACCTCTGGAGCCATCCAGCATGGACTTCCCTTTAAAGAAAGATCAGCTGCTTGTTCAGTAAGCTGTGCAACAAGAAGTCCCAAATTACTTAAGCCCAATATTAGAAACATCAACTAGAACCCCAGAAGGCAAATTAAAATAGCAAGTTGGCAGCAACAATTCTTTATTTATTTATTTATTATTATTGGTAAGTAGGCAGCAACAATAAAACAGACCAAGAATAGTTTTAATGATGAACATGATGATACACCAACTTATAGAATTAGGTATCACTGCTAAACAAAGGTAATCACCCATATTTCTCTGAATTATCTTCAGCTTATTACTGTGGCCAGGGGGAAATTAGATACTGGCAATAACAACGAACTCCTACCAAAGGATTCACAAGTTTAAAAGCAGGCACCTCAACATCCACCTACATGCTCGACGTATGGAATTGAACAAAACACAGAGAGAAATGCAATAATACCAATTGTAATATTTTACAAGAGCATTCTTCATACTAAGGATTACACTACACTGATTCTGCTTTCTCGTAATAGGGGCCATGCTGTTGTCACAACCATAGACTCGATCACAATTGAGCATACAAACATCAATTTATCTTCTTTTTTAAAAGAAAATTATCCACAAGTATTGATAATCTTGTTTGATGAGAAAATAAGGAACAAGTAGGTGAAGTAAAGATATTTTTTCGCCAAAAGTTCAAGAAGACAAGGGACTGTTAAGGAGAGTCTATATACAGGAAGAAGAAGAAGACGGAAGAAATACCATCTACTACATGTCAAAAGGAAGAACGACTACATCCAAAGAGAATCATTATGCAAGATAAAAATCAAAACACAAGATGATACAATAAAGAAGACTAAGAAGAAGACAAAGAAGAAGAAGAAGAAGAAGACAACAATCTCACATGCTTAGCCATCCCAAAATCAGCAAGCTTGACAACTCCAGATGAATCAACAAGCAAATTAGCCCCTCTGATGTCCCTATTGAGACAAGAAAAGAAAAACTTTCCAAATGTCATATTAAGCAAATTAGCCCCAAGACTGCTACCACACTAAAGTGATGCATAGAAATTTCACATGCCTAAGTGTTAAATTCTAATTTGTGAGTTGCAGCACTAAGTAGATTGTTTTAACAAATCAAATCAAACATGAATTGTACCTGTGAATTGTCTTTGTGATATGCAAGTATGCCAACCCAGAGAGAATACGGCGAGTAAAATTGCGAACAATAGACTCTGTTATGGTTCCAAAATATTCATGAACATATCTGTTAATGGAACCAGGATGAACATACACCAGATATATAAAAAACCGGTCATCAACCTGCATATGCACAACAATATTCATACATTGCATAAAGGACACTACTGTAAACAACAATGAGAATTTCTAAACATGCAACTCGGAGAATACTCACTATTTCGCTACCATAATACTGCACAATATTTGGATGCTTCAGCTGGCTGAGAACTTTGATTTCCTGAAACAAATAATTGGAATAATTGAGGCATGAGGCAAGAAAACCAAACAAATAATTATAAAGAAAATTTACCAAATACTAATAATAATAATAATATATTTATTTAGGAAAGTTTTAAAGCTGAACATTTGAAAACATATGTCATAGTAATGATAAATTAGGGCAAAAGCTTGACATGTTTGATTTCAATGTATAATTATAGAGCAAACTAGTAGTGCAATAAATTCTGGAGAATGACCTGCTGTAACTGCTTTATACATTCTGCAGATTTTGGGTCATCAGGAAATAGTTCAATTTCCTTCATTGCACATAAAGCTCCAGTCTCTCTGTAAGAAAAGAGTAACTGTACTAAAGACATTGCTGCAGGTAAATAAACTAGCATAAGAATTACATCAAACATATATACCTGTTGGTGGCCAAATAAACACTTCCAAATGAACCGCGCCCAATAAGTCTTCCTTTTTGCCATTGGCTATTCATCCATAATGACTCTGATTCAGCTATAGGTTGGGGAGTGGGAGCAGACGGTGAAGGCATGGCTGCTCCAGGAGAAAGAGGTAATGGATGGACTTTTACAGGAAAATTACTTTCATTTTGCACTGTTGAGGTTTCAAGGGATTACTTAGAGTGATAATTTATTTATTTAAATAAAAAGATATAAGTGGATTTTCCATTCTCTCTACCACCTCCAAAATATTGGGCCAATAGAAATCCAACTCAATTGAAACCCTTTAATTGTTTAACCAAAAGAAAATTGTTATGAGTGTGTTCATTAAGTGCATTCACTATTATTAATTGTAAAAGAGATGTTAATAAAACCTGAATACAAAAATTTAAATAATAATTTTACATCTCAAAAAGCAAGAAAATGGTTTTTAAACAAAAGAGAAAAAATTATAAGATAGAAAATTAAATAAACATTATTTAATCAATATTTAAATATTAAGAAACATCTCACTGAAAATGTATTGAGCACCTGGAAACAGTTTACTTTTACTATGAAAAGGATTCACTAGCACTTTAAATAACTTCCACTAATATGCAAACAATACTTCCTAAAAAAACCTAGCCAATTAAAAAGTAAAATTACACACACACACAAAAGAATAGAGAGATGAAAGTACCTTCAATTTTGTCATCAGGACAAAGCATTTGCACCAATGTAGTCTTCCGCATTTGCAAATCAACCTGACCAAACCTTGCAATGTCCTCATCCAACTTGCAAAGTTTAATGGCGTAATGGACCTTGAAACAGTAGTTCCACCACCGGATTTTCGAGCACTTGCGAACCAGTTTCTCACCCTTTTTCATTTCTTCGATCAAGCTCAATGTTTCCTCTTCTGGGCAATCAAGTTGTTGGCTTAGTAGTTTTATATCTTTGATCATAGGCAATAAACGATCTAGCGTGGATTCGAGGTGTCTAAGAATGGGTTTGAACATATGGGCTTTGCTTCCCACATTCTTAACTGTGTCATGCAACACTGCAAAAACCTCTAAAAATGTTTCCTCAAGAGCAGCCCCTCCAACATATGCTGCTGCCATAAATTGTTCTGTATCCAATATATTTGGAAATCCAATTAAGAAACAAAACCAATCTACCCAACTATGCCAAAAAGAAATTGAATTTTTTTTCGTTTTTCTTTTTAAGATGAATTAGATTTCTATTCAAATAAATGAAAAAGTAAACTAGCAGTGAAATGAACTCCTACAAACATCGAATTCTTCTTAGCATTTATATAAACTCCTATAGTCAATTCTGGTATATATAAAAAATCTCACTTTTTCAATTTTTGCTAATCTACAATTTACAACTACTACTCAAGTCAACAATCTACCACTATTCCATTTAATTATAAATTATTCTCTCTCCAGACCAGAAAAATTCACAAATTCAAAATTTCAAATACCCTGATCGACCCAAAATTTCACACTTAGATCGGAGCTGAAACTTCACGAAATCTTGATGCTGAAGTTCACACCCAGAGCGAGATAGAGTCACAGACGGAGGGAGAGAATGAGGTTTGGAAATAAAAAAATTATCTTTATTTGATGTAATGAAGATACACTGTTCACTGAAAGACTTCATTATTGGAAGTTGAAAGTTGAAACACAACACAACAGCTACTTAAGTCAAGAGTCAAGACTCAGGAGTTTGAACTTTGAACTTCGAACTGAACGAGTGGGTTAGGCCTTTACGACGGGACAGAAGCTTCTCTTAAAAATAGTCATTTTTTAAGTAACCGTTTAAATTTTAGATTTTAGATTTTACCCCTTAAAATTTTATAATATAAATTTTATTTTTGAAGATTTGGGATAATTAAATTTTACATTGTAAAATTTTAGAATTTAAATTTTACCCCTTAACTTTTAAGGATAATTAGATTTTACACCGTGACGTTTTAGAATTTAGATTTTACCCTTAAATTTTAAGGGTGTTGAGATTTTACTCCCTAAAATTTGAAAGTGTTTGGAGTTTACACTATGACGTTTCATAATTTGGAAGTATAAAATCCAAATACGTCCAAACTTTAGGGGATAAAATTTAAAATTTGAAATGTCATGGTCTAAAATCCAAACAACTCCAAACTTCAATGGGATAAAATTCAAATTCTAAAATTTTAGGGTGTCAAATTCAAATACCCTCAAACTTTAGGGGTATAATATGCAACTTACCATTTTTAAAAGAAAAGGGAACCAAATACTTGGATATTCGATTAATTTCCCTTATATAGATGCAGGAGTGTCCAAGTCACCCGACAACTTGACCCACCTAACTGAACCCAAATTGTCTGCTGCCCGAACCAATTACTTTGGCGATTGGTAGAGGGTTTTTGGCCTCAAAAATCGACACTAGAGGGTTGGTTGACGAGTTTTCTCCTTCGAATCCTAAGCCACTCAACCTGATCATGAAAACCACCAAATCTAGCAATATCTAAGTGTTTTTTAGTGACAATTTAGTGGGGATCTACCAGATTCAATGAGATCTTCACTAGATATGGATATGGTGGAGATCTGAAACTTCTCAACTTGAATTGGTTGGGTTAGTTTTAGTTTGGGTGTAAACCCGACTCGAATTGACTCGTAGACACCCCTAGATAAAAAGGGTTATTTCACACCCAAATTATCAAAGTTTGGTGGCTTATATATGTTTTTTCCTGTTTTACCCTCTCTCTCTTTTTTAATGTATTTGAATCTTTCAAAAACAAACTTCGTAGGAGTTTTTTTAGGTCAAACTATTGCTTTATAGGTAAGCATACTAGCAAGTGTGAAGTTATTTGAAAGAATGAAGAAGGATAAAACAATTCGTTGTTATCAAATGCCAAAATAAGTGAAAAAAATGAAGTGTAATTCAACATTTTCAATGTATTAAAGTAAAGAATGAGTGAGAAAAAGTTCACAGTTTTTAGAATGCGCTCTAAGAATTTTATAGAATAGTTATTAAGAAACTTAAATCATACAAAATCTAATAATAAGAAAACTTGAATATATTGACATCACAAAAAACACACACACGCACACACAAATATGTGAAGTTTTACAATTTTCTTCTACTAAAGAATTTAAAACAAAAAGGGCCAAATGAGAGATAAAGTGAGAATTAAAAATGTTGAGATGAGGGTAATAAAGTAAGAAAAAGTCTGAAATATGAGAGAGAGAGACGCCTTCATAGAATCCTGTTCTTTGTATCACAAGCATAGCAATGGATGATACATGCTACCACTGTGAGTTGAGTTGTTGAGGAGAGCTGAGCTACCAATGTCATTGAGAAAAACTTACAGCCGCAGTATCTCTCTTGGTAATATTTTTTTGGAAAAATAAAATTATGAATTATTTTTTATATAATGAGTTGAACGATTTAGGGATCTAAATGATTAAAAGGTTTTTATTTTTATTTTTTTGTTTTTGAATGAATTTTTGTTGAATGTTTTGTTATTGGTTGACCTAATCTTGTTATCATTTAGGCTATGTTTGTTGTTATTTGGGCCAATTTTTATTATTGTTATTGGGCCCTTTAATTTTTTTTTTTTTTAAGGGTTTAAGGATTATGTTTGGTGAGCCAAAGTTGTTTTTGTGATTAATGCTAGAAACACAACAAAATGTC
This sequence comes from Quercus aquifolioides, assembly GCA_019022515.1. Taxonomy (NCBI): domain Eukaryota; kingdom Viridiplantae; phylum Streptophyta; class Magnoliopsida; order Fagales; family Fagaceae; genus Quercus; species Quercus aquifolioides. Next base: position 96,406,092 of record CM032333.1, on the reverse strand, counting down.
ATAACAATTTTACAACATTCAAAAATTTTAAATTAGAGATTGTGATGGCCCACGTGTGGATTGACATACTAATTTAGGATTGTTGTAAAATTGTTATGATATTTTGTTGTATCCATTACATTACTTTTATTTTCGTTAAATCCAAATTATTGGGATTCTCAAGTAGTGTAATCAATTATTTTTTTTAAGATAGTCAAAATTGGTTAATTATAAAATAATTATTTATATGAATTTATTTTGGCATATATATATATATAGAGAGAGAGAGAGAGAGAGAGAGAGCTTCATATAATCATGTTCTTTGTATCACAAGCATAGCAAGTTTTCTTAACTCTCAAAAAAAATGCAAATAACTAAATATGGATACTTCAAAAATTATTATTATTATTATTACGCCTTCATAGAATCTTGTTCTTTGTATCACAAGCATAGCAAGTTTTCTTAACTCTAAAAAAAATGTAAATAACTAAATATGGATTCTTCAAAAATTATTATTATTATTATTATTATTATTATTATTATTATTATGATGTTGGGGTGATTTTAGATGGATGGAAAAGGGGAAGAGAAAATAAAATCTTTAATTATGTGGTTAGGAGAGAAAAGAGAAGAGATTTTAATAGACCCAAATGTTTTTTTTCGGGACCCACTAAAGTACTGTCTCTCCAAAATGAAGAGAAAACTAGAGAGAAAAGGAGGCTTCAAACTAAATTACCTAGTTGTTCTTATTATTATTATTTTTTGAAAAATAATTACAACATGCTGCTAACCTCGCAGTTCGAACCCGTTTCCCCCTAAACCCCCAAGCACTTTGTACATGGGGAGGTGTCAATTTAGCTATAAGGCCTTTGGCTAGTTGTCCTTATTAAGGTTCACTAGGTTCATCACTCATCATTGAGAAGTTCTTTTATTAAGGAAAAAAAGTATATAACAATATTAATAATGGGAAGAAAAGTATAATTATGACAAGAAGAACATAAAATTAAAAATGGACCCACCTTTGTGTTCTTTTACAATAATTGGAATTCAATTTTCCCATATCACAACATTTTTTAAATTCAAGTAAAGTTCATCTTTCTCACAACATTTCAACTTAGAGAACAAATCCCATATTTTTAATTTAAAACAATGATTTAAAAAAGCACACAATATTAAATCTCTAATAATACTATTTGTGGGAGGAAACTTAGTCTCAGACCCCAAGAAGGAATTGTCCTCTTCGGAAATGGCGTTGAGCCTTAATCCTCGAGGTTTTTCTCAATCCCACATCAGGGAGAGACGCCTCCCACTCATGCCTTATAAGCCTGAGCCCAAGACATGAGTGTACCACTACTACACTCATGTCTTAGGCTTAGACTTATAAGGCATGAGTGGGAGGCGTCTCTCTCCGATGTGGGATTGAGCAAAACCTCGAGGATTAAGGCTCAACACCATTTCTGAAGAGGACAATTCCTTCTTGGGGTCTGAGACTAAGTTTCCTCCCATACTATTCTTTTGCTAATGTTTTTTCCCTCAATCTGGATCTTTCACAATTTCAAATTCTAAGTTTTGCTATAAACTCAACTTTCTAAATAATTAGAATAATATATAAGGAAATTCGAATTCTACATAAATTTTTAAAAGTAATCAATGCATTGAGAAAGTACACAATTTCTCTAGTTCTAGTATATAAATATTGCTATATTTCTAACACTTGCACATTAATTTATTTTCTCAATTTATTTTGGACAATCAATTTAAATTACAATTTCAAACATGATATACTTAAATTAATCTCTTGAATTGTTTCTAATCTTGTCTTCAAGAGGAGACGAAGAAGAAAGGAATTAATTAAAAACATCAGGGAAAGGAGAAGGAAGAATTTGCACATTATATATTTTTATTATAAAAACTGTTTTTTTATTTTTTGGGGGAACAAACTACAATTCTTGAAAAAACATTAAAGAGGGAAAAATAAAATCCACCAACACCCCCCTTAATCTTGTAAGCACACCTCTTTCATCACCTCGTTTTGATTACCTCTTTTCACCAAGTAACAATTGCAGACAAAACGAGCAATACAAAATATAAAGGTCATATCCAATGCACAAAACTTTCACTTTTGTAAGATCTGAGAGGGGTCATGGTATGGTAGGCAGTCTTACCCCCAATTTATTGGAGTGGCTGATTCTCAAACTTGAACTTGCAACCTATTACTTTTGGTGAAAGGCACTTGTCATTGCACAAAAATTTAACCTCTAAACAATACAAAACATATTTCTGATAAATTAGAAGTTTGTGAGGCAGCAGAGTAAATGGATGACTTAATTTATTGATTACGAAGCGCATCAAACAACAATCCAAAAAGGGATCTAGGGTAAAAAAATGATTTTAACACTCTCATTCAGTTAATGGGAAAGAACATCCATTCAACATAAATGACCAGCTTTAACAATGTAGTTTGATCTTAGCCTTTTTCAGTCGTTTGTAACTTAGATGGGATAGACATAAACCACAAAAACTAATGCAAAGCAACAATCCAACCATATAAACCTTCAAGAACTGAATATGATGAGGTCTCTCTCTCTCTCTCTCTCTCTTTTAAAAATCAAAATTTAATGAGATAAATGCAAAGCAACATCAACTTCTATTGTAATACTGTAGGTTTAAAGTTTGATGATCAATAAAGCACATAAGGGAACATTAGGTGCCTACCCCTTCAAGTTCAAAGTCGCTCCATGGAGGTTTTCCAGTTAGCATTTTAATAATAGTACAGCCCAAACTCCAAATATCTACAGCAAGAGCCAGACCAGAGTTGGAATCTCTCTGCATCACAGCTTGCATGAGCTGCAGAAAGACAATGATCTCAGCAGGGGAAGATACAGGCCTATGACACATTGATGTAGCAGCAAGAAAATACCTCTGTAGCCATCCAGTATGGACTTCCCTTTAAAGAAAGATCAGCTGCTTGTCCAGTAAGCTGTGCAATAATAAGTCCCAAATTACTTAAGCCCAATATTAGAAACATCAACTAGAATATCCCAGAAAGAAAATTATAATGGCAAGTTGGCAACAACAATTTATTTTATTGGTAAGTTTTCAAAAACAATAAAAGAGGTCAAGAATGCCTAAGCAAATTATAATGGCAAGTTGATTAGTATGCCTAAATATATATGTTTTTTCTATGCAATTATGTAGATGAAAAATAACGTGACAATTTTTGTTTTCCTTCACATGCTTAGATGAACATGCCTAAACTAGGAATTCTATGTTTTACATTAATTTCTTGGATGAACATGCCATTATTTTCAAACTTTCTCTGCATTTACCTTGTTATCAAACATATTTTACTTTTTGTTTCTTTCCACATTAAATGCTCCTACGCATGTTTATTTAAAATTCTTGCAAATTGACATGTTTAAATGATATATTGTTTGTATTTGTTTGACACGACCTAATATTGGCCACCCTAACCTAGGAGACTAGTTTTTACCAAGCGAGATGGGTGCCTAATCCCTTCCTGCCTCATAAATTAGCCTCCGAACCAAGATCAAGGGTTTCAGACTAGACTCTTATCCGTGTAAATTTTACTTCTTTTTAGAACGTAACTAGAAAACAAAGAAATGTAATTAAATTTCTTACAGTGTAATTGTATCTAGGACCAAAGCATTTTAAATTATTGTTACAAAATTGATGTAAATTGTCATATATATTAATACAATAAAAGCAATTTTCTAGATAAGGTTTTCTTATTTTTCCATTTAATTAAATAATTGGCAAATCCATGTAAAACTCTCGATCTAGGAGAAATACATTTTACAATGAAATTGACATTTTAAGTATCACGATCCCACCTGTTCGAGCAAGTTAGGCTCAGTTTGAAAAAAGTTAGCAGGCCAAGGTCGCAATCGCTCATAGAGTACTTTATTTGTTTATCTTCTAATTTGGCGATTTTGCTCTCTACCATAATTAAGTAAAAAATAATCCATGTTCATATGATAAAATGTTAGGTGGACCTTTGAATCCCGAGTGTTTTTCTCCATTAATTTCTCTCAAATTTATTTTGCTATTTTCAATTGTAGTTTCAATTTTATGATGGAGATATTTGTGATAGACCAAGAATGTATTGACCCCTTTTGATAAATTAACCAATTAATTAGCCAAGTTAATTAATTAATTTAATTAACATGCAATACGCGAGGTAGCACAAACAAATCACTAACTAAGTTCAATGCAGCGGAAAATAGAGTTGACACAGTGATTGTTTATGAATGGGGAAAACCTCCAAGGCAAAAACTCTACCGAGTGAATTTAAGATCACCACTCCCGAGAATCCACGATTAACATAACAAGCGGTTACAAGTAAAGGAATCTCAGTACCTTATACCAACCTACAATTGAACCCTTATCCCAATACATAATTGGACTTGTTCTGTAGTGACAATCTCCCCTTTTCAATGCACTGCTCGCAGTACGTGACTAACCAATTAATGCAAAGATCCAAGTATGTGACTAACCACCAATTTGAGAAGGATGTTGGCTGCAAAGTTCTTCAGTTCATCAACATGATGAAGATCAAGAAGCTCATTGGTTACAAAACCTTACGGTGTACAAATGCAGTAGCTTCTTCAAGAGAAAGATGAACTAGGGCAAATTTTGTCTCCAGTCACAATTTGCTTGAACAAAACCTTTGCATCAAGTTTCATCAACTTGCATCAAGTGAGACGGCCCTTAAAATAATCATTATATATGTTTAGGGTTGTGAGAAAAGAAAGCCTAAACACATACACATGGATATGCATGAAATCAAATATGAAAAACTGATTTTTGTAATTCTCAATAGATAGGTTATCTGTCGAGCATCGGGCTAAAATTGCATTTTAAACCTCGATAGATACAATCTGTCGAGCTATTTGTCAAGCTTTAAAATACAACACTTCTTCACTTGTTTCTTGAACAGATTTGTATGGCTTTAACTCTTGACTTGAACGACATGTTTTGTGAAGACTTAAACCATTTTAGAGCTACCTAATTACAAGTAAAGTACGTTTTGTCAAAGGATTAGCCAATTCTAAATGACATATATTCTTAACATGATTCACATATGTCCTAACAATCTTCCTATTTAGCAATCCGTGACAAAACCACAACAAACAAATGAAATATGAGAAAAGTCATAAAACACTCAACTCACACGCACTTGTTGAATACAATAAAATCTATTCTAACACAAACTCTTGAAAAACTTTGCAAAAAGAGAGTTCATGACATGGAAGACTTTGACAACCTATATTTCTGAAACACTTTTAAACAAAACTCATCACGGCATCTTAGTGTGAAACCGAAATAAAAGATTGCATACAATAAATAAGAAGCATGTGCATAAAGAGAGAAAAGAAAGAACACATGAAGAGATAGGTGAAAGAATATAATAACAACCTCAATATATATATTAAAAATAGTACAAGGTTTGCTATCACAATGTAAGAACAATGTATCTAAAATAGAAAGAAAAGAAAAGATACAAAAAGTCCTCACTACATCCCTCATAAACAAAAACACTCCCCCTATCAAAAATAATCTCCTATACTAACTCTCCCTCTAAGTACATGACTACTCTCATATCCAAAACTACTCCCCCTTTTCATCACGAATGAAAAAGGGTAAGTCATTGAGAAGCAGTCATCTCCTCGTCACCGAAAGAGCTTGCACCATCATCCTCATCAGCATCATCACCACCAGAGCCATCATCATCACCCTCATCCTCTAAAGCTTGTGGAGATGGAGACGCAGTGAAACCACCCATGACAACTTGTCATCGTGTGATATGACCAACACGAGTGTTCACCTAACACAACTCATCATTGAGAGTGTCAAAGCGAGCATCCATGTGCTCAAGCTGTGCCATGATGGCCTCGAGAGTCACACCACCCGTTGAAGAAGAATGAGCAAAGGTGGATGGAGTGGAAGAAGCTGGAGGAGTCACCGTCTCGGTTCGTGGCCGCTTTAATTGAAGCTGGGCCTTGCTCCGTCTAACGATCGCTGCAATAATGGTACACATAACGAAGAAGTGAGGAGACTCAGGATAGGAGACAGAGAAGTGGTGAAGAATCCTCGTGATAGCAGAAGGAAAGATAAGCTTATCACGAGTCGTCGTATCCTTATAGACATTTATAAGGGAGAGTATGAAATGAGAGGGAAAGTCTATGGTAAGCCTCTCAAGGAGAGGTAACAAAAATTGAGCACAAGGCTCAGTAATAGAATTATAGTGAGACAAAGGATGTAGAACAAATGTCATCACCATATTCAGGAACCTTGGACCTTTTGCAAAGCCCAAGCATGAGGTGTTTTGACGTTCACCCCATGATGAAGGCGTTTCACAAAATAGAGACATGAGTTTGTCTTTAGACACAGTCTTAAGACTGTGTCTAAAGACGACGACAGCTGAGGTAATCAGGATGCGATACCCTCGGAACATGTAGCACCTCGGATATAAGATCCAGAGTGACTACAATATGCGTACCTCGAACGCGAGTGAAGAAATGAGGTACGGTGTAATCAAATCTGTGCATATTGGAGTAAAACTCCTGTATAATCACAGAGGGACAAGTGACCGGGATGTCACAAAGGGACTCCTAACCCCTACTATAGATGACACTGGAAAGGTCAATATCGAAAAAAATCTAAAAGGATGACTTGGCATTCTGAATGAATGCCACGTCGAGAAAAGTTCTCCGAAAAGTCTTGATAGGCTTTATCATCATGGAACTGGACATAAGAAGAAGTAGGATCAGAAGAAGATGCCTCGGAACAAAGAGGGTTTCGGGATGGAGTAGACTTGCTCTTAGGTGCCATGAGAAGCCTAATCGAGAGAGAGAGAGAGAGACAAACATAATAGTACCAATCAGAATCAATATCAATAAGATAGAAAAAAGAGGTATGTATGCATGAAAAATGCATGAACATGTGACATACAACAATAAAAACATCATGGGCTCAGCCAAATCCAATCCTACTAGCACACAAGATTTCAACATATAGAACACACATCTAAAATGCATGAAACATTGTGAAACTGCAAATGTGATGCAATGTATGAGCATATAGGATCATTTAAACAAAACACATCCCAAAAATTTTGCAAAAACCCCAAAATTTTTTGAAAAACCCCAAAAGTTAGGTCAGATGAATGAAATGCATGATTAATGAGAGAAATGAGATCATACCAGAGGGAAAATGCAAGGATTAGGCCGAAATCCAAGTGGGGAAGATGAAGAGTTTGAGTGAGAAGTGTTTCGGAGAGAGAAAAGTGATTTTCTGTCGAGAGAAATCGGATAAAATGAGAGAAAAAAATCGCGCTGAGCTATATATAGAAAACACGAAGCTCGATGGATCAAGAGGTATCGAGAGGTATCAGAGCTGTCGGGCACTAATTCTTGATAGATGTATTTGTCGAGGTGCTATCGAGAGCTATCCACAGCAAAGAGACCTCGATGGATCGAACTACTATCAAGCATCTATCAAGAAGACATAAACTTTCTTGATGGATTGAGAATCTGTCGAGAAGCAATCGAGAGAAGTTCTCAACAACTTCGATGGATCGAGATTGCATTAACTTCTGTTGAGAAAGAAAGATCAAAGAGCTCGATAGATAGCTTAGCTATTGAGAGGTATCGAGAAGCTGTCAAGATGTGCAAAAATAGTTTTTCAAAGAAGAGAAAAACATAGAAATGAATGTAATCAAGCATACTACTCAAACAAAGATCCAAACAATATTTTAAGCTCTCAAAAACATCTCTCAACAAGAAAAATGTCAAGCATTTAGATCCAAAACACACACATACACGCACACTAAATAAATCTAACCAATTTTATATTTCAAAAACAAGTCAAGACAGTTTAGTGAGCATATATTAACACATATATCCCTTGTGATGGCCAAATCACATTGTACCTGCACATGTATCAAAAGTAGTAAAGAATTTGTGTTGTGTGTGAAAAACATCGCAAGATTGCATAAGTGTCTACATGTTATGACGATTTGAGATATGAGAAAATCAATTTAACTCACACACAATTATAATTGCTTAATGGGGACTATCACCTTCGGGGTACATCCTATAACTCCCACATCTCCTAGAAAACACGCTTGCAATCATATATAAAGCATTTTGATTCATTTTGCTTTTATTTTTCTTTACATATTTTCTTTTGAGCATACCATGCATAGGCATATAAGAGAGAAAAGAAATACCCAATTATGTTAAGCTCTTGACATTGCACTTTTGCTATGCCGAAGCATACAAATGTCATTTCATGATTGGCGGGTAATAGTGGTAAGATGGTTATTTATGTCTTTTTCTTAAGATTTTCTAGTCCTTCTCGTCAAAAAGAGTGATACTAGTATTAAGTATAAGAGATTACTTAATCTTACTCATCACAAACACGAGCCTTAAAGCTCTTGCTTAGTTGTGCATAGAAATGCTCATCTAAGCTACAAAAGATACAAAATTTAGAAAATTGTGTTTCAATAGCCATCCAAGATAGACAAGTACCAATGTACACAAAACAAACACTATTTTTGTATTTTTCTGATTTAAAAAAAAAAAAATTTATGAAAAACAAAATAAAGCAAAACTGAAAATAAACAAACAAAACCATGTTAAACAAAGCAAAGCATAAAACTAGACTGACTCAAAATAAGTAAGCAAAACACACAAGTAATGCATAACTAAAAAGAGAGGGAGAGAGAGAAAGTGACTAAATCGCTTAAAGCCTTTTTCCTTCCACACCTTGGAAGAACCTTTCCGTTTAACAAACCTTTGATCCGGCGGTGAGGGGGAAGAATTGAAACCGTTCAAGTTTGTAAGGAACATGAGAAGATATCCAAGAGGAGCAAAGGAGGATGGAAACAGATTTTGATTTCCGGATAAGATCATACTATTGCTCTGTTGAGTGGCTAACCACTTATAATAATTAGGTCGAGTATGTCCAGTCACTCCACAGTGATGATAAAGATGTTGCTTCTTCCTAAGGTTTTTAGTCTCTTTCTTATCAAGCTTAAGGGGTGCTCCTAAGATAGATTTGCCCTTATCTATGTTCTCACTAGCTAAAGCAGTTTTCACATCATTGTTCTTAGATTCAACATTATTAGCAAGTGAAACAAAAGTAGTAGTATTAGAAGAAGCAATATTAGGAGAAGAGAAATCATACCCTAAACCGGTTTGATTAGAAGCAGATTTTTGGAAGCTAAGCATCTCATCAAGCTTTGTACTTGAAGTCCTCTCTAACTGAGATTTGACTTGAAACAGCTCCGCTTCAAGTTTCTTGGTCTTTTCAGTCAAGAAATTATTCTCAAACTGCAGTGCTCCAATGGTCTGATTAGCATCATCAAACTTTGTAGAGATTTCTTCTCGTTCAAGCTCTACATCACTGAGTCTCTTAGTGGCCAACCTATACAATTTCTCATGCTTTTCCAAGACCTTGTTCAATTTTGCATAGGTTGTGTGGATGCCATCTTGTTCATCAATCTTCTCAAACTTAGACTCCACTGAGTCCTCTTCTTCATCCACTTTTTCAATAATCCCCTCAATAGGAGATACAGTGGTAGTGAAAGCATTCAGGATTTCATCATCCTCATTATTCGAATCATCCTCAGGCTTAGTGTCACTCAAGGTAGCAGCAAGGGCCTTGCTTTTCCCAATGGTCTTGAGATACGTTGGGCACTATTATTTCATGTGTCCAAAACCTTGACATTTGAAGCATTGGGTCCTGAGGGAACAATGTACTGATCGCCATCCCTAGCATCATTCTTCTCTTTATCTTGGCCCTTAAATTGCGAAGAACTGGATTGCTTTCAGTCCTTGTCAAATCTTTTACCATTGGCATTGAACTTTTTGAACTGCCTTGTGATGTAGGATTTCATTTTAGAATCTTCATCATCTGAAAACTCATCTATGTCATTGCTTTTGGCCTTCAATGCCATGCTCTTACCCTTAGTTGATTTCCCAATCCTTGTCAAACCTAACTCATAGGTCTGCAGGTTGCCCACCAACTCTGTCAAAGGAATTTTGTCGATGTCTTTTGATTCCTCAATTGCGATGATCTTGGCATGAAATCTCTCATGTAGAAATCCGAGCACCTTTCTAACAATCTTGGGTTCGGGAATGGTTTTCCCAAGATTAAAAGCCGAGTTCATTATGTCCTTGAGCTTGGCATAGAACTCATCGAATGACTCATCCTCCTCCATCTTAATCTCTTCAAAGTTTGTGGTAAGCCTTTGAAACTTTGAATTCTTGACAGCCTTAGTTCCTTCATAGGTTGTCCAGAGGATGATCCATACTTCCTTCGCAATTTTGGTGGAGGATATCTTCTTGAACTCCTCATTCGTGACTACACTGAATAAGACATTCAATGCTTTGTTGTTGAAGTTTGCCGTTTTGATCTTTGCATCATCCCAATCAGCTGAAGCTTCCTTTGGTTTAGTCCTACCTATCTCCACAGCTTGCCACACTTTTTCATCTAATGATTGCAAGAAAACTTTCATGCGTACTTTTCAGTATGCATAGTTAGTGCCATCAAATAAATGAGGTATAATTAACGATTGTCCTCTATTTATGACAACATGGGTCAATGGATCACACAACAAAGATTAACCCTAATCAGAGTGTGCCCGCTCTGATACCATTTGATAAGCCAAGAATGTATTGACTCCTTATGATAAATTAACCAATTAATTAACCAAGTTAATTAATTAATTCAATTAACATACAATACGCGTGGTAGCACAAACAAATCACCAATTAAGTTAAATGCAGTGGAAAATAAAGTTGACATGGTGATTTGTTTATAAATAGGAAAAACCTCCAAGGCAAAAACCTACCGGGTAAATTTAAGGTCACTACTCTTGAGAATCCATTATTATCACAACAAGCGATTACAAGTAAAAGAATCCCAGTATCTTATACCAACTTACAGTTGAACTCTTACTCCAATACACAATTGGACTTGTTCTGTAGTGACAATCTCCCATTTTCAATGCATGGCTCCTAGTATGTGACTAAACAATTGATACACGGATCTAAGTACGTGACTAACCACCAACTTGAGAAGGATGTTGGCTGCAAAGTTCTTCAATTCATCAACACGATGAAGATCAAGAAGGTCCAAAATCTTACGGCGTACAAACACAATAGCTTCTTTAAGAGAAAGATGAACTAGGGCAAATTCTGTCTCCGGTCATGATTTGCTTGAACAAAACCTTTGCATCAAGTTTCATCAACTTGCATTAAGTGAGATTGCCCTTAAAATAATCCTTATATATGTCTAGGGTTGTGAGAAAAGAAAGCCTAAACACATACACACAGATATGCGTGAAATCAGATCTGAAAAACTTATTTTCGTAATTCTCAATAGATAGGGTATCTGTCGAGCAACTGTCGAGCATCGAGCTAAAATTGCCTTTTAAACCTTGATAGGTACAATCTATCTAGCTATCTGTCGAGTTTTATAATATAACTCTTCTTCACTTGTTTCTTGAACAGATTTGCATAGCTTTAACTCTTGACTTGAACAACATGTTTCTTGAAGACTTAAACCATCCTAGATCTACTCAATTACAAGTAAAGTTTGTTTTATCAAATAATTAGCCAATTCTAAATGACATATGTTCTTAACATGATTCACATATGTCCTAACACTTTGGGTGGAAAAACAAACAAACAAATATTTTTATTTTTTGCTTAATAATAGAGGTTACATTAGTATCAATCATTCCCTGTGGATCGACCTCTTTCTCACAGATATATTATTACTTGCGATAATTTGCACGTTGGGTTTGCACTATTTTAATTGCAACAACGTACATAACTGTTTTTGGGCCTAAACTACACTCTTCACATGTCGGGTCTTCAACGATTTTTCTATAAAATAGATTCATCTTTGTTGGGATAATATTTTGAAACGCTCTCCAACCAAAGTTTCTACCCTTGAACTTGTACCTTCCAAATTTTCTTCCAAAATCTTTCATACCCAAAGAGTCTGAATTTTCCCCACCATACCTCGTGTTCCCCTCCCTAGCTAAGTGATATGCACTCTTCACACTAAATTTCCCATTAGCAGTTGCTATCCATACTAGTTTGTTTTTCACTAGTAGCGTTGTGCTTAGGGGATGCTCAATATGGAGTCAACTTCATGTTCTAGAAAAATATCTTGAATCAAGTTAGCTTTCCATTCTTCACTTTTTACATTCATGAGTGCACATACCTTTGCAAAAATTGAAAGGAGCCTTGGTGGTGAGACAATCCAGTATGTGGTCGGGCTAGCAATCCACTCACTCTTCCAAATTTGAATTTCGAGGCCATTTCCCACCTAGCTTTGAACCCCATTTCAAATTAGTGATTGCGAGCCCAAATACTACTCCATGCAAAAGATGAATGGTGACATTTTTTTTAGCATGTATGAGGTCCTCATCAAGGAAGTATTTATTCTTAAAAACTCTACAGAAAAGAGAATTCCTCCCTTGTTGCAACCACCATCCCTCTTTAGCCAAGAGGGCAAGATTAAAAACCCTTAAATCTCTAAAGCCCATACCACCCTTCACCTTAGGCTCACCTAGCTCGTCTCATTTCATCGATGCCATCTTCCTTTCACCTCTTTTCTACTCCCACCAACAATTCCAAACCATGTTTGTCATCTCATCACACAAACTATTAGGCAGTATAAAACAACTCGTATGTGCGCCAGAATAGCCTGTGCTATTGCTTTAATAAAACCTCGTGGCTCCTGCTTTAGATAGGAGATTCTCCTTCCAATTAGATAATAGACTTGTATATGGTTGGAGGAGTTTTATGTATATGGTTGGAAGAGTTCTATGAAATAGCCACGGCTCCGCTAGATTTAGTTGTTAGAGCATCTCCAACAGAAGAGCTAAACACAAAATGCTTTGTATTTTAGAGAGTAAAAAAAAAACACAAATCCAACAGTCTCTCTAAACCTCAAATTTTTTTTGCTCATCTACAATATCTTTCTAGCCCCGATGGGTTACTGTATATTAGTAATTGAATTTCTTTTATTAAAAAATTCTAGCAATTAATTATTATATCAATTCTTTCTCTTTCTTCTTTGATTTGTTTTTAGGTCTCACACTCTCTCTTCGTTTCTTCTTAGAAAACAAATCTTGTTCTCATAAAACCAATTGAATTAGAAAAACAAATATAAAATTAGAACAACAACAACAGATCAAGAACAAGGAAAAAAATAGAAGCCAATTTGACAAATCTAAAATAAAAAACAACAACATATCAAGAACAAGAAAAACAATTAGGAGCGATTTGACCCTTGGCTACATGCAATTGGCCGCATGGTTTTAAAAACTGGAATGGTCAAAAAACCGTTTTCAGCCTTGGTTCCCAGTTCAACTCAATTTTGATTAGTTTTACTGAACCGGACTGGTGTCCGTTCCTGGTTAAGACCTAAACATTAACCAAATCTCCTCATTTAAAACTCAAACATCTTTTATAGTTTCCATATTTTATTTCTAATTCAAATTTGAATTAAACCTTAAAAGGAAATCTCTTGGCATCAATGACCTAACTTATTTGAGTCAACATATCAGATGTTAGTACATCTAAACTTGAATTAGGAAACATGCATTTAACCCAACAATCAAAGCCAATTTGATTTCCTTACACGTATGACTAAATTTAAAGGCATTGGTTTCCCTAATTTACCAAAATTTAATGAAAAATACTTATGGTGTGCAATTAGACAAGTAACACACAAAGAAATGCAAAAATAATATGAATTATACCCTTTAAATTTTATTTTATTTTAATTTTAAATTTTTTTTTGAGAAGGAGCATTGTAATGCTTTTATTAAGAAATACCAGCTAAATCAGCTTGGTATGAAGAAAGTACATCCAATGGAACATCTTCCATCCATATTACACAATTTGGATTATTAACTGCTACACAACTAGGTTGCCCTCTCTCTTAGTGTGAGAGTAGGACAATTTGGAAAAACCTGAAGAGAGTGTTAAAGAATCCTGTATCAGCAAACCGAAGGGGGCCAACCCAACATTCTTGGTTTCCAGGGCCTTCATCACTAGTAAGGAATCTCCCTCCAGAACAGCTTCAGAGATGCCCACCTCTCTAGCAAACTCGAGTGCTTTGCTGGCTACCAAGGCTTCAATCTCTATTGGCTGGAGCTGTTGAGGAACCCGAGTAGACATGGAAGCAATAACAAGGCCTTCCTGATTTCGAATGATGACACCAAGACCTGAGCATTTCTCTTCAGCAAAAATGGCACTGTCAAAGTTAATTTTGAAAATATCCTGGTCAGGTGGTTTCCACCGAGCTCTCCTTTTCGGCCTGCTAGGAAGTGGTGGAGGTTTGAAGGCTTTATACTCTGCATATCTGTCATGAGCCAGTTGAGAGAGTTGATTGAGAGGACAATAGGCTTGCTAGGTTCTCACCTGGTTTCTTTGATGCCAAATTGACCATACGGTGAAAGCAAACAAGTCCAGGTTTCGTTGATGTTGAAACACCCATGCCATGAGCTCGCTGAAGCTAGTAAATCTCTGTTGGTTTCGAAAACTCCATATATCGTTCATCCCCCAAATGCCATCCAGTTCTTTGCAACTCCAAACCGCATGCACAACATCTTTGTTATCTTCCTTGCAACGATCACATAGCTGCTCTGCAATAATCGTTTGACATAGTAGGTTGCATTTTGAAGGAAGTGAGTTGCGGCAAGCTCTCCATATCAAGTTCCTTACTTTATTTAGGCAGTCAATAGCCCAAATCTTCTTCCAAAGCCCTTTCTCATGGTCTGGTTACTCTGCCACCTGAAGAACATCTTCATCCTCCTTTAAAAAACGGTACCCCGATTTGCAGCTAAACCTCCTATCATGCTCCCAAGGCTAGTACAGAGAGTCTTCAGTAGCTTTTCTAGCCAAAGGAATATTTTTTATTTCTTCAGCTTCTTGTGGTGCAAAAATCCCATCCACCATCTCAACATTCCACATTCTAGTTCCCTCATCAATCAAGTAATCCATAGTGGCTTCTTCCATTGTTTCCACCATAGGGGAGAGTACCTTAGTCGGATGTTTTCGAGGCAGCCAATGGTGTTGTCAGATTTTTATTGATTTTCCATTCCCCACCCTCCAACAAGCACCATGTAAGATAACATCACGACCTTGTAATATGCTCTTCCAAGCGTAGGATCTTGAACTTGATTCCTTAGCTTCTAGAAGGGAGCAATTAGGGAAGAACTTAGCCTTGAATACTTTATAGAAGAGTGTTTCCTTGTTAATGCAAAAGCCGCCATGCTTGCTTTGCCAAGAGGGCATCATTAAAGTGAGCCAAGTCACAAAAGCCCATACCACCTACCATTTTGGACTTAGTCAATTCACTCCACCGAATCCAATGAATTTTCCTTCTATTTACCCTTTGCCCCCACCAAAACTTCTTTATCATTACCTCAATGTCATCACAAAGCCCCAAAGGTATAGCATAAGTAGGGATAGCTTGGATCACGGATTTGATGAGGACCTCTCTCCTGGCTTGTGATAGCAATTTACCCTCCCACCCTTGAAGTTTTCTCGAAACCCTCTCCTTGGTATAAATGAAACTAGCCTTCTTCCCCCTACCCACAAAGGAAGGAAGGCCCAAATATTTCTCATAAGACTTCACTTCTTGAATTTGGAAGAGATTCTTTATGCTTGTTTTTGCTTCATCCGTGGTAGACTTACTAAAGAAGATTGCGGTCTTATCTTTGTTGATTTTTTGCCCTGACAAAGACTCATATTCAGCCAACAACTTCAACACATTATTGCAATCCTCAAAGACTGACCTGCAGAAAAGCAAGCTATCGTCTGCAAAAAACAAGTGGGCTAGTTTTGGATCTTGTTTACACAAGGAAAAACCCTTAATATCTCCATTCCTCGCCGAGTGTTTAATGAGAGCATGAAGTCCTTCCGTACATAAGAGAAAAAGGAAAGGAGATAAGAGGTCTCCTTGCCTAATACCTCTTTTAGGGTGGATCATTCCAATTGGCTCCCCATTCACCATGATAGAGTATGTCACCATTCTCACACAACTCATCATAAGAGTAATCCATCTAGAACAAAAACCCATTCTCTCCATAAGCCTCTCCAAATACACCCATTCCACCTAATCATAGGCTTTACTCATATCTAATTTAATAGCCATAAAACCATGCTTTCTTGAATTATGGTGTTTCATATGATGAAGGGTCTCAAAAGCAACCATAATATTGTCTGAAATAAGTATTTTCTTAGCAAAAGTAGATTGATGTTCTGTAATTAAGGAATGTAAAAATTTCTTCAACCTATTAGCTAAGACTTTTGATTAAATCTTAAAAAGGACATTGCAAAGACTAATAGGGCGGAATTCAGACACAAGTTCAGGATTAGCTACTTTAGGAACAAGAGTAATAAGTGTATGGTTGATGAGTTCGGGTAGGATACCTGAATTAAGCCATGAAAGAATGGCTGAAGTAACATCATGCTGCATTATTAACCAAAAATATTGATAGAACAACAGTGGCATACCATCAGGACTTAGCGCTTTTAGAGGTGTCATCTGATTCAAGGCTTCCTTTACTTCCAATTCTGTAAATTCCCTCACCAAATCAACATTCATCTCATCGGTCACCATGCATGGAATTTTCTCAAGAGAAGCAACATCCAAATTCGGATTGGAGGTGGAGAAAAGGTCTTTGTAATAATTCTCCATCACATGCCCAATTTCTTCTTGCTCGGTCAGCCAAGCTCCATTACCATCTCTTATTCCTTTGATCAGATTCTTCCTAAATCTCTTTGTAGCCTTGCTGTGAAAGAAAGCTGTATTATTGTCACCTTTACTCAGCCACAACACCCTTGATCTCTGACAACACATCCTTGATTCACGGTCTTGTAGCAATTTAATCTCAGTTCTTAAACTTCTAACCCGAGCATTGTTCCCACTCACAATAGAAGGTGTCTAATCATTAGTACTACTAGTTTAGCATTTTATTATATTTATATTTTTTTAGAGAGAAATAATAATGTGAAGCAATGATATATGATTTATAAATTTCATTTTTTAAGTTTTCTCAAAAAGAAAAAAAAAAATCATTTTTTAAGTTTTCTCAAAAAGAAAAAAAAAAATCATTTTTTAGGTGTATATTTGGTATATATGATGTTATATACTTATATTCCTAATATAGTGTTCTAAAAAAAATAAAATTAATAATTTTATGGATCATTCAAAGTGAATGTAATAAATTAGTCATCGTGATGATTACTAGCTAATCAATCATCTAAACACAACCATTTTGTCGAAAGTTGACATTTAGTGGTATTTGTTTTCTGAGTAATATTATAGCAACAAACTATTTTACAACATTTTTATAAATTGTTAATGTATCCATCTTTTTATTGGTTTTCATCTAGGCTCATCATTAACATCACTTTTTTTTTTTATTTACCAATAACCACTCATCATATCAGCAGTTTATAAAACTTTTTGTAAAAAAATTTGTAACTCTAGCATTATTCTTATTTCCCTAGTTTAGACCTAGTCATCATTAAATGTAAATTTTAATTTGTTATAAAATTTATTCATTTCAAATATAAATAGCAGCAATCTCTAACTACAAACCATCTAGAACTCTTTAAAAAAAATTACTAGTATTTAAGAAAAGATTCAATCACTCGTTAAAAACTTCCTAATAAAAATGTCAAATTAAATTTGAATTTAAAAGCTTAATTATTGGACTTTGCACGTATCAACATTTAAAACCATTATTAGACAAGCGGTGCACATAGAAATCCAAAAATGACACCTGGCAAGCAAAAGGATCCAACGGTTAAAAATAAATCTCATCTTCTTTGCCTCTTTCCTTCTCCGTTTTTTCTGCAACATCACCGGCAATACGAAAGAAGCCCAATGGTTAAAAAAAAAAAAAAAAAGTGAGCCCAGAGCAAGAGAAAAGTCCAGCCCATCACAAAGTATGCACATACCTCACGAATATACTGAATCAATTTGTGTCCTCCTTAAGGTCACCAATGCCATAAACCACGAATTTTCGAATCTCATTGCACACACTGAGATTGAGAGTGAGAGTGAGCGAAGAAGAAGTGGTAACCTAAGGCTGTAACGGCAAAACCCATTACTTTCAATATAAAATTCAATACAAAAGGGCCTCTGTGACTTGCTAGCTTGTTGACTTGCTTTCGTTTTTTAACCGTTGGATCATTTGTTTGCCAGGTGTCATTATCGAAATAAAAACTGGAGAAAAAATGGTGGAGGTTTAAGCGGAGATAAGAAGATCATTCTCAACGCAAACAGAGCCTTTCTTTTCTGTTTAAAAAAAAAAATGGCCATATCATTCTCTCCTACCACTCTCTTCTCCAAAACCTCACTCTTTCTCTCTAGAAATAGCCTTTATTTGCATTCCTTTCTCTACTTCTTCTTCTTCTGCTGCTGCTGCTGCTGCTTCTTCTATTCCTTCTGATAAGCTTCACCGCAACAAATGGAGGTCACCGGTGGCCCCTGTGCTCGAACTTGGTGGAGTCAAGATTGGTCGTGAAGGTAACTTGGATACCCAATTGAAAATTTTTCTTAATTTTATCATCTGGGTTGGTCCCCCCCCCCCCCCCCCCCCCCCCCTTTTTTTAGTTGTAATACTGTTTTGAGTGGCTGTGTCACTGAAATTATTGTAGCTATTTTTGCATTCCAACAATTGGGTTGGTCCAAAAATTTGAACTTGTTCGCTTATATTATGATGGGTGTTTTTTGCATTTGCAATTTCTGTACTGGTTGGTCTGGTTTCTGGGTTCTGTCGTGCTTTCTCATTATGCTGTATTTTTGTTATTTATGTACTTGAGCAATTTTACTACCTGGGTTGGTTTTATTTTCATCTTGTTATACTATTATGGGATTGACATTGGCCATTGCAGTTTGGGGCATTGAATTTTTCTCGTTTTGTTGTTCCTTACTGTTGTCAATATCCATGAATTTAAGAGTCATTTACTGGATTTGCTGAGTTTCTTTATTTGCTTTCCTGTTTAGTATTTGCATTTTGCGGTTTGTAAAGATACTCGAGAACATTGTACCCATAAAAATTTCGAATACAAAATTCTGTGAGTCTGTGACTGTTGTGTTAGTTTGAGTTTTTGAGAGACTGGATTTCTGTGGATTGCTTGCCTGGTTAACACTATTGGAAATGCACGTTCTTCAAAAATTAGACTGCAATTTTAAATAGCTGTTATACTCTGCTGGGCTTTCGTTTTTAGGATTGTGGGGGCATGTTTAATGGCCTGACAACCAATTCCTGAGTGCAAACTAGTTCAAACCTATTAGATTTTCATATCAGTCTACTGTTTCAGTTACCTGTGCATACATACAACATAGTTTCATATATTGGGATAATGGATTTGTAGATGTGATGAGGGATGACCCTACAAACAATGTCCCGGATACAATTTTCTCAAAACTTGGAATGCAACTTCATAGGAGGGATCAGCACCCGATTGGGATTCTGAAGAATGCTATATATGAGTACTTTGATTTGATACCAGTTATCCTAACAAGTTTGATAAATTCGATGATCTCTGTCCAATTGTAACTGTGAAACAGGTATTGGTGCAAGTTTGTATCATTATTCTTGACAAATTCCATGTTCATGTCCTTATGATGCCTTTCTCTCTATTTAACTAGTTTTGCTCATATGATGGCTAGATGCATTGCACATGCAACTATTTATCGTCATGGTAAATTATATAGTTTGTATGCCACTTGTGTTGGACAAGGATGGAATTATTTTCTAAACTTCTAATTGCCCTTAAGGCTGGATTTATTGTTTCCAAAAGCATTACCATAACTTTCAAAGTGAAGCTCTCGATCTCACAGTCAAATTTAAAGTCTTTCATATTAAAAGTTTTATTAACCAAAGAAATCATCTAAGATTACTTTACTAATTTTGACTACATAATTTCAGGCATCTGTGTTCTATCTTGGTATTTGGTAGAATCACCATAACTTAAATTTTCAGTGGAAGCCATTCAAATTCTAGGATTTGAAATTTCTAAATTCCGATTTCATGGTTTATTTTTTTTGTATATAATTATTTTGTTTGTTATCATGATTGCATCTTCTTTGCATGTTTTATGCTTTGCCTCTCTCTCTCTCTCTCACTTCATATCTTTATTGAGACTACGATTATAGATACATGTTTATTGTGAGTATTTTGAATTTTTTTGCACTTTCCCCTTTGTTTTGTCTATTTTCGTAATTGTAAGTACTTATAATAAAACAAATTGTAAGTGTAAGTGTACTTCTTGCAGAATTTTGATTATGTCTTGGTTCCTGCTGATCATGTAAGCAGGAGTTATAATGATACATACTATATTGATGCTCAATCTGTTTTGAGGTGTCATACAAGTGCTCATCAGGCAGAGTTATTGAGAAGAGGACACACTCATTTTCTTGTTATAGGAGATGTATACCGCAGGGATTCCATAGACTTGACTCATTACCCTGTGTTTCATCAGGTTTCTCCTCTGATTCTAACAAACAAAATTATATCTTGATTACCTTCTTGAAGTTTCTTCTTTCATTTTGTTTGATGAATCTGTTTCATTAATATTTAGATGGAAGGTGTACGTGTGTTTTCACCAGATGATTGGGAGGCATCTGGTGTAGATGCCACATCTTATGCAGCTGAGGACTTGAAGAAATGTCTTGAGGGCTTGGCAAATCACCTATTTGGTAAACTTAGAACCAAAACCTTGCTGAGCAAATGCACTCTAGTAACCAGAAAATATTCTGAGTTGTGGAAACGTTGAATGAATTTGTCAGGAAAAAGCTGTAAATTTTAGGCGGGGAAAAAAAAACCAGCATTAATTTACTTTTGGGAGATAAATTAAGATGATACAGGGAAACTGAAAGGTGGGGACTATTTTGCATTCCCAAAAGAATAGTATACAAATCACCTAATTTGGTTTTAAAAGTATTAATTTATTAAAATTCTATTATTTTTTCATGGTCTTGTTCTTAGGCTTTTTTTCTGCTTACTTTGTCGAATATATATATATATGTGTGTGTGTGTGTGTGTGTGTGTATGTATGTATGTATGGTATGAGTTTAAATTTGCTAAAATTATCAGGTGCTTACACGCTGGATTGATACTTATTTTCCATTCACCAATCCATCATTTGAACTTGAGATATATTTTCAGGTAGGCCATTGATCTTGCTATATATATGTAGCATTGCATGTATACGTAATACCTTTCTTCAACCTTATACTGCCCTCTATGAAAAACTCTGCTCCTTTCCTTTTTTTCATTTGAAGCTGCATTTAATTCATTATTTCAATCTCCAATATGATGTCAGGAGAAATGGTTGGAGGTTCTGGGTTGTGGTGTGACAGAGCAAGAAATATTAAAGAGAAGTGGCAAAATGAATAATGTTGCCTGGGCATTTGGTCTTGGATTAGAGCGGTTAGCAATGGTTCTTTTTGACATACCAGATATTCGGCTTTTCTGGTCAAACAATGAGCGATTTACCTCACAGGTCATTCCTGAGTTTATCAAGTGACTATTCTTTATTATTTTCTTCTCCTCTGCTGGACTATTTGTGTGTGAAATTAAGTCTTCTTTAGAATTTAAATTATTTTTGTGCCAAAATTTACATCCTTGGTTTCATCACATAATCCAGTGGACCTGAATATCTGATCTACAGTTTTTTGTATAACAGTTTTCCAAGGGTCAGCTGGGAGTCAAATTCAAGCCATTTTCGAAGGTATTATTAACATTTTCTGCCCTCTAAAATATAATTAAAATTTTTCCATAGAAATTTCATTGTTGTAAAGGAATGATGTTGCACTATGTATTTTTATGTTGTTATGCCTTGTATATTTTGTTCATGAAATTCTTTCTTTGAATAAATTTAACTTATTTACATGACAAAAGAACCAAAAGAAAACCCTTTGTTACATGGTTTTGCTTTGTTTTGTTTTTTTGTTTTTATCTTTTAAGGATTGGTATGTGCCGCCTTTTTTTATGATTATCTTCACATAATGGGCTTCTCAGCCTTCTTTATATACATATTAAAATTTTATTTATCATATAGGGCAGTGTTTGTTGCACACCTGTGTGTCTGTACACAGGTGTGCAAACAATTGAAAACGTGAGTTGAAGCCACAATTTCAAGTTCAAAATAGTGTCTTCATCTCATGACTTCAGTTGTTGTGCACCTGTGTGCCCGTACACACTGATGTGCAACAAGTTTTACCCTATCTCACACGTGTGCGCACACACACACACACACCTATTAAAGGTTCTAGGCATCCAACTGCTACTTGTAAGTTGTAAATGCTTGTTTGAAATTTGAAATTATGGCATTGTGTTGCAGTATCCTCCTTGTTACGAAGATAAGTTTTTGGATCAATGAATCATTCACTGAAAACAACTTATGTGAAATTGTGAGAGGAATTGCTGCAGATCTTGCTGAGGAGGTATGTTTTTAAATGTTATTCCTAACAGATGCTTTGAAGAACAGTTAACTTGTTTAATCATTCACTAGATTGACCTATTTATTCCTGTACTCTGTTATATGTAGCAACTTTATGCATTGTGATTTGCTGATTGAAGGGAGGGCGTGCCTGGAGGCCCTGGACATTCAGTGGAAATGAATACATTTAATTAAGTGTTTCTTTTTCTGATCTTTATATATAAGTTATATTGCAGAAATAAACTGCTTTTGATTTTATGTATCGATATCATTGTTAACAATCAATTTTATGTTGTTTTTACCTTATTGCTCCCTTATAAGCAACAGATTTGTGCACTAGTAATTTATGAATGACAAAATAAAAATATGTGCATCTAATCATGCTTGGACTATGTCAACTAGTAGAAAGGGTCATTAAGTGATTTTGAAGACTGAGGTAATGATTATGCTTGATGTGATCTGAAGCTTGGTTCTGAACTTTTCTGGTTGTATGTCTATCGTGTCTTCATCATCATCGTTGTTGTAAGCTTCTTCTTGTTGTTGTTGTTGTTTGCTTGGTAGAATTTACTGAAACACTCCAGGGCATATGAACTGAGTTCTGACTGTGGCCATCACTGTATATTTATGGAGGCTGGAGGCGTCATTTGCCACTTTTTTAACTTCCAAGAAATGATTTACCTTTCTCATACCTTTAGGCAGCTCTATAAAGTTCTTCCTTGGGTTAGTAGGCTTCAATACTCAACTTTTGGCAGCATGGAGTGGCTGAATAAATCTCTAGCAGCTTTGTTTAGGGTTTTTAAGTAGTCACTAACACTGACAAATGTTTGTTTGGTAGATGGTGAGAAGTTCAGCAAGGTATGTTGTCAGTGCATTGCAAGTCCCTTTGTCGTTATTGCTTCTTAATAAATCATTTTATGCATGTGAAGGATTTGAGAGTGATTACTGGAAATAGATTAGAGAATATCTACATGAGGTTTGTCTTTCTTACCAATGGAGACTTTAGGACCTGATATGGTTCATCTAAAGGCACTTTAAGAAATTTATCTTCTCTTTCCTATCTTTCACTAATGCTAACAGCTAATACTTAATTTGAGGGGGAATATTTGATCTATGGGCTCCAGTGTGGTTAAAATAGGTAACCTACCTAAAATTGTTGAGAAAGTATTTAGGTCAAAACAAATCATATAGGTTCGAATTGAAGGATTGTAAGATTTTATAGACTATTGTTGGGATTTAACTTGGACAATTTGCTGATGATACTTCATAGGGATAAGTAAGAGAAGGACATTTCTCTCAGATGAACCTTTCTATGTTTTGAAGCAATTTCGGGCTTAAAATTGAATTTCGCTAAGAGTGAACTGATTCCAGTTGAGGAGGTGCAGGCTGTGGTAGAGCTAACACATGTTGGTTGTAAGGTCAGTAAATTTATTGCTTTATATTTTCTTCTTAGGCTCTGCCTCTTGGTCTGCGTTATGAGTAAATTTCCATGAGATGTGTTATTGGAGAAGACAGAAAGAAGGTTGGTGGGATGGAAAGAAAATTGTACCTTTCTAAAGGAAATTATGAGTACTGTTTCCTGCCTACCAACCTATTATGTCAATATTTACCATGCTTGTAAGTGTTACTAGAAGGCTTGAGAAATTACAAAGAAAAATTTTAAGGGGGCTTAGGAAATAAAATACCTTTTTGTAAATTGGGAGACTGTTCCCCCATTTAGGAAAGCTTGGTGTTTTTAACAGCTTTATTGAAAATGGTTATGGAAAAAAAAATGCTATGAAGAGGGATGTTCTTTGCAGAATGGTGGTAGGGGCTGAATACAGGGAGTGTATTAGGGATCTTAAAGCAGTTGCTTTGATGGTTTTTCATCATTTTGGAATTTATTGGGTAATGCCGGAGTGGGTGGTGGGTTTATTGTGGTGTATGAAAAATCGTTTTTTAGTGGGCATGGAAGTAGCATTTTTTGGATTGGTAAGTCTGCAAGACAGTAAGAAGGATCCAGATCCAACAATCTAAACTGTGATTCTGTTGGGATTTTTATTATCTAAGTTGATCCATAGGATCATAAAATTGTAGGATTTAAAGATCTAACTATGATCAGCAGAGTAAAAGCATAGTACCTTCATATTTGACTAACAGGATACTCCCATCATCCTATAAGCAATGTCGTATGCCATTTTTCATTCTGTCCCAAAATCTTTCTGAAAGTATATAGCATCTTTCTGTTATCCCTCATTTTGAGTTAAAGCAAAGGGTCGCATTGTAGAATAATTAGAGCTGAATATTTACATGTCAAGTGCAGTTCCCTTTCAATGTGGAGATTTTTTGAATAGAACTGCTTAATTTAACATGTTCGTAGGCGCACGTACATACTATGGATGTTTTTGTTTACTTTATTTTTTTTTTGGACAATATTTAGTAAGTCATTACAAAAAGGATTGTTTTATGATCAATGGTGATATGTTATTAGAGAACCTAATATATATATCTATATATATATATGTATGTATGTATGTATGTATGTATGTATATATATTCCCTTAAATTGGGATCTAGACTTTCTTCTCAAGCATGTTACAGCTATACATATTCATAGTTGCACTTTTTGTGTCATCACCTTCTATAACAAGAATGGGTAATTCTCAATTCTGAATTTTCATTGTTGGAGGTGAGCCATGTTGGTTCTACATGCCCCCAAATAACAACTGCAAATACCTTAAAAGTCTCGCTAAGGTTCTTTGAGCTCATCCATGTTGAATGGTTGACCATGAAAGTGTTAGCAGGATCATGGGCAAGTTAAGATTTATTTTGTGTATGGTATTTTATGTCCTACTTTTTGAAATTGCTAAATATCATTTCATTAGACTTTCAACCTTGTTATCAAATGTTACTACAGAACCTGGCTTAAGTTTGGTCTCTTAAGGAGGCAATCCTATATCTCACCAATATGTCTTCTCACCCAACTGAATTTTGCCTATGACGCTAGTCTAAAATTGAACTTTGTGACTCTTAGGTGCTACTGATAGACAATTTCACCAACAAGAAGGGAATGACCAGCCATTGTTATAGGATTGCATATCGATCGATGGAACGTTCACTCACAGATGACGAAATTAATGAGTTGCAGGTATTTCATTTAATAAGAGTTTGCTGACTTTTCATTTTTTTATGTTTTTGGGGAAGATAATTATTCATTTCAAATTTGTTTCTTTAATTGTGGTATGCAGTGGAACGTAAGAGAGCAGGTGCAGAGCAAGCTGAACGTTGTTCTTCAATGAGGGTTTCTTATGTAATCTGCTACTTATATCATGGATAGTTCTCCATACTATATTGTTAATTTACAGTTTTTATTTTTTTTGCTGTGTTTTAAAGTTTTTTTTATATATTTGATACACAAGTTCAAAGCCAGTAAAGACAGAGAAGCACCCCCAAGATTGAAGGGGACAGATAAAATTTCTGAACGATAAGTTGATCAATAGTTTTGTCCTTTAGTATCTTTGATCTTTATGGGTCTATATGCTCTTTGATGAGTTTGATAGCAATCACATATTCCAAGAAAAGCACCAGTCCAAATTTTACCACCGAAGATTTTGCATGACCTCTATGAACTTCAATGCAAGGTTACAAATTTGTGTTAATGAACCAACACAGTAGTAGTAATTTCCTAACTTTTAACTGGATATGGGGTTTACTAATCCATAGTTCAGATTAGACTGATTTTAGGCTTGATACTATGAGTCATGTGCCTTAATACATTTGAATCTGTACATTCTAGTTATTAGCTACCATGAAGATTTCACTTGTGATATTATGCCTTGGACAAGGGATACTTCAAGAAATTGATTTAATAATTAGGGTACGTGATAATAGATGGAAATTTTGGTCCTTATTGTGCTTCTCCTACTTTATAGGAGCTGGTATATTGTGTAGCCGATACATATATATTACCTCCCTCTCATATTGAGTGGGTTACATGTATCTTTTTTCCCCTATAGAGTTAATAGGGTTAGACTTGTTGCACACAAATTATTTTACACAAATTTACTGGAATTCAAAAAAGCATCCGAAAGTCATGATTTTAGTTGTACTAAATATTGGAGCCTTATTATAAATGCTAGTGCAATTTACCCTTTTTTTGAAAAAACTACTAAATATTGGAATCCTGTTACAATCAACTCCCGTGGATGAAACAAATATTGGAATATTCTTGCACTCAACTTCTGTAAACAAGTGTTAGCGAAAAGACACGGCGAAATGGCAAACATCTACGTCGACGCCAAATACTTAAATATATTATCCATACTTTAACAATTAGTTCTGATGAGGAGTAATACTTAGGTACTCTCGGAGTATGGAAAATGATGCACTTACCTCTCACATTCATGGTAGGATCCATTCATTAATTCATGATATGGTCCATTATGAATGTGAGAGGAGGAAGCACTATTTATCCATGCTCCGAAGTACCTAAAAAGTTTCCTCTGATGAGATCCTCCACACCACCCCCTTAGAATATTTACATATCCTCCACACCACCCCTTTAGAATATTTACATATTCACAGTTTGACACCAACTTTCAATGGCATTTGTTCAAATATTAATAGAAAACTTGGGTGATAATCAAATAACCTAAAAGACGTGCAAGAATGTGTAATCTTCCACGAGGTTTAAGAGACTTCTCCTTTTTAATCAAATTATTAAAAAACTCTTCACCGCAATGGAATCTTCCACGAACTCCTCTTCTTTCTTTTAATTATTTCTTCTTGGACAATGTAAGAGTAAAGTACCCTCACGCGTATCTTTCATTGAATTGCTTCCTAAAACCACCAAATTTTTCCTATAAATTATGAATAACAACACCATTTTGATATGCAACTTTCTCTCTCTCCCCCAATTCAGTTATGTCAAGCTCCCAAAATCTTATGTCCAATACTGGTATTATGGAGAAGCACCAAGTTGATCCAAGTAAGTTTCAAAGAATTTTGAGTTAAAGAAAATAAAATTTTAGTGACTGAATACTATATAATTGCAATTTTTATTGTTACTTTGGTTGCAGAAGTTGTTGCATACAATAACTCAGACCCTGGTACATCACTAGTTGAGTACTCATTCTTCCCATCGGCCAAGCTGGAGTCTGGTGGTCGGATATGGAATGGAACAAATACAATTCCAGACTTCACTAAGGAGCTTCCCATTTTATCACTCTTCCCAGCTCACAATTCTGGCATTGATGCCAATTCAGATTCCAAGGAAACACCTCCAAGATTCAGTCATTATTCCAATTCCATAGTGTCATTATTTCCACCTACTAGGTCTCCAGACAGTGTCAAAAATTATGAAACAACAATTCTAAATCCTTCCATAACCTCCTCATTTCCGCAAGTATTTCCACCACCTAATGGACAAGCAATTCTTTCCATTCCATTACACTTTCCACCCACCATGTCTGATACTAGTTCAGAATCTAATCAAACACTTAATGGAAAAACAAATCTTTCCAACCCATTAGTCTTTCCTGCCTACAAGTCTGTGACAGAGACAGATGATAGTAATAGTTCAGAATCTAATGAAACATTTCGCACTATTACCTCAAAACAGATGATAGTACAAGGTAGTCACTTGCAGCCATTATTAAAACAAATGATGCCACAAGCCCAGATGTCCTGCAATATGCAACAAGCACAAGCAGCCCAGACAACTAATACCACCTCTGCATCTTCTGCAAGTGGGTATAGTCTTCAAAGAAACCTCCGTGAACAGCTGCGGCAGCTGCAGGCCTGCAGCTGCTGCAGCAGCTGATGATTCAAATCCTTGCCGATGATTCAAATCCAGAAGTCCTTTGAGAGTTCTAAGCAACAAGCACAAGCAGCACAGTTAACCAGTGGCGGAGCTAGAATTTTGGTTCAGAGAGGGCAAAATTAAAGGATATTATTTAAAGTGAAATTGATCTAAAAAAATTAATCGTTAATAATAACAAAATAAATAAACAGTAGTAAGAAAATAAATATATTTCATATCATTAAAATAAATTAAAAAAATAACCAATTCATACTATAAAATTTACTACAAAAAGTTAACAAATTGGTATAGTAAAAATGTGATTAGTGTTACTTAAATAATATATAATGAATAAATGTTTGAAATTATTTTTTGTGATTAGTGACATACCAATTTGTAAGATATAAGTAATAAAATTTTTAGTATTTCGCATCACTCAACAATAAAATAATGTGAAAAAAATAATAGAAAAGAAAAAAGAAAAAAGAAAAGAATTGTGAAACAGGTGTCAAACTTGGACAAGACAAAAGCAACTTACATGAACAGTAAAATAGGTGAAAAGATCATACGGTTTGATGTTTGAGAAAACTCTTTTTTTACTTTCTTTTTTCTTGTGTCAGAATCGCTTTCAAGTTTCAATCAAGTGGAAGTCCTTTTTTTTTTTTTTTTTTCCTCTATGTCAAAGAGTAACTACTTAAGAATTATGATTACATATACATGACAATTATAGGAAGAGTCAGGGGGGGGGGGGGGGGGGGGGTGGGGGGGGGGGGGGGGGGGGCAGGTGCCCCCCCCTCACCCCCCTCTGGCTCCGCCCCTACAGTTAACTAATATCACGTCCTCAAATGGGATGTGGTCGTTCAATACCTCAGACATACTTACTAACATCAGCACTTCTGATCCTCAAAGCAGGGATGGCCAAACCCAAAGGTGAACTAACCCGAAACTTTTGGGTATTATTCGACATGTCATGAGTAAAAAAAATCGGGTGGGTCAGGTTTGGTTAAAAACCAATTCTAACTACTTGGTTTTGGCAGTAGGTTGTGGCAGTAGTTTCTGTGTTGTTGCTGGTGATTTGGTGGCTGTATTTGATCATGTTGTGGGTTTGTGCTGCGTGGATCTCCTTCTCATTTTCCTTTTTCTTTGCTTATCGGCCAAACCTTACCCATCTTCTTTCTCTTGTCCTTTCCTCCCTCGTCTTTCTTGAAAAGGTATTTGGTATAAAATGTTACTATGTTAATGGTATCAAAATTCAATAAGTGTGAGACATGTCAGCAAAAAAGACTAATCTACTAACAATTGAAAGATATATGTTAGTGGAAAGTTATTTTTGTACACACGTCTCTTGTTTATTAGATTTTGATATGAATGACGTGGTACCATTTGATACAAAATACTTTTTTTGTCTTTCTTTCCATGGGTTAATGACTAGATTTGGGTTTGGCCAAATTTTTGTGGTGAATTTAGTGCAGTTGGGAAATTGGGTTTGATGATGTACAAAAATCGTCAGTGAGTTGATCGTACACACACGTGTCAATGGGTGCACCTGAAGGACAAAAGAGAAGAGCCAATCAAAGGGCACCGGTGGGGTACCGGCCAAAAACCCTCCGAAGGTTAAGTCAGAAGAGAACTCCAACATTGCTAGAGAGTATGAGCTTTAGAGAAATTATGCGTACCTTGATTTGTGAGGGTCTTAGGGGTTTTTATGGTAGCATAGGGTTTGACATCCATGCCTTGATTAAGAATATGTTTCCTTGTAGGAGAGGAACTCTTTATTTTGCGTATCTTGCAGAATCCTTTCCTTGTAGGAGTCTCCTTGGTTAGGGTCAAGCGTGGGGCGCAAGACATTTCCTTATAGGGAAGATGCTCATTAATGCTCATATATTGTGGGATTCTTTCCTTGTAGGGATTCTTCTGGTTATGGTTGGGCGTAGAATGCAAGACATTTCTATATTAGGATCATTGGAGACCACTTAGGCCATGTAGGTGCCACGTGACTTTGACACCCGTCTCCCTTTAGTCCGTACACCTTATAGAGTCTGTCCATCTCTCTTCCTTTTTGTCTGGGGCATGATTCCTTCTACTTGCTCTCTGACAAGCAGGCTAACTAGACCGTTTCTTTTGACAACACCGTCGCCAATGACTAACTCTATCAATTGGATCCGTCTGCTTTGGGATTTATCCCTATCAATGGGTCAATGGCGGAGTATTCCATCCTAATGGGTCAAACTGCTCGGAATTTATTGGACGAAAATATCCTTATTAGTGTGCAAGTTAGTTTGTTGATTTGATGAGTATAGTGGGTCGTCTACATATTCTGGGGGATGAGTAAGGTACCTAACGACCCCTTGATATGTAATGACTGTCAAGGCGGAGTGTGTCGGGTGGTGTCAAGGAAGGTGCCTGATGAGTGCTGGGTCCCTGGCGACCCCTTGGTACTTAATGACCCCTAAGGTGGAGCGTGTTGCGCGGTGTCAAGGAAGGTACCTGATGACCCCTTGGTACCTAACGACCATCAGGGCGGAGCGTGTCGTGCGGTGTCACGCTCCCTTCATGATCGACCATACTTTTGGTGACTGAAAATTCTTTTGGTAAGCTTATGATGCTTTTGGTAAGCTCATGATGCTTTTGGTGACTGAAGGCTCTAGGGTGTTAGGAAAAAGTTTCTAACTAGTGAAAATATTCCCTATTAGGGTTAATTCAAGAGGAAAAAAAAAATACGATAACAATTGATAATCATATCATGTGCATATGTAATAAAAATCAACAGTAAGATGTGAGAAATTTACATACTATAAATTATATTATTCAAGGACCTCACAAGAAATTTGGATGCTCTCCCTAGCAAGTTAGGATTAACAAGAGCTTTCTTTTCTCTTCTCACACCCTTTGCAAGTGTTGCCTTGATAATATTTATAATATTCAGAAAGGACATGACCAGCCATAAAATTCTTTCTATCGTAATAACATTTCATGTAGCAAATATGTTACATTCATTAATAAATAACTTCATTAATTAGATTCATTAATGAAGAAGTTCATTAACGTGTCATTACTTTGTAACTCCATACTAACACATTGATTCATCTATCATTCATACCTAGAATCACTATAATGACAACACCTCTTATAGGAGGCAAGTTACTAGTAATGACACAATAGATTTATTAAGGCCAATGCTGAACGTGCATGAATCTCATTATGGAAGGACTACCAAGATTATTATTCACTAACCATTGAAGACTAGCTCTTATTGTTTTTCATAGCCTAAGCAATTTTAACTTGCACATTCTTTCCGTCATGGTCCAATAATGTACATATAGTAATAGGCTACATCATGATGGATATGGTCAAGTCAAGGACTATAACGAAATGATTCATAATCTTAGTCTACAAAATCAAGTAGACATATTTCAATATACCAATATTTTACATCATAAAAATATTGCAAAATTTCACTAGAAAATTTGAATAATAAATTATTGATAATAGAGACATCATAAAATATCATGTTGGGCCACATTATTATAACACATGATACCCCCAAAATGCCAGAAAATGACCCAAAAACTGCTAAAACCTCAAAAATGAATAAGTAAAATAGGTGAAATATTCACTCACACACACATCACCCTATTGTCACACATTTCAAACAAATACCACATATTTCCCCAATAAAACTTCCAAGGGTTCGAGTAAGTGGGTGTCGAATGCCAAGGATTTGGTAGAAAATCACGACCTATAACAATAACCATAACAATAACATTTTTACATTTTTTTATGTTGACATTAAAACCAAGGTGAAAATACATTTTTTGGTCTCTATGTTTTGACTTGAATTCTAGAAGTGCACCACTAACAAAATAATTGTTGACGTGGCCGTTAAAGTAATAATAAAAAAAATTATTTGGCATTTAAAAAATGCCATGGCAGATCCATATTTAGTTTTTATTATTTATTTATTATTATTATTATTATTATTATGATCTTGAACCAAATAAAATAAGAAAATTGTTGTAGATAAATAACATTCACAAATCAAAAACAATAATTGTAACAAAAAAATTGATGCTATTATATATAATAATTACTAAGCAAATTCAATGATACTACATACTAGTCTAAAACTTATAAAAATATAAAGGAAAAATGGTTAATACCTTTTCGTATTTTCGGAAGACACCACACAATATTGCTCCCGCAATATGTGGGAGCTTGAATTTTTTTATACGAACTTTATTATGGGAATCTGCCACCAACGGCATTTTGAACTACAAAATGTGTCCAACGAAATCCCTAACAGTTTCAATTTGTTCCAAATGTTAAGAGGTCATTAAATTGGACAATTGAAAATTTGAGGACAAAATGTTGATATCCCCAAACCACATTGGGTATTTTGTAATTTACCTTATAAAGATGCAAGTGAAATTACATTGCTCACCCTCTAAATAACATTGCTCATCCTTTAAAATGTCACTCGATAAAATGCTAAAAATGACACATATACTACTGAAACCTTAAAAAAGAGTGAGTAAAAAGATTAAAAGACTCACGCACACATCGCTCTAGTGTCATTCATTTCAAACACATATCACATATTTCTCCAAGAAAAATTTCAAGGTTTCTAGTAAGTGAGACCCAAATGCCAAAAGAACTGGTATCCACAAAACCGATAGAAACTCACAACATGTAAAAATAACCATAACCATAACATTTTATATTTTTTTTAATGCTAACACCAAAGCCAAATCTCCACCTAACAATGTATTGAGGTGCTTTATACAACCCTTATAACATATCCAGCAACATATCCAAGAATTTTTAGAGATAGGCATATAGTTTTAACAGCATCTAAAGTTTGTAGTAAATATTTCTAAAAATTATAGTTGCTTGAATTTAAAAATTCTGAAATATCTGTCATCTTCCAAGTCTACAATTTGGTTAATGGACTTCATAATTCTCTCTTGGGCCTTCCCTTTTAAAAGTTTTCTTGCCTTTTGGATTAAATGACAACAATCCATTTGCCTTTGCATTTGCTAATTCTCTCTTTGAAGTTGATCAAGTACCGTAGTAATATGTTTTTGAAACTCTTAACCCTTTCACATATAGCTTTGACTACAGTGATTCTTCCATGGATTCTATCATAGTGTTGATTGTATTAATTGCTTAGGTTCATTGATCACGTCTTTTTTCTCTTTTGTTGAATTGTTATTTTTTTTCCTTTAAAATGTAGTTAATGATTGAATTTTTATGTTTATTTTTATTTATTATTTACTTTTAGATTGAGTTCCATGAAAAGTTGATTCTGAAGGGAAGTGGTGGATTTTTTATGTGTTTCAAAGAAGTTGTGAGCATGAAAGAGTGGTACAAGAATTGGGGATTTCTTAATATTGTTATTTTTAGAGCATTAATTGTTGAATGTTTTTATATTTACCCTAAAATTTGCAACCTTCAAAAGATCTCTTTTGGGAAGGGTATACGTATATATTGTTTCTTAGTCTATTGGAATAATTGAAATATCTATTTGAATTACTATGTATTTGAGGTAGTGGGATGTTATAAACCCTTCGAACTAGTAATGTCTCTCATTTTAAATGAGTTCAGGTGTACGTTGAAAATATGCTTTCAATTAATAAAATGGAAATGAAAAATTATTTACTATATCATGTCACTTTTGGCACTTGATTTGATTGCTCTTGAACCTTTCTATTATGTATCATTCATAGCTTAGTTTCATCAGCAATATTCTGTATTTTTGTGATACCTTTTTCTACAATGTATGAATTGGTGGAGGTAGACCCTTTTCTCTAATCAATTTGTTTTTGTTTTTTATTTTTTGTTTTTGTTTTTTGTTTTTTGTTTTTTGTTTTTGTTTTTTGTTTTTGTTTTTGTTTTTTTTTTTTTTGGTGCAAGATAGTAAATAGATGTAAATATTCTAATAAGTTAACCAAAAAGGCTAATCCAAACCAATTGCACACAAGTATTATGTCATGATAGTGATAGTAAACTTTTTGTTACCAATACAAAACTTAATATGATCAAACTCATAATCAATTAATCAGTAGTAGCAGATAGTATATAAATAATTGTAAACTTGTAATACTTAAACACTTCTTCTTCTCCTCTTATGGTTATTGAAATTGTCATTGTTATTGTTATTACTTTCCCAAATTAAATAATTAGAAATTCATTCACTTCTTATTTGCACGTAATTAAAGTATCCTAATCCTTCTTTTTTCATGTCCACTTTTGTTGTTGTCTTTTCAGAGTGCTCGATGAAACAAATTGTACATAGTCTAATACGTGAATTTTGTTTACCAATAGTACTCCTTAACGATCATGTTTTTATGTTAGATCTGCACCAATAATTTTTGCTTTGTTGTTCCCAAAAAATAAAAAAGGTCAATATCAATATCAATGCCACACGTAGGCTCAACTCCCACTCTGTTTTGGTTTCAAAAAAAAAAAAAAAAAAAAAAAAAAAAAAAAAAAAACTCCCACTCTTTTTAAAGAAGTTGTCAATAGCAAATTTTTTGAACTACAAATTCAACCCACAGCCCATCACTCAAAGGCCACTAGAAAGTGAGAGGTAAAATTAAATCCCATGGACCTAGCTAGTAGAGCCTATGAACTTGGGCTGATTTAGTACATGAGAAAAGTTGAGGATAAGCCCCACGAAAGCTGAGTGCTGAAGTCAATCCAAATGAGCATTAGGACCACAAGACCAATGTTGAGATAGATTCGCTAAGACCCATAAGAACTCAGAAAGGGATGGCCATGGGTAGGGTATGGATCAGGTATATCCATACCCTACCCGAAATGTTTGCCCATGGATACCCAAATACTAATACTCATTAATATCTATATCCGATTTTTACCCGAATGTATTATTCATAGATATTCATACTCTACTCAAAACCCATTAAAAAAAAATGTATAGAATATCATACACTTACCAATAAATAAAGCAAAAAAAAATCAAAAAAATCAGAAAAAAAAAACGAATATATATAATATATTATCAAAATTTTGCTGAAATAGAAAAAAAAATAAAAAAAATCCATAGAAATTAAAAATAAAATAAAAAAAGAAAAAAAGAAAAAAGAAAAAGATACCATTGTATCTCTATCTCACTCAGCTTGCTCAGCGAGGCTAGCCAAGTAAACCAGATTTCTCTCTTTATCTGTAGCTTTGTCTCTCAGCTCTCTCTCTCTCTCTCTCGGAAGCCTTGTGATTTCACCAATTGCTTTCTGTGAAATGCGGTACGAGGCAGAGAGCTTAGTGATATGTATGTCTGTCTCTCTCTCAACACCATGGCTTTATGTCTTACGAACCAAATGCCGAAACTGTAACTGCCATCAACAACGGCTTCGCAGCAAGCTCCATAAACGAGAAAGCTGAGTCGAGTTTGATCGACCATGACCCACTCTAATCACCTTCTCTCTCTGCTCAGGTACATCACAGAAAGCTCCGATCCTGTTCTCTATCACGATTTTGAATATTGATTGCCTTCTCTCTCTTTGATTACGTTCTCTCTCTCTCTAATTTTTTGAATGGGTATGATCTAATTGTGATTGTGTGTTTGAGGAGAGGCGGAGAGCTTTGAGAGAGAAAGAAATTTAGGTTTTTTGAGTATGGGTTGGGTTTGTGTAATATCCATACCCTATCCACAAAATTCGGGTAATATTCAAACCCTACCTGATTACCTTCTTCCCATGGAGAACCGGGTATTACCCGGAACATTTGGATTGGGGGTGGATATCCATTACCCAATGGGTATGGCCATCACTACTCAGAGCAACCCAAATGATGTAAGGTCCTATTATATTGTAGCAATTAAGCCATAGAAAGATATGAATACTGTCGGGAAGTAGATGAGCCGAAGACTCAAAGTCAGAGTTTTGACAAATAGAGCTACCAAACGCACTTGTCGCTACTAAAAAACTGTTTAGCACAAGGAAACTACCTCTTCTGTAAAGTGAACTTGGCCGTTGGTCTAGTCAGTCAAGCGGAAAGGAACGCGAAAGTCCATGAGAAAGTATCTTCGCTGAAGCTTCCAAATTTTTCATATGTAATTCTTTCGCTCTCAATCTCCCAAAATTTTTCTGTCCAATATCAGTATGAGGAAGCACCAAGTTGATTCAGGTAAGTTTCAAAGAATTTTGAGTCAGACAAGAAAATTGTAGTGACTGAATACTATATAATTTCAACTTTAAACAATTCTGTATTTCTTAATTTTTGGTTGCAGAATTTGTTGCCAACAACTCGCACCGTGGTAGTGCAGTAAGGGAAGAAAGAAGTGAATCACCTGTCTTCCCATCAGCCAACTCAGAGTCCGGCAGTTTTAGTTTGATAAGGAATGGAACAAATCTGGACTCCTCTATTTCCATTCCATCAATCTTTCCAGCCATTAACACAGATAGTGAAAATGATTCTAGTTCAGAATCCAATGAAACATCTCCAAGATTCTCTCATAATTCCAATTCTGTAGTGTCATTATTCCCACCAGCCAGGTCTGCTACAGACAGTCCCGAAAATTATGAGATAAGAATTACAAGTTTTCCCATTCCAGTAATATTCCCACCCACCATTTCTGAGACTGAGACCAACGATAGTTGTTCAGAGTCTAACCAATCACCTCATGCACAATTCTCTTTTTCGTCACTATTCCCACCCACCATTTCTGAGACTGAGACCAACGATAGTTGTTCAGAGTCTAACCAATCACCTCGTGCACAATTCTCTTTTTCGTCACTATTCCCACCAGCCAGGTCTGAGACAGACAGTAGTAGCTCCAAAAATGATGAAATAATACTTGGACAGATCTTGCCCACCGCAAACTTGAGGATCTTCAGTTTTACAGAATTAAAGGTTGCAACCAAGAATTTTAGTCCTGATACAGTACTTGGTGAGGGAAGATTTGGGCAGGTTTTTAAGGCTTGGCTCAAGGATAAGGGGCAATCCATGAGTGGAAAAACCAAGAATTTTAGACCTGATACAGTACTTGGTGAAGGAGGATTTGGGCAGCTCTTTAAGGGTTGGCTCAAGGATAAGGGGCAATCCAATAGTGGAAATAGGATGGTAATTGCTGTCAAAAAATTGAACTTAAAGGGCTTGCAACGATTTCAGGAGTGGCAGGTAATTCTACCTAACTTGCTAGGGAAGAATATATAGTTGTGAAATTCATGTGTTTTGAATTCCTTTAGTCCTTTTAGTTGCACTTTTACTGTGATTCTTGTGAATCCATTTAGGCCTCTCAGTTGCACTTTTACTGTGCTTGTTGTTGCTATATTCGTCCTTGCTTGTTTCTTTGTAATGTACCCTTCTCCACTTCTAGAAAATGATCATGCAAAAGGTAATTGGACAGGAAAGGTAGTTGCAAGTAGTATAAACCACTTTCAATTGTAGTCATGTAAGATCTTATTCACGACTTCTCTTTCTTGTTTGGGTTAATTGCAGCTATCCACCCAAAACTATAAGTTCATTGCAATGTTTATCATCATTTTTTATTTTTCTTGCAATCAACGCCCTGATTCGAGATCAATTTGTAATGTTTACTATGCTATTTAAAATTAGTATCAAACTTAGCAAATTAGTGGGCTGATTAGGTGGTGGGATGCTCTAATGTGTTAGTTTTCATTAACTTGCAATGTCCACCCTAACCAACTCACTAATTTGTTAGATTTTTAACACTAATTTGGATGGTTGGGTAAACATTGCTAATTAACCCTTTGATATATTATATGATGATAACTATAATGAACCCTTTGATATATTATATCCATAAGAAACCTTTGGATATGTTATTTTGCTGTGTCTTAAATACTGTAAACAATTGTGGAGAAAAAAAAAGAAAAAAAGAGAGGAAACAATGTATTCAGTTGTGATTTGGTTTACTTTGGCTGAACTGCAGCTTCATCATTGCTACTAAGTCTGGGGTACACAATACTATTCTAGTTTAGAACACACACACACACACATGCATTATTTGGAGTTTGGTTAGATGTTTCAGTAATTTTCTTTTTAACATTACATTCAAACCATTTTAAACATGTATGCTTATCTCGGTGCTAATTTATTGGTGCAGTCAGAGTTGAATTTCTTAGGAAGGCTCTCTCATCCTAACCTAATAAAGCTGTTAGGCTACTGCCGGGAGGACAGTGAGTTTCTCCTCATTTATGAATTCATGCAAAAAGGCAGCCTAGAAAACCATCTGTTTGGAAGTAAGAGCTTAAAACATAATTGAATTCTTTTACTGTCCATATGTGCAGGGAATGTGCTATGAACGTGAATATGTGATTCAAATATAAAAGTTCATTTGGTTCACCTTACACATCTTTTATTTATGCAGGGGGGTCAGCTATTCAGCCACTTCCATGGGATATACGGCTTAAGATTGCAATTGGAGCAGCTCGGGGCCTGGCATTTTTGCACACATCTTATATGCAAGTTATTCATAGAAATTTTAAATCCTCCAATATACTGCTGGATGGGGTAAATTTCTATTGAAAAGTGAATAACTATCAAACTACAAGAGATGCACTAAGGAATGATATATTGCTACTATCCCTAGCCCATTGATTATTATATCATCTTTTCATCTTGTTCACATTTCCAACCTTTATGCACACCCATTTTTCCCTTTGTGAACCCCCCTCTCACAATTGATCCACCACGTCTTGGAATTAAAAAGTTTAAAAATTCCTTGGTCACAAAAAGACTGTCTCACAAATAAAATTTGAACTTGTCTAACTTTTGGTTTTATTGCAGTCCTATACTGCCAAGATATCAAATTTTGGCTTAGCAAAGTTGGGTCCATCAGCTGGTCAATCACATGTGAAAACACAAGTAATGGGCACGTATGATGGTTATGCGGCTCCAGAGTATGTTGCCACAGGTATTATTTCTGCCAAAACTTTTGGACTTTTGGTACTCTTAAGGCCAAATGAGGGTGAGGCTTAAGCCTGACCTAAATTTTGGCAAACTTCAGCTACTTAACCCTGAATGTTTTAATAGCTGTGCCATGACAATATGTTATGCTGATTATACAGGGCATCTGTACGTCAAGAGTGACGTGTATAGTTTTGGTGTTGTTTTAGTTGAGATACTAACAGGTTTACGGGCAATTGATACAAAACGTCCAAGTCAGAAATGTGTTCTGGTGGATTGGATCAAACCATCTTTATTAGTAAAAAGAAAGTTGGAACAATTCATGGACTACCGGTTGGAGGGAAAATATCCACCCAAGGCTGCATTCCTTATATCTAGCCTTGCTCTAGAGTGCCTTGCAGCTGAACCTAAGCACCGACCATCAATGAAAAAAGTTTTAGAAATATTAGAAAAATTGGAATGACCTGAGCGTAGAATTCTTGCTAGTCATCATGCGGTTCATCGACAAGGCCAGCAGCCTTTGCACCATCATTCTCCAATTCATCCTAGGCTGGTTGGAAATCTAGCCTACCAAAATTCCTCCCGAGTAGGGTGACTTTGATACATCTGCTGCATGCAAGCATAATACTTCACTTGTATGCTGATTGTTAGTCATGAAAAACAACAATTCCCACTTTATTATTTAATTTTAATTAATGTGATCTTTTGTAAGTTACAATGAGTATTATTATTTTACTGGTGACTTGTATGTACTGAATGAGTATTTAGCAGCAGGACTGTAATTATCTAGAAGGTCTGGTGAGTTGTGCTTAACAGCTTAAGGATGTGTTACAAAGTTATTAGTTTTGTTCCCGAAGCTTGCATATTATATATTGGGATCATTAGTTTGAATATCAAGAATTCTTTCTTCTCAAGTTTCTCATTCTAGTGAGTTTTTACATTTTCTAGCTTGTAATTATTAAAGTAGTGAAGAAAAGAAACTTGATTAGCATCATCCTATCAGTAGTGTGAAAAATATACTTGTATGGTTATATAATCTTTTCATACAACCATGTGGAGGATTGAGGAGCTGTGCTGTGCTTGTTGACTTTTTGGTTCTGGTGATGATTCATTTTTGTCAAAGAGACATCAAGATCTCATTCTTTCTGAGTGCATGTCATGCATTTGAATTTTGAGTTGATAAACTAGTAAAACCCATCTGATATCACTGCTCCTGTGTTTAAATTGAAGAGCGTCACAGAGTAGTCTTATTTAATGGATTCTTATATCGGATAGAGGTGTGTTTCTTGTACGCTATCAGCAATAGAATGGGCTAAAGAATTCAAAGAACCCAATACATGGAATGCAGGCATAGCCTTGAAATTGAGGTTGCATTTGGAATTGAGGATTTTATTTTTTTTAAATTGCTACTATAATTCAACAGCACATAAAAGATTTGAGTTTAGAAATTTTTTTTCCAGCAAAAGCACTTGTGAGTTGTGATATTATGGATTTAAAAAGCCATTATACACCTACTTATTTTAAATTCTAAATTTGTATTTTTATATGATGTCTAAAAGCTTAAGTATGTCATTCATTGTTGAGACACTCTTGTTAAACCACATATGCGTAGCATCCAAGTCCATTTGATCCAGTTTGGTCTCTCCAGTCCACTTCGGTTCATTTTGGACTAATTGCGACTTAAATTGATTTTTTTTTTGGGTAGGTTTCATTTTCAGGTTTAGGCTCAAAAAATAAATTTTTTTTTCTTCATTTTTGGGTTGAAAAGTATGAAATTTTATTCTATTTGGGATAAACTCTTTAGTTTTGGGATAAAAAATACAAACAAAATAGACATTAAAACTTAGAGATATGAGTCCTAAAAAAGTAATAAAAATGACAGATATTCATAAGATTGCCTTAAAATTCAAGTTACAATAATTTAGGTATTATACTTATATTTAGATTAATGTAACATTTTACATGTCTTCCATGGAATGGTGATGTACATTTTTTTAACATTATTGGATATGTACAAAAAATTAATCAACCGATTATGTAATATTTTTGAAAAATTCCTTTTAAAAACATCTTCTCCAATTATATAAAACAATATTATAATTTTATAATTTAAATATTTTTATTAAATTATGTTATATATATATATATATATGTTAATATATATTGTTATTGGATACAAAATACATTATATGTTCCATTACATAAAAATTATAAAATAGAAAATACTTTTAAATAACATGTGCACTATTTAATTTACAAATTTTACATTTTATTCTTACATAAAATAATTATATTACATTTTTTTATGTGCATCACGTGAGTTTGCAACTAGTATTTATAAAACTTATATACATCCAAAAAGTTCATTAATAAAAAAGTAGTTAAAAAAAAAACCTCCATACTCTACAAGTTACTTAAACTACAAATTGAAATTCAAAATTTTCTCTTAAAGGCATCTATACAAATGAATCATAAAAGAAATAAGAGCGAGCTTAATAATATTATTATTAGTTCCAACAAACATGATCTATTGTTAACTGTGAACCTGGAAAAATGAGGAAGAGAGGATGCGCATCCTCTATTGATCCTTATTCTTTAACTACATTGCTCCTCAACTCTTGGCTTTTCACATTGTAAATAAACAACTTGTGGCAATGTAGTATCATGATTTCTACTAGACAGGACTTGTCACTTTGGTATATTGCAAGAAGTAAAAAATCATTACTGATTAACTCTTCAAAATTTCTTGATCCAAATAGGTTTAATCCAATCCCTTAAGAGCCAAAAATCAAATTCATCTCTGGAAGCTTGAGTAGCATAACAAAGAACTCCATTGAAAGTTAATAACTTGCAATTGAACATTTCCATGTAGCACATGTTGGGTTTGCATGGCAACTCAATTCCTTCTCCAAGCTTCACACTTATATGTCTATTGCTGTTATATCTTTATCACTTTCTTCAATACTTTCTGCTATCCAATTCAAAGCCCCATTACAGACAATATCAAAACTAGTTATGGAATAACTAGGAAAGATTACATGTAAACAATAGCTCAATTGCCTCCAAGCAGCATTTTCATTTACTTCATCATCATTACTATCTATAACACATATATGATGCTTGAACATATTCTTAAGCAAACTGCCTTGTACTTTTGGAAGGACACATCATATACTAGTGAATAGTAGCTCTTTGAACTCATTAGTCATTTAGCCAGTGCTACTATTACAGACATGGATATCATTGCTAGATATAGATTTGGTGAGTATTAGCCCATCATAGGCATCTTCAATATAAACAATTGTGCAGCAAGAGTGTTGTAATATTTTACTGTCAAATTGCCATTGTTTAAATTAAAAGCAAAGAATTCAGACCTTGAATTTTTTTTTTCAATGATGAATACCCACTTAGATATTTGTATATCATTACATTATGGACCTTGACAAAGTTTGAATCACGAATCATCCTAAACCAACTTTTGCAAACCCTTAGGATAAGGCTTTCATCCAATGGTCTTGCTAATATTTCAAAGATGACATCTTGATCCAAACAACAATATGTGAGAATCTGATTCCTTTTCCATGCTCAGCTCTGCCACTAAAGTTTTCTTAAAAAGATTTGGCTTATCTCTAGTCCTTTTTTTTTTTTTTAAAGGAATCTCCTTTAGTTTTAATGAAAGATTGCCACATCACCCACTAACAAAATAAAAGGTAGGGATTAAAACTCACTACCAGTTGCCATTGTATATTTAAAACAAAATGACATGTTTAGTTTAAAAAGTACTGAAGGTAAGCTGAGCCCTCTTAAAAACTGCAAATTGGGTACACATTAAAAAAATATGAGTTACACACACACCAAAAAAAGAAGAAGAAGAGTTTAGTGCGTCCATAAAAACACATTGCCAAATAAACTTTATTCTATCCTCTCTATGATTGGATCATAAAAACCATTTATTTACAGGAATTTTTAAAATAATTATAATATATTATTTGCTTATATAGGTTGTATACTTGTAGTTGTTTTTGCAATAATTATGATAAATACATAATAGTTTTCACAATTTCACTCTCAAGAGGTAGCAAAATTGATTGAAGATCACGTATTATGAAATAGAAGTCATTACTTTGAATATCTTGTTCCCGATTCACCTTGCCAAAAACTTATTAATCAATGTATATATATATATATATATATATATATGTATGTATGTATATCTATAAAAAAGATTGGTTCACATATAATTGTCATGGAAAAATAAAATAATTGGATACACCTTGACCCTGAAAATGACATCAAATTATTTCCCTTTACAAAGTATTAATATCTCATGTTAAAATTAGTGTTTAATGTGATGTTAAGTTGTTGCTCCTAGAAAATATGACCCTAAAATTGTATAGTATGATGAACCTTTTTTTGGTTTTTATATAAATGATAGCAATGTGATGAACTTGTGTAGCCTAATACTGATTTACAAAGATCAAGCTTATTCATGATTCATGATATGGTGGTAGCAAAGACTAAAGAGTATTAAGCATTTCATTATCTTTATGACTAAATATATACATGAATTGTAAAGAGTTGTATAGCTCAATTGTAAATTTTCGAGTTCATATTTCTCCTCTCAATTATTCTTGTGTGACTTGACAGTCTCAACAGATAGAAATAGAATACCAATTGAATAACCAAATAAACCAAATCCAATGCATAACTAGTTTACTTATGGAGAAATCATAAATGAAGTTTAATTACAAACCACCAACAACTTGTTCATCAGAAACAAAAGATATACCTCCCTCCTTTGCTTTGTATTCTTTACTGGATAAACTCCATGTGTACATACATGTTTCTGGGACAAGAATTGTATGGGAAAGAAATCATATGGATCTAACAGTAAGTTAGTAACACACCTCAAACAATTTGGATTTAAGCTCTAAAAGAAACACACCTCTATAGTTCTAAAAGTAAAAAAAATTAAATCTTGAGACTTGAAAAAAGATAATAAATAAAAATGCATAGTCTATTTTAATTAAACTTCAAACACAATGTGGTTATACTTAAATGAGTTAAGATTTAACTTGTCACTTTTTGAAACATTAAATTTAATTCATTACTTCTAAAATTATACTCTTATAGATTAATTTGCTACACCTTATATTTAAATTGTATACACCACCCCCCCCCCCCTCTTTTTTACCTATGTTGTCTTTAA
The DNA here is from genome assembly GCA_019022515.1 of Quercus aquifolioides. Classification (NCBI taxonomy): domain Eukaryota; kingdom Viridiplantae; phylum Streptophyta; class Magnoliopsida; order Fagales; family Fagaceae; genus Quercus; species Quercus aquifolioides. The sequence continues at coordinate 96,361,718 of CM032333.1, read as the reverse complement.
AACATTGACACATTATCATGTATAGTGGAATTTGTAGTGTCCATAGCATTAAACATCACTTCGGTCTGTAATTTGGTGTATTATTATATTTCATCTCATATAAGAATAAGTCCTACATGTAGGCCTAAAAGAAAAATTATTTTATATATTCAATGTACCTATACATCCCTTCACTTAAACATGGATTCTATATTCAAGATACATTGTTAGTTTGTGAGTTCTTATTTAACTCAATTGGTAAAGTGAGTAAAATACTTTGAGTTAGAATTCGTCTGATCAACAACATTAATGTGATGTTGCATGCATTCGAAATATTGAATATTTTTCTATTTACACCAATTATAGTAATAAACTAAAGATTTTTGCTTGAATCTAGTGCTCTATAAAGCAACATGGAAATGACACGTGTCCTAAACCGATAACTTATTGGCCATTCTCTCATCCAATGTTTTGTAAAGCAACATGGGCATGAAATATATTCTAAAATGATCACTTAATTAGGCTATTCTCCCATGTGCATGAGAGTATTGAATAAAAACTTTGGCAAGTTGGTTGTACACCGGGTGTTTTGGTACTTATAGAATAGGCGTAAATGCACTTTTAGTCCCTACATTTTGGCTTTTTTCCATTTTGGTCCCTACATTTTAATTTTACCACTTTTAGTTCCTAAACCAATTAACGCGTGTTATTTTGGTCCTTTCCGTTAGTCAACAGTCGGAAATATTTGACGTGGCATACGGAGTGTACTGTTGACACAATAAATGCTGGCGTGGTGAATAAAATAATAATAAAAAATTTATTTGTTATTTAATAAATGCCAAGTTAGCATAAAATAATAATAAAAAAAGACATTTTCATGTTTTTTTCTAAATTCTTTTAAAATAAAATAAGATAATTAAATTAAAAAAAATTATTTCTTTCATTATTTTTTCTGAAGAACATGTTCAGGTTCTTTGGGTTCATCCCCAGAAATTTTCTTGAGAAACAAATACACAAAAAACCCAAAAACGAAATCATAAATCTCAAAGCCCTTATTTTCAACCCCAACAAAATCATCAAATCCCCAAGCCATAAGCCTAGAAAGTTCAAAACCAGAAAATCATCAAATCCCAGTAGCCTACATAACCAAATATCAAAAAAAAAAAAAAAAAAAAAAAAAAAAAAAAACACACACACACACACACACAAAATCTACCACTAAGCAATCAAAAAATCCACACCCAGATGAGAAAATCAAGGGGAACAAGCAATAAATCACAAAATACACCCTATAGAATTTTGGAAATGAAAGAAGTCCAGATAGTCAAATATCAAAATTAATCAAAATCCAATGAAAAACCCCACATACCCAGATGAGAAAACCACTGGAAAAAAACAATCAAACACAAAACACAACAAAATAGCTGAGCAAAGTGGATGAAGATTGAACCCACGATTGTGGAGCGTAGACAAGGACATTGTACAAGCCGTCATGAACAAGCACTTCAACGAGGAACACAAGGCCAGGGGAGTCAATTCCATCTCCATTGGTGACCAAAACAATGGGGTTGGGAGTGTCTACGGCCTTAGAAACATCGGAAACCGAAGTGGAAGAAGAGGGCTTGGCGGGTTCAAAAATGTGGGTTTCAATGTGAGTTTGATGATTAAAGAAGTGTGGGTTGTGGCAAGATCGAGTACATCTCGATCTTGCCGGGCTCACTCAGCGCCAGAACCAATGGCGAGCAAATCTACTTATCCCTCTTCTAGGTTCGATGCTTGGTGGGTAGCATGGATCGGAGAAAACGATGGGCAACACGGCATCTCCCCCTTGTGTGTTTTGTGAAACTCAGATTGGTGGTGTTGGCTGTGGTTTCCTTCCTCACCATTCATCGCCACCAGCCACCATCAAGGTAGCCTCCTTGATCTCTCCCTCTATCTCTTCTTTTCTTGGACTCACCCACTTCTTTGATCCGTAATGGTGTGGGGGGTTTGGGTTGTTCAATGGTTCAAAATATGTTTGAGTTGTGGTTGAAATTTGATTGTAGGATTTGGTGGTGATGGATTTGGTAGTGGTGGTGTTGGAGGTCATTCGGGCTTGGTGTTGGTGGATATGGGTTAGTGTGGCGGATTGTAGTGGTGGTCATTGGATTTGATGGTTTAGGTTTTGATTTTTGTGGAAGAACATAGCACCCATTTTTTATTTAATTTACAATTGATTTTTGGTGGAAGAATGTATACAAATTTTGGAATAGAAATTCTTTGAGTATTGTTCTTGTTATCTGGGTTTGTGTTCTTATGATCTGGGTTCATGTTTTTGTGTTCTTATGATCTGGGTTCATGTTCTTGTATTCTTATGATTTGGGTTCATCTTCTTGTTTATTTTTATTCAAATCTGATGTATTTTTATGTTTTAAATTTTGTTTTTATGTTTTTTAATTTTGTTAAAATTAATATATATATATATATATATATATATTTAAATTAGATGTTGACTGAGATGCTGACGTGATATTTATTATTATTATTATTATTATTTTGCCATGTCATCGTTTAGCATGCCACCTCAGATATTTTTGTCGGTTAACCGACGGAAAGGATCAAAATAACACGTGTTAATTAATTGGTTTAGGGACTAAAAGTAGTAAAATTAAAATGTAGGGACCAAAATGAAAAAAAGCCAAAATGTAAGAATTAAAAGTACATTTACGCCTATAGAATATAATAATTAATAAATTAATGTGTAACAACGGATCCTACCAATTAAATTCACAATGGCATTTGACTGGGGTCCAGTGTAACGTCCAGTGTCCAATTACTAATCCTTCTATATCAACAAGGCCGAAGAGCAATAATAGTTCAAAATCTAATAGAACACCTCCAAAATTCTCTCATTTCGTACTATCATTCTTCTCCGCAGCCAAGCCACTAACAAATAGTTCCAAAAGACCTAGACTCACAATCCTTAAGACAGGATTCGAAGTCTTGATTAAATTTGAATTTCAGAAAGAATTTCCTTTCAAAATGCTCTTTGAAGCGACTAACAATTTCTCAAATGATCACAAGATTGGAACAGGATGATGGCCGAGAAGTGGCTATTAAGTGCAAGAACGGTGCCTGTGCTTGCGAAATTAACTTGAAAGCTCTGTCTCGCCATAGTCACAATAATCTTGTTTGCTTATTGGGATTTTGTGAGGATAGTATCAAGCCCATATGGGTCTACGAGTACATGAAAAATGGTAGCCTTCACGACCATCTTCATAAGCTTCAAAGTAGTCCTCTAATGTCATCATGGGCCACCTGGGTAAAAGTGGCACTAGATGCAGCAAAAGACATTGAGTACCTACACGTGCATGCAGTAACACCAATGATACGTACACCGCAATATCAAGTCGTCTAATATATTGCTAGATGCAATGTGGACTGCTAACGTGTCTAAAATCAGCCATTTTGTGAAGCACTTCGTGGTAGACGAGATGGAGCATTTTTCTGATCTGGTAGAGATGGGCGCCTTGGATTACATGGACCCAGAGTACACACGTCATCTTACATTGCACAATGCAATTGATATAAATAAAATTGCTACGTTGAAAGAAAGGCAGTGGCGCAAGTTGGGTCCCTAGTTTTGGATTGTGTAAGTCAAAATGGTCCAGATTGTCCCTCAATGACTGAGATTGTAAATAGCCTACAAAGAGCCTTGGATGCATGGGTGGATCAAGATCGTGAAGAGTGTTCACTTAATGATTATTAACCTAAACATCAATGATTAGGCGTGGTTAAATTCCTATAACACATCATGACTGTTTGAACTTGAAATTGTGAATCAATCAGATGATGGGGAAAGTAAATCGAGAGGATTGGCAGAATACCTTGGAGAATTGCAGCAGAAAGACGACGCGAATGACCGTTATATTGCTGCTCTGAGAAGAGAAACATTAGGTAGGAACCCATATGTGAGAAGGTCAACAAAGAAGAAAAGTAGAGAGAGTTGTTGTCTGCTTAAAAATAATGGCAAGTTTCACAGTTTTTGGATGTTATGCAGCGTTTTTTGGGCTGTGTTTGTTTGGGAATATATTTATTTGTTGCTATTAAAAAATTGCATATCAGGGTTTTTAGTCAAGCCAATTCTCTGCTATTTGCTTGTTGGTATTTGTAGTATGATCATGCTATTCATCAAACGAGGAAATTAAGTTTTAATTCTAGGCCTCAGAAAAATAATCATGAAGGAAATTCAAGGCCGTATTGCTATGGGAACACTAAACGAAATTGTTTACATATCTTGTCAGACCATAACGGAACTTTTATTTTATTTTATTTTTTTATTTACCAGAAGGAGAACATATTCGTAGTATTGAATGACCCATCTACTCATATTTACAAGACAGTATTAAAAATGCAATTAATTTGAAAATTTTAATTAGTATTAATAACAAAATAAGACAATTTTACTTAGTAAGAAGGGTAAAAGGTAAATAGATGAAAATAAAAATCAAAGAGATATGCTATCAATAGTGTCAATAATTGTTTTGTTGCCTTTTATTTTCCAGTGATTGTTTGTAGTTGTTAGCGTGGATGTGGAGTGTGTTTTGTTCTTTTCTGTTTCAGGTGGGGTAAAGAAGCAAACTTTTGGCATGATACAGATAGAGTGGAGAAACTTTTAGAGGAGTCAGGGGGTTAATTTCCCCTCTTCGACCCCTCTGGCTCCACCCTTGATCACATTATTTGTCTACAATTTTACTAAAAGACTTTCACTTCTTTAAAATTGCTAGCAATTGAGTTGTCGCAAGATGTGAATGTGAATGCTCTCAGCAATTAAATTAGTCAAAGCCACGTTTTGACTCACAAATAAAGCTACAGAACACAATTTTTCTCCCTAGTAGAAACTGTTCAGCGCAGGAAACTTCCTCTTTTGTCTTATATTTTATTTCTTCTTGGAAAGTAATCTCACGCGGAAATTGTGAGTATCTTCACTGAATTCAATCCTAGAATTTCCAAATTCTTACTATAAATGATAAAATACCATTATTATACGCAATTCTGTCTTCCTCCCAATTCAATTTCGCAGAATATTTTGTAGTAGATTGGTGTCATGTGGAAGCCCCAAGTTGATCGAAGTAAGTTTCAAAGGACTCTGAGTTAGACAAGAAAATTTTAGTATCTGAAACTGTACAAGAAATTCAGCTGAATGCTTATTACTTTGTTTCTTGACAAAAAACTACAAAATAATAAATTGCAAATATATATATATATATATATATATATTTGCAATTTATCATTTCGTAGTTTTGCAAATATATATATATATATATATTTGTAATTTATATATAAATTGCAAATTGAAAGCTCGAAAATGTGTGAAAACACAAGAACAGTTTAGACCCCCAAATTAAAAATTATGGCTCAGTTGATTTTAATCTAACTTAAACTAAGTGCGGAATAAAGTAAATGAGAGCGGATAAACAATATAACTACTCTAAGCCATATTCATCAAATCACAGCAGTAAAATGAAAACTAAAATAGTAGGGAAGAAGAATGTAAACACAAGATAACACGCCGATGTGTTATCGAAGAGAAAATCGAAGTATTCGGCGAAAAACCTCTCCGCCACCCTCCAAGCGGTAAATCAATCTACTAGAGAATAAGTTGGAGTACACGAATGATAAAAGACCCTCCAAGCCTAGTCTACCCCATGTACTCGAGCCCTCCAAGCTCCTGCTACCAACAGACATCGCCAAGCCTTGTCTTCTCTAGCTCTCTGGATCACGCAATTCAGGCCGATTGCATCCACCAAACAAATGGCTTCTTCCAATGTTTCTTAGCAGCACAAAAATGTCACTTTACACTCAGGATGGGTGTGGTAAGTGTTTGGGCTATCAACCTCTTAAGGATTTAGAAATGAAGATGTAGGAGTTGAGGAAAACCACAGTAAATTGTGTAGAGGATTGTGGGTATAACAATCTCTAACTCTCAAGGGTTGTGGCTAGGATTTTCTCTCTAAAAGCACTCCTCAACATATGTGGGTAATGTGGGTATATATAGTGTGGGTAGGGACATAATGTATCAAATATGACAAATTGGCAAAACAGAATGTTTTGCAGGTATCTTGCGGGAAGGCCTTACCTGCTAGACACTCACGAAAACCAGCTGTCACCATCTGTCATAACTCTTCGCATTCCAGTCATGTGCTGAGCACATGCTTCACTTCGCAACAAGGCTACTCGCGAGCTACCCGTGAAAACTTCTTTGGTCTTCAATTGCCTTAAGTCTTCACACTCTCTCTCACACACAACCCTTACAATAAAATCCCACATAAAATACAGGGTACAAAAGATTAAACATAATTACAATCAAATATGACACGGAATTAAAGTCAACAGAAAATAGTTGTAAATCACAACTTTACGATCTCCCCCTTTGGCTATTCTGTGAAAAACCCCTAAAACAGACTCTAGACTTAAACTTGAGTTTGGGGATAGTGGTAAAACTCAATTACACCTAATCTAGAAGCTGTGAAGCACTTGCTTGTATATACCTTACGATCTCCCCCTTTGGCTATTCTGTGACAAAACCCCTAAAACAGACTCTAGACTTAAACTTGAGTTTGGGGACAGTGGTAAAACTCAATTACACCTAATCTAGAAGCTGTGAAGCACTTGCTTGTATATACCTGTAACCTGAAATACTCACACACAAACAAAACTTTCATTTAGCTTATGACAAGTTGAATACACAGTACGTATATGAGCAAGTAAAGTGCGATCAAGGTAATAAACACTATATAAACTATTAGGCATATCTTGATCAAACAAGGTCAGTCATTAAAGAATGACTATAATGAAAATTTAGCTAGTAAATGATCATCCAAACACGCAATGCAATTAAGAGCAATGCAAAAATCAATTGCATGTCCAACACACAACCAATGCGAAATACAAGAAGTATTTGCATCAAGGATACAGGATCCAACAAGGGCACAAGTGTGTAGTACTCAAGATAATACAACAAAATATAAAAGTACAAAAAAATTGCTACAAAGCAAGAATATAAAAGACAGTACTAAATATAAACTAAAAGTTTTAAACCAAAGTACTTAAATTTTTAAAAGAAAGCAATGTAAATAACCAAGAGTCATAAAAATTGTAAAAGTAAACATCAAAATGAACTATAAACACGACTAGCCCTCAAAAACTAGTAAGCTGTAAATTAGACTAGCCAAACAATGGTTAGACCATCCAAAAGTATGTGTGTATGCTTCAGCTTTCTCCTTTTGAGCTCATAAAACTCCCCCTTTCAATATTGAAAACTCGAAAATGTATTGAAAACACAAGAGCTGTTTGAACCCTCAATTAAAAGTTACGGCTCGATTGATTTTACATTAACTTAATACTAAGTGCGAAATAGCGTAAAAGTGGGCGAATAAACAAATAAGCTACTCTAATCCATAATTAAAGCAACACAACAGTAAAATGGAAAGTAAAAGAGTAGGGAAGAAAGATGCAAACACAAACCGAAGAACTCGGCGAAAAACCTCTCCGCCGCCCTCTAAGCGGTAATCGATCTACTAAAAAATCAATTAGGATATATGGGTTAGCAAGAGACCCTCCAAACCTAATCTACCCGATGTACCTAAGCCTTCCAAACTCCTACTCCAACAAGGTTTCTTGGAACCTTGTCTTGTCTAGCTCTCTGAATCCCGCAACAAGCTCTATGTTGCATTTGCCATCTTTGGCTTCTTCCAAAGCTTCCCAGCAGCACCAAAACTTCACTTGACACTCTGAAAGGGTGTGGTAAGTGTTTGGGCTATCAACCTCTTAATGGTATGGAAATGGAGAGGTAGGAGTTGAGGAAATTTCACAAGTAAATGTGTAGAGGACTGTGGGTATAACAATCTCTAACTTTCAAGGTGTTTGGCTAGGGTTTTCTCTTAGAAGCACTCCTCAACATTTGTGGGTAATATGGGTATAAATAGTGTAGGCACAGAAAGTGTGTATCAGAATGGACAGGCTGACAAAAAAGAACGTCTCGCGGTTGTCTCGCGGGAAGGCCTTACTCGCGAGATACTCGCGAGACACAGCTGTCTCCATCCTGGCCTGACTTTTCGCATTCCAGCATGTACAAGGCACATGAGTCACTTCGCGAGATACTTAATCGCGAGATACCCGCGAGAACACTTCAGTCTTCACACACTCTCTCTCTATCACACAACCCTTACAATCAAATCCCACAATAAATACAAGGTATAAAAAATTGAACAATAATTACAATCAAATTTGTCACGGAATAAAAGCCAACAAAAATACATAGTTGTAAATAACAACTTTACAAATATGCACACTTCCCTTCTTGTGATGCTCTCACCCTTACTATATGCTATCGTCCAATCTATACAGTGAATTGCTCTCTCCCTTTTTGGTACGAATAGCTAAAGGCTCTTTTCTAGTTTGCGTTGAATTGCATCTAACTAAGTCTCAATGGTTGTGAGACGTATTTGAACTTGGCTGTTGGTGGAGTAGATAACATTTGCAAGTCCTGAAATACGCTCATGCAAACCTTCAACCAAAACAGTCAATCTGTCGGCATGAGAGCTGGATTGTCCTGGCTAAGTGCTAGTAGTCGGAGGCTCAAGAATGTGAGAAGATGCAGTCTTGGTATGTCCAAGGGTAGTGTGAGCAGCTGAGCCATAACTAGAAGGAGTGACATGTGGAACAGATTCACTCTTTGGTGTTTTGGACGGATTTTGCTTTTCTCGTTTAGTAGAAGAATGACTTTTGCTCATTTGAAGAGACAGCATGGATATTGGGTGCTGGCGAACTATGATCGTTCCATCTCTTGGCGGACGAACACCCCTTAAGTACCATGATTTTCATGATGAGACTACAGAAAGGAAGACACATCCATGCTGCTGTTCGTGTTGCTGTTTTCCCTATTGTCTGGAAAATGTGAGCGCAAATATCAATCCAAGCTCCTGTGATGAGATCATATAAGAATTGTGCTTTTCCAAGATTGATGAACCCCGTGTTAGATAGTGGGTAGAGATTGGAGAACATAACCAATGTGAGTGTCTTTAATTCAGGTTCAAACTTCGCAGTCCCAATGGATGTTCCTTTGGCTAAAATCTTATGATTAGGTCCAAGAATTTGAAGAACATCTGTCACCGGAGGAATTCTGTCATCATATGGAGAGATATCCACATTTTCTGGTTGATTGATTCGAAGGACCTTTGCAAGGTAATTAGGAGTGATGATAAATTCTTTTCCTCACACCCAACACTTCAGTTTAACTCCAGTGATTCTAGCATTCGAGCAGAACTCCTTAACTAATTCATCAATCGGATCCTCGAAGTTCCCGAATAGATTTGCCCAATATTCATTCTCAAAAATCCTAGGGATAAAAGTGGATCCTAGGGTAACAAAACGTATAATCCGTTCCACCACAGTAGGAGCATCCTAAATAATGCTGGAGAAAGTCTGAGAATCTAGGGGAGTCTTGAATCTCTCGCTGTTGGAGGCATTGGACGAATGCCGAGTCCTTTTTTATATTGGTAATGATGTAAGGTCAATCACGGGTTCTTTACCACGAGAGGAATGGCGATACATGTAAAAAGAACAGACACAAAGAACAAAGTAACAAGTGCACAAACACAAAACAGGAATACAAACTTGATTAGCTCCAAGTTAGTCCATAACAATAAGCACAAAGTCCTAAAAATAACATATACAAAGTCACAAAATCATGTTATAAGTGCTAAACATGTAAGCAACAAATATCTAGCATGAGTTATATGAAAAACATGACAAGTGAGCAAGTGTGTGCATCAAGTGTGCATGAGGTGTGCCTATGTAATGCATGTGCAAGGCATGGTTAAGCACAATTGGGTCAAAGTGTGTAAAACACACACCCAATGATCAAAAGATGATAAACATGTATAATCATAGTAATCCCCAAAATTTGGTACTCAATGGAGTCCAAAACAACACAAAAATGCCATTTAAGCATTTTCTCAAACACTTGGTATGCACCTATAAAACTAACATGTGGGTAATGCATGAACATGAATGAAAATTGCCTAAATACATGTTAAAATGACACAAGGGGCCAACACAAACACAAACAAACCAAATTGGACAAAGCCCAATCAAGAAATTGAAAAAAATTTCGCAAAAATTAGAGTTCCCAACCCCTTTTCATAAAATCCCCAATTCAAGTAAAACCTAGAAATTTTCTGCATAATCTAAGGAAATAAAGATAAAAGATGTTAAAAACATACCTTAGAGAAGTTTTTGAGATGATTGTACTTGAAAATTGTTGGGTTTTTGAGTGAAAAACAGTTTTGGGTTGGAAAAGGCTTGAGGGAGGCGAAAAGAGGGAAAATAGGATGTGTTTAAAAATCTGTCACATCAGCCCTATAAAACTGAAAACACGTGTTTTTTACGAGTTACCTTCTAGCGAAGCTACTCGCGAAACAATCACGAGACAGTCGCTAAAATCTCTGTCTGAATTTTGTGTTTTCATGTTTTGCCTTAACCCATTTTCGTGGGAAGAGCTTAGTCACGAGCTTCTCGTGAAAATGCCTCTGATGAAGTTTTTGATGAAAAACATGAGAAATGTAATTTTAACACAAAAACTCAAAACACGAAAGCACAAAAACACTTTCAAAAACATATAAAATACTCAAAAATCTTTTTGGGTTTGATCAATAAGCATTTGAGTATGCACATCACATTTGATCATGTATAATCACAGAAATGAAATAAGCATTCATTGAACAAAAGTCTTGTGTGTTGTGTGTGAGTATCAAATGTGGAAAAGTCCTTAGTCTAGAGTGAAGCTTCAATAATCAATTCAATCATGTCATACACAACTGGTACTAGGTCAAGAGGTCTATCTCAATTATAGAAATGAACATATATGATCTCCCACAAAAATGATTACATATCTTTGAAACTTTTCATTTGGCTTCTTTACAAATCATAACATTTAATCATTTTTGAAGAATACATCTCATTTTGAGATCGGTGCTAGAAACTTTTAATATTTCAATTTTGGGCATAAGCCTTTGGCTTTTTGGGCACCATACATTTCAATACAAGTCGCTTTCTCTTTTTCCTAGTCAAATAGTAGTATGTGCAACGACTTTTGCAATTCATTATCTCTTTTCATTTTAAGATTTACATTAGTTCAGTTCTTTAAGCAAAAATATAAAAAGTGTGGGAAGATATTTAGGCACAAATCTATGCAAGTATCAAAACCATCAAGACTATTAACCAATCAATCAAACTTTTTAGAGATTTTTCAATCTTTAGGGGTTTTTGAATTTTTCAACACCCTCCAAAACAGAACATGTAATATAAGATCAACAAAAACAAGAAGTACAAAACAAACTTGAAAAGAAACATGCTAGAAGCAAACTACCAAATCAAAGTCATAACATATAGGAAGAATTGATGCATGGACATGGTCAAATGCTTATGCATGTGTACCCTTCTTCACCTACACGACACGTGCATTTGAGGTGATATCCCTAGAGCATTGGGTACTAGAGCTGTGATTCTCAAATCTTTGACTGAAACTTGCCAAACAGAAAGTGATGATATCTATTATCTTTATCACATCACCAAAATCGGAATCAGCTTCTTGCCCTTTTGATTGCTTGGCGTTCCAATTCCCATTTCCTTCTCCTTTTAGCCTTTGAGACTCCGCTTTCTTCAATGCGTGAAGTTTTTAGCAGTTAGGTCTTGTGTAGCCTCTAACTCCACAATGGTGGTAGAAGTGTTGAACTTAAAGACCTCTTTAAGAATTTGGAAGAGATTTCCCTTTAAACTTGGGTTTAGCCACAAATGGATTTTGAGGTTTTGTCAAAACCTTTTGAGCAGTTCCATTTGGCTTCTTCCCCACTTTTACATTCTCAACATTGGGTGCTACTACCATTGGTTCCTTAACTTTAACAAATTTCATCTCTTTGGATTCATTGGCATTTGAACTACTCTCTCCGGAATATCCTAGGCCACTTTTGTCAAAAAAAGGCTTTTGATGTGCAAGCACCTCATCAAGTTTCTTGGAGGCAACGCACTCCACTTTGGCATTAGCTTGAACCACTTCAAGCTCAAGAAACTTGATCTTGGAGTAGGCTTCGATTATTTCTCCATTCAGCGCCTCAACTTCACACTTCGTTTCCTTGTACCTTACAAGTATCCTCTTATAGTCTTGCTCAGCTTTCTTCATTTTTCTGATGGCTGCCTTAGCCACTCTAGCATACTCTCCGGTTTTCTCAAGAAGAGAATTATAAGATTCTTGCAGTTCCTTGGTTCCTTCATCTTCATCATCAGATTCTTCCCCAATTCCTATAGAGTCTACTTCGGTGCTCGCCAAGTTCTTCCACTAGAAGGCTCAAATCTTCCAATGAGTCCATGGGTGCAATAGTCATAAATGCGGAGTAATTTCCTTCTCCATCACAACTTTCTTCCGAATTAGAATTTGAACCATCTGAGTAACTAAGGGTAGTTGTAAAGACTTTACTCTTCGCTTTCAAATATGTGGGGCATTCTTTTTTCACATGCCCATGCCCTTTGCACTCAAAGCAGGTGACCATTTCAAATGGTGAGGAATCTCTTGAATCCTTCTTCTTGAAGTCTTTCTTATCCTTCTTGAACTTTGAGAATTTGCCCTTCTCAAAAGACTTTCCATCTCTCTTAAACTTTAGGAACTTACGGAAGTTCTTAGCAAGGTATGTCACATCCTTTTCAACCTCATCCTCATTGGAGGAGTCTTGAGCTTCCAATCTCTCATTGACTGTCTTGAGAGCAAGAGATTTGCTCTTCCTTTGAGATGGTAGAGATAGCTCATAAGTTTGAAGAGAATCGATGAGTTCCTGAATTTTAATCTCATCAAGGTCTTTGCTTTCTTCGATGGCAGTGACCTTTGCACGGAAACTCTCCAGCAATGAGCGTAGAATCTTCCTCACAATCTTGGAGTCCTTCGTCTTTTCTCCCAAGTTGAATTTCCCAAATCACCACTTCATTTAGCTTCTCATAAAATGAGTCGAATGACTCGTCTTCGCTCATCTTCAACTCCACGAAGCGTGTGGTAAGCATTTGCAACTTATTGTCCTTCACCTTTTTGGCGCCTTCATAGGTCGTCTCCAAAATTTGCCACGCCTCCTTGGCAATTGTGACATGGGAGATCCTGTGAAATTCATTAGGAGAAACCCTACAGAAAATAGCATTTAAAGCCTTTCTATTAGCATTAGCTGCCACAAGAGCTGCCTTGTCCCATGTGGATTTAGCAGCCTTCAGCCTAGTCCATCCTATCTCGATAGCGTCCCAAACACTATCATCAATAGAACATAGAAATGCTCTCATACGGACTTTCCAAAAAGCGTAATTGCTCCTATTAAAGTATGGAGGAGCATTAAGCAATTGAGATCGGTCCATCTCAAACAGGGTCTAGGATCACACTTAGGTAATGAAACCACAGCAAGTGTACCCACTCTAATACCAATTGAAAGCTCGAAAATGTGTTAAAATACAAGAGCTGTTTAGACCCCCAAATTAAAAATTACGTCTCGGTTGATTTTACTCTAACTTAAACTAAATGCGAAATAGAGTAAATGCGAGCAGATAAACAATATAACTACTCTAAGCCATATTCATCAAATCATAGTAGTAAAATGAAAGCTAAAAAAGTAGGGAAGAAGAATGCAAACACAAGATAACACGTCGATGTGTTATCAAAGAGGAAACCGAAGTACTCAGTGAAAAACCTCTCATCCGCCCTCCAAGCGGTAAACTGATCCACTAGAGAATAAGTTGGAGTACACGAATAACAAAAGACCCTTCAAGCCTAGTCTACCCCATGTACTCTACCCCTCCAACCTCCTACTACCAACTGACTTCGCCAAGTTTTGTCTTCTCTAGCTCTTCGGATCACGTGATTCAAGCCGATTGCATCCACCAAACAAATGGCTTCTTCTAATACTTCCCAACAGCACCAAAACGTCATTTTATACTCAGGATAGGTGTTGTAAATGTTTGGGTTATCAACCTCTTAAGGATTTGGAAATTGAGAGGTAGGAGTTGAGGAAAACCACAATGGATTGTGTAGAGGATTGTGGGTATAACAATCTCTAATTTTCAAGGGTTATGGCTAGGGTTTTCTCTCTGAAAGCACTCTTCAACATATGTGGGTAATGTGGGTATATATAGTGTGGGTAGGGACAGGGTGTATCAGATATGACAAATTGGCAAAACAGAATGTTTCGCAGGTATCTTGCGGGAAGGCCTTACTAATGAGACACTCGTGAAAATCAGTTTTCACCATCTATCTTGACTCTTCGCATTCCAGTCATGTGCTGAGCATATGCTTCACTTCGCGGGAAGGCTACTTGCGAGCTACCCATGAAAACTTCTTTAGTCTTCAATTGCCTTGAGTCTTCACACTCTCTCTCACACACAAGTCTTAAAATAAAATTCCACATAAAATACAGGGTACAAAAAACTGAATATAATTACAATCAAATTTGGCATGGAATTAAAGCCAACACAAAATAGTTGTAAATCACAACTTTACACAAATTATATTTCTATTTGTTTTTCTTGAAAGAATGAGAGCAATTTAAAATGCCTCCACATTGTCAATTATATCACAAGTTATATCCCATCTCCGTTATGCCCCTCTTTCTCCTTCTTCTGATGGAATCATCAAATTTTCACCACCACCTCGTCATAACATCTATGTCACCATCGACTCCACCAACTTTTGATGGCACTTGTTCAAATTTTTTTTTTTTAAGGTAAAAATAGGTAGAAACTTTTATTAAGTAAAAAACACTGTAATAGAGAGGAAACATCCTCTTCTTTCTTTTATTTCTTCTTGGAAAGCACCCTCACGTGGAAATGTCAAATGTCAGTGTTTTTGCAGAATTCTTTTTAAAACTTCCAAATTCTTATAAATTATTACTACCAACACACCATTTTGAAATGCAATTCTCTCTCTCTCTCTCTCTCACAGTTATGTCAATCTCCCAGAATTATTTGTCCAAGGTCGGTATGCAGAAGCACCAAGTTGATCTAGGTCATTAAGATTCAATGAAATTTGAGTTAGACAAGAAAATTTTAGTGACGGAATACTACATAATTCATTGCAATTTTTACCATCTTTATTTGTAATTTTTGGTTGCAGGTTTTTTTTTTTGGCAACAACAACTCAGACCCTGGAAGTCCAACAGATAGTGAAGAAAGAAATGAATCATTAGTAGAGTCAGTTTCCATTCCAGCACTGTTTCCAGCTAACAAGTCTGATACTGATGGTAGTTCCGAATCCAACGAAATACCTCCAATATTCTCTTACTGTCCCAATTCCATAGCGTCATTCTTCTCACCAGCAAGGTCTAGTGTTTCCAAAATCCTTCCATACGGGCTAATGAACCAACAAGTCTATCCATTTCATTGCTCTTCCCACCCACCATGTCTGAGACGGAAACAAATGATAGTTGTTCAGGATTTGATGAAGCAGTAGAAGCACGATTCTCTTATTCCATAGTGTCATTCTTCCCACCAGCCAAGTCTTAAACAGACAGTGTTTCTGAAAATGATGATATAAATCCAATTGATCCTTCCATACCAGCATCAGCAAGGCCTACAAGACGCACAATCCAAACAATAAGCTTCAGAGGTAAATTCTCGTTCCCCAATTTAAACCTCCCTCCTCTAATAAACAACACAAACAAGCTAAAGAGGGAACAATGTACCTTAGTGGCTCCTTTGCAAGGGACTTTACCGTTGTAGTTTCAAATAGGAAGCTCATTAACAAGGGAGCGCATCTTGTTAACCATTTTGCATAGCAAGTCCTACTTACTGAGTATCTCACACACAACCCCCCCTCCCTCCCCCCTTTTATCTCTCCCCCTTCAAATCCTTTCAGATTATTGAGGCAATTCTTGAGGCAATCATGGGTTAGAGAATTCTCAGGTAATGACTTTGCAATTCAGGTTAATATTGGAACTTTACTGTTGAGCTTTGATTATGTGTAGGAGAAATTGTAATTGTCTTTGTTAAGGATCTTTTATTTTGATAAATTATTGATGTAACAAAAGTTCACAAGAGATTTGGAACCTGTGCTAATACAATATTTTGTTGGAACACCCATTAGGTTAGAAGATTTTATTATCATTATTGTTGGGAAGGTTTTATATTATTAATAGAATTAGAGCTCTGACAATTGTGGTAGAAATTTTATATTGATGGTTTAATTCTACTCAATATATATATATATACGTTGGATAATTCGGAGGATTCATTCGCTCTAGACCCTGTTAGTTGATTTCTGAGATGTATCGGATGCTTCAAGAACAGGTAGAGAGAGAAAACGTGGTTCAAATCGAGGAGTCAATGACAGTGCAAATAACTCAACACATGGACAGGAAGCTGAGAGTGTAAAGTTCAATATAGAGGAAATCCTCAAGGCCACGAGGAATTTCTCTCCCTCTTTTAAGATCGGACAAGGTGGGTTTGGAGAAGTCTTCAGGGGGAGACTCAAAGATGGAACCAAGGTTGCGGTAAAACGAGCTAAGAAGGTTCGGTGAAAGTTGTTTATGATAATTCCCTTTTTTGGGTCTGACAAACTTATGGGGCTTCACATTTAAGTCAACAAATATGTGACATAAAGCTTTGACAAGTACTTGTTTACCTTTCTTTGCAGAGTGTATATGATAAGCATTTAGAAGTGGAATTCCAAAGTGAGATTCAAACTCTAGCGAAGGTGGAACATTTGAATCTGGTCAAGTTTTAGAGCAAGGAGATGAAAAGATTGTTGTTTTGGAGTATGTTCCCAATGGAACCCTCAGATCACATTTGGGTTGTGAGTTCTTTTAGTGTGGCTTTACCTTCATTCATTCTGTGTGTGCTTGAGTTCCTGAAATCTGATCAAAGAACTACTGTAGGTATTCATGCCAATATTCTGAGCCTTGCTGTACGGCTAGATATTGCAATTGATGTGGCCCATGCCATCACCTATCTTCATACGTATACAGGTATACACCTTTGGGTGACATAATTCATTTGTCCTGTCAAAATTAAAAAAGTTGTTTGCCTTTGAGAAAGTAGAATTTATTTCGAGAGATCCAACAGGATTTTCTGTCGATTCCCTTGCAGATCACCCTATCATTCATAGAGACATAAAATCCTCCAACATTCTCCTCAGGGAAAACTTTAGAGCCAAGATAGCCGACTTTGGTTTAGCTACACTGGTAGCTGACAATGATTCAAGTGTTAAAGGAACTGCTGGCTACTTGGACCCAGAGTACCTTAGAACCTCTCAGTTTACTGAGAAAAGTGATGTGTTTTCATTTGGTGTGTTATTGGTTGAACTAGTCACGGGCAGGCGTTCAATCGAAACAAAACGAGAACTGAAGGAGCGAATAACGGCAAAATGGGTATGATTCTGTTAAGACTTTTCTTTTGGTCACTATCAATTTTGAAATTTGATTAACAATTTCCTGCAAAAACAGAGTAAAAGAAACTTCTATCACTGTCTAACAAAAATCCATATGATTATCTTCACACTTCCATCAAAGTATCTTACCTAGTCTTAACTGGATAAGTAACATTTGAGCATTTTCCAAAACAAAGAAAATTCTTTACCCTAATGCGACTTGATTTTAAGTTCAGGCCATGAAGAAGTTTACTGATGGAGAAGCTATTTCAACCTTGGACCCAAACCTGGAATGTGATGCTGCAAATTTCTTAGTCGTTGATAAGATTCTTGAACTAGCCTTACAATGTTTGGCCACATGTAGCCAGAATCGGCCTAGCATGAGGAGGTGTGCAGAAGTCCTTTGGCGTATCCGTAAAGAGTACAGAGCATTAGCTTCAGATGTCAATTCAGTCTCATCCTATTCCATGAGAGAAATAGTATAAGAGATCTCTAAGGTGAGAGTAGTGAGCATCAACAAAGTCGAGTCTTGGAATCAAGATGGTTTGTGTTAGGATAAAGCCTATAATCTTCAAGAAGGTTCAATTGTTCCTAGAATATGGAAGGAATTTGTTTATAATTTGTCCATGAGATTTGGCTTGTGTTTAAGAAATTTAGTTTGGGATGGGGAAGTTCTCTACTTTCTCCCCAGCTTTGTGTATATTTCTTTTTGTTGAATTGTTTTTATTGTTTTAATTCTTCTCGAAGGAATATGAAAACATTGATAAGGGCTATTAATTTGTATTTGAAATCATATTACAATCGCTAGAATCCTAGTTGTGTAATTCCTTTTTGGAAGGTACCTGGTGTGGTTATAGAGGATCCGCAATGGTGGTGCCTGTGGAGGAGAAAGGATTGGGACCGGTGGAGAGAGAGGTGGGTTAGGGAGAGAAGGAAAAGGGTGTGAGGAGAATGCTTTGTTTGGATCTAATAGTCTATTTAATTGGTTATGTGCTTCTCACATGACCAAAGAAAGTTACCAATTTTTTCATTGTGCCTAATCTAGTTTGCAGGAATACCTCCAAACTAGGTTAGGTATAAAGTTTTTCTTTATCCCTTGTTGAGACTAAAGAAAGGAAAAATCACCCAAAAAAACAGAAACTTTATCAATATGGTCTATGGTTTCAATCGGAAGTTCGGAACACCACAAAATATATCATATTTACCATTCCAAATAACACTATAACAAGGAAGACAACATTTGATGGAGTTTATACCTGTCATTTTATAGAAACGTATTCAGTAATGGAACAGAACAATAGACATTTATGATACAACACACAAGGAAGACAAAACCATAGACAATATTTGATAAACACCTGACAATGTGCAATCTAGTTTAAATTTAATTCTCTCCTCTACACATTCATTAATAACAATTCTCTGGGCATAGTCACTCCAAGAACAACTTGATACGGTAACTGATCAGTTCCCGGCAAATGGGACATCTGTCCTATCTTTCCCCACATTCCACACGTCTGCAATAAAATAATTGTTTTTCAAAATATTAGCAAAACTGTTTTGCATAATTAGGTGAAATAAATCTATTTACACAAGGTTAAAGAAGAGAGAGAGAAGATAATATGACACAAGGAATTTACGTGGTTCGGCAATATGCCTACGTCTACAGAAGGCGACAGAATAATTTTCATTATAACTTTGGAGATTACAACAATGACTTGAAAGTACTCTCACACAAACCCAAACCCTAAATACACCCTTGGTTCTCTCACAATTAAATAGAGAACACCCTATTTTATTTAGGCAAATTGCAAGACACAACTTCCTAGCTCTGGTGCACACACACAGAAGAAGTTGATTTGCTATCTCCCTAGCTCACCCTTGCATGCTCTCATTTGCTCCACACATTGTATTTATAGCCAAGGTTCAGCCGAAATCTCGATAATTTCAGCACACAAGAGACTTCTATTGTTTAAGGAAGTCAACAATAGTGGCTAGCAATTTATGAAACATCCAATGCATGAATGTTGTAAATCTTCATGCAAGCTTACATACAAGGAATTGTATATCTTTGACTTTGTTGATCAAGCCATACTTTCACACATAGGCATGCATCCATTTATTGCCTATAAAGTCATACATTTCGGCAAGAACAAAAGAATGCATGAATATAGTTCAATCGGTGTTGTTTCCTTGCTCTTTCTAGCCAATTCATGAATGCCAAGGAGTCTTACATTTCGGCTAAGAGGTGAAGCATGCATGCATGTCATTTAATGCAATTTCATGATGGTTTGTTGTTTAATTGTCAAGCCACCAATTTTGACAATTCAAGCCATTCCAACAAATCTCCACCTTGGCTTGAATTATATCAAGCTCCACAAACTAAACTCTTCAATCGCCTCCACCTTAGCCCTTTCGGGCTACCACAAGCCATAAACATTGATCAAGTCCAAGCAGTGCTTGAACTTGCTTGTAGGTACTGGCTTCGTCAACATATCAGCTGCATTCTCTGAAGTGTCAATCTTCTCAAGAATAATTTCTCCTGTAGCAGTCAACTCCCTTATCTTATGGAATCTCACATCAATATGCTTTGTCCTAGCATGATAAACCTGATGCTTTGCCAAGTAAATGGCACTTTGACTGTCACAATGCAACTGAACTCCTCCTTGGTTCAAACCAAGCTCTTTAACTAGCCCTTTCAACCATAGTACTTCCTTTGCAGCTTCAGCTACCGCCATGTACTCAGCTTCTGTAGTAGACACGGCTACTAAGGATTGTAGTGTGGATCTCCAACAAACAGGACCTCTTGACAGTGTGAACACATAACCTGTTGTAGACCTTCTATCATCTATATTACCTGCATAGTCTGAATCCACATATCCTACCACTGAATTATCACCATGTTGCCTCGCAAACAGGATCCCATATCCTGTGGTTCCATTTAGGTATCTGAATATCTACTTCACTGCATTCCAGTGCTCTCTACCTGGGTTTGCCATGTACTTACTGACAGTACTTACTGCATGAGCCAAATCTGGCCTGGTGCAAACCATCGCGTACAATAAACACCCAATTGCACTTGCATATGGAACCTTTGACATGTCTTTAATTTCTTTTTCATTCTTCGGGCACTGACTACCAGATAATTTGAAGTGATTTGCCAATGGGGTGCTTACAGGATTAGCATTTTGCATGTTGAATTTTTCAAGAACTTTTCTGATATAGTTCTTTTGAGATATCCACAGCTTTCTTGAGTCTCTATCCCTGCGAATCTCTATACCCAAAATTTTCTTAGCAGTACCCAAGTCTTTCATGTCAAACTCTTTGCGCAACAAAGCTTTTAACTTGTCAACCTCACACATTCTCTTTGTAGCAATTAACATGCCGTCAACATATAGTAACAAGAAAATATGAGAACCATCATCAAGCATGTTAACATATACGTAGCAATCATACTCACAACAGGTATAACCAATCTGGATCATATAGGAATCGAACCTTTTGTACAATTGTCTGGGAGATTGTTTAAGCCCATAGAGTGACTTTTTCAATTTGCAGACAAGATTCTTCGTACCAGGTTTCTTGAACCCCTCTGGTTGTTCCATGAAGATTTCTTCCTCCAAATTCCCATGAAGGAGTGCCGTTTTCACATCCAGTTGCTCTAATTCCAGATCTTAATGTGCTACCAGAGCCAGCACTACCCTGATAGAAGTATGCCTGACCACAGGTGAGAAAACCTCATAGTAGTCAATCCCATGTCTTTGTGAATATCCCTTTGCTACCAATCTTGCTTTGAACCGTTCTCCTTCCTTTTCTGATACTGCTTCCTTCTTTCTGAACACCCACTTGCAACCTATTGGTTTCTTTCCCTTTGGAAGTTCTGACAACTCCCAAGTCTTGTTCTTATTCAAGGACTCCATCTCCTTCACCCTAGCTTCCATCCACTTGTCCCTTTCAGAGCTATCAATTACTTCCTGAAAAGTGGAAGGATCCCCGCTACTGATTATTTAGCAATAAGAAGCAAGATCCTCAAAACCATACCTGACTGGTGGTCTTATGTTGCGTTTAGGCCGTTCTGATATCATGTTGTGATCTTCTTGATCACTATTGTGAGGTTCCTTCTCTAGCTGAGACTCCACTTCATCTAGCTCCACCTGCACCACTGATCTATTGCTGTCACTACTCCTTCCTTTTTCTTGAGATTCTTCTTCCTTTCTGAAATCTTTTATCAAGGACTTCTCGTCAAACACCACATCCTTGCTAATCACCACCTTTTGAGCCACTGGATCCTAAAGCTTGTACCCTTTCACTCCTTTCTCGAACCCAAGAAAAATACACCTCTTGGATTTTGAATCAAGCTTTAACCTTTCTTCGATAGGAATATGAACATAGGCTGGACACCCGAATATCCTCATCAACGAGTAATCAACTTCTTTCCCTGTCCATACCTCTTCAGCAACTTTCCCATCAAGTGCAGCTCTAGGTGATCAGTTAAGAATGTAACAAGCCATGTTCACTGCTTCAGCCTAGAAGACTTTAGGAAGCCCAGCATTCAGTCTTATGCATCTAGCTATTTCACCAATTGTCCGGTTAAGTCTCTCAGCCATTCCATTCTGTTGAGGTGTTCTTCGTACTGTAAAGTGCCTCTTGATGCCATGCTCTTCACAAAACTTCAAGAACTCCCCATCCTTGTGCTCAATGCCATTATCAGATCTTAGGCACTTGATCTTCATTCCAGTCTGGTTTTCCACTTCGGCTTTCCACTTCTTGAACTTTGCAAATGCCTCGGACTTGTTCTTCAAGAAGTAAACCCAAACCTTTGTGGAATAATCATCAATGAAACTCATAAAATACCGAGCTCCACCTTTAGAGACCACTTGCACCGACCCCCAAATATCAGAGTGTACATAATCCAATATACCCTTTGTCTTGTGCGTGGCTGTTTTGAATCGCATCCTACACTGTTTTTCCATGACACAGTATTTGTAGAAATCTAACTTACATGACTTAACTCTAGCCAACAGATTTCTCTTCTGCAATTCCCTCATACCACACTCACTCATATGCCCTAGTCGCATATGCCACAAGAGTGTATCATCCTCCTCAGATTCAGTCACTGCAGCAGCTCCACCTACAATGGTATTGCCGAGTAGCTTATAGATATTACCTTCTACTTTCTGCCCCTTCATCACAACCATAGCGCCCTTTGACACCTTTATTAACCCATTCTCAGACTTATAGCAATATCCATTAGAGTCTAGGGTTCCCAATGAAATTAAATTCTTTTTCACCTCTGGAACATGTCGTACCTCTCCTAATATCCTCACCACATTATCGAACATCTTTATCTTAATTGTTCCTATTCCAACAACTTTGCAAGTAGCATCGTTGCCCATTAGAACAGAACCACAATTAACCGACTTGTAAGTGTCAAACCAATCTCTGTGAGGAGTCATGTGGAAAGAACATGCTGAATCCAAAACCCAAGAATCGATTAGCCTGTTGGTACTGAATGAAACAGAAAGCATATTTCCATCTGAATCTAAATCTGCTGCCACAATGTTTGCAGATCTTGACGACCCTTCCTTGTCTTTATCCTTGCCTCTTTCCCACTCTGGACAATCTTGCTTAATATGCCCATTCTTTTGGCATTTGTAGCACTTCACTGTCTTGCTTTTGGATTTGGATCTGCTATGTCCCCTAGCAGAATTGTGATCTCTGTCTTTCTTCCTTCCATGATCTTGATTACCCTTTACCATAAGCTCTTCACCAGAACTTTCACCTAAATTCTGCTTCTGTTGGTAGTAATCCAACAGGGCTCCTGAGATCTCTTCAAATTCCAGAGTCTCTTTCCCCCAAAGCAGGGTTGTAACCAAGTGTTCATAGGATGCCGGGAGGGAGGACAGAAGCATCATCGCCTTGTTTTCATCATCGAATTTTATATCTATCCGCAACAAGTCACTGATGATTTTATTGAACGTGTGGACATGTTGAGCCAAATCTGCACCCTCTTCCATCTTAAGCTCATACAGTTTTCACTTAAGATTAAGTTTATTTGTGAGGGATTTGGACATATACCGGCTCTCCAACTTCAACCATATAACTGCAGTAGACACGTCATCCAAGACATCGTACATAAGCTCGTCTGCCAAACATAGTCGAATTGTACTGGTTGCCTTCATATCGAGTTCTTCCCATTCATCATCCATCATTGTCTTTGGTTTCTTTGATTTCCCGTATAAAGCCTTCACCAAACCTTGTTGTACCAACAAATCCTTCACCCTTCTTTGCCATAACCCGAAGTTACTAGTTCCATCGAACTTAACTACGTCTACCTTGGCAATAGAAGCGTTGATCTCCATTGAATAAATCAACCTGGCTCTGATACCAGTTGTTGTGCGTAATTGGGTGAAATAAATCTATTTACACAAGATTAAAGAAGAGAGAGAGAAGATAATATGACACAAGGAATTTACCTGGTTCGGCAATATGCCTACGTCCACGGGAGGCGACAGAATAATTTTCACTATAACTTTGGAGATTACAACAATGACTTGAAAGCACTCTCACGCAAACCCAAACCCCAAATACACCCTTGGTTCTCTCACAATTAAATAGAGAACACCCTATTGTATTTAGGCAAATTGCAAGACACAACTTCCTAGCTCTAGTGCACACACACAGAAGAAGTTGATTTGCTATCTCCCTAGCTCACTCTTGCATGCTCTCATTTGCTCCATACATATTGTATTTATAGCCAAGGTTTAGCCGAAATCTCCATAATTTCAGCACATTAGAGACTTCTATTGTTTAAGGAAGTCAACAATAGTGGCTAGCAATTCATGAAACATCCAATGCATGAATGTTGTAAATCTTCATGCAAGCTTACATACAAGGAATTGTATATTTTTGACTTTGTTGATCAAGCCATACTTTCATACATAGGCATGCATCCATTTATTGCCTATAAAGTCATACATTTCGGCTAGAACAAAAGAATGCATGAATATAGTTCAATTGGTGTTGTTTCCTTGCTCTTTCTAGCCAATTCATGAATGCCAAGGAGTCTTACATTTCGGCTAAGAGGTGAAGCATGCATGCATGTCATTTAATGCAATTTCATGATGGTTTGTTGTCTAATTGTCAAGCCACCAATTTTGACAATTCAAGCCATTCCAACAAACCATGTGCATGAGGGAGAGAATATCATCAAATTATTATTAACGGCCCAGCTCACCGTGTGCCCACAGAGAAAAGCCATGCCCCTTGCATTAGTGACACAAATTGCGCATTCCTAGATTCAAATTGGACAGAAGTAAATTCGTGATTTGAAATAGATAATAATTTTATAAATCCAAAAGGCAACAATGATGTGGACTTAAAACTAAATTGGACGAATTAACATGACCCTGTTAGAGATCCATCAATGGTTTGGTTTAGACAATCGTGTCGAAGATGACAGAACTAATACGGAGCTAGTAACCCAAGTGCTTGAAGAGTCTGAAAGTTTTGACCAAGTAGGACCGATTGTTCAATCCCATTTCTATATATTTTGCATTCATCATAATCTAAAAGTATATAGATAAAATGGAAGCATTGTCCCTTTCCTTAACAACCTTGCAAACCCACTGCTTTAATGGAAGTGTCAAGGCATGCAATGATTAAAATCTAATAAGCTGGTTACACAGTCAGGCGAAGCACACTATACATAGCAATACTCATACCCTTCACAAATTTTACATATTAATCTATTGAGGTGATAAGTTTATTAATCTATATCTATATCTATTTATCTATAGCATTTATTGTTACTACGTTCCTGTTGAGCCATATACATCAACAGCCACATCATCCACTTATTTTTTACATTTTCTTTTTTCTTTTTTCTTTTTAAACTTTTCTTCTCCTTATATCAATATATATTTATATATTTATATCTTCTCCTTGTTAGTCCACACCTACTATTACACTCCTTCTAACTTTTCCCCTCCCTCTTTGTCTCTTTATTTCTCCACTCCCCTCTATTTTTCCGTTACACCTCCTTCATCATTTTCTCTTTCTTATATTTTGACTCTTCTTCTCTCCATTTTATTTTGTATAAATTTGATATCATTTCTACCATTCAATCTATATTTTTTCACACAAAACTGTGAGTACTCTTTCTCTCTCTCTCTGTACTTTCTTTTGGTGTATTTTTGTTCATTTTTATAACTCCTTTTTTATGGGGTTCTTTCTTATCACTCTAATTAAGGTTGATGGTTTTTTTTTAGTATGTATTTTAGTATTTTGTTTTTTTAATTTCCCATCACAAAGTCTTCTCTCTTCCTTTTATAGCAATGGTTGAATTTTGAATTTTTTGGACATAGGAATTTAAATTTATATCAAAACACAAGCAACATGACTATGAATTTGAATATACCTACCTATTGAGTAATAAATAATTATAAAGTATATCTTTTATTCCTTTGGTTTCATTTTAATTTTGGTTAAGATAATATAGTAATTTTGTGATGAGTTTTGACTATTATGATAATCTCCTTGTTCCTTCAGAGTTGAGAAATTTGAATAATAAATTGAAACTTATAAGGTTTAGTTGTATATTAGGCAAATATAACACACTGCAACATAAGTTTTTTTTTTTCGGTCAACCATGATATTATATTAATAATTAGTCAGTCTATTACAAAACATATTGGCTTTATCAGCTGCCAACAAACATTCCACCACAGGCGGCGGATTACAAAAAACATGGTAGCTATACAAGGATTGCGCTCCCATTTTTGCAAGAGCATCAGCGCAATGGTTTGCTTCGCGAAAGACATGGGTCACATGCTTGTTTGGGAACTCCTGCAAAAGGCTCCTGCAATCGGATAAAAGAGGCTCCATTAATACATTTTTTGTACAGTTGTTCATCAGCATAACAACACTCAATGCATCCATTTCAATAATAAGTTGCTGTATTCCCATCTCCTTGGCAATAATTAACCCATCCCTCAAAGCCCAAAGCTCAGCTAGTGCACTATTAGTGAAGCCAAATCCTCTTACAAAACCCTTCAGCCAATTCCCTTCATGATCTCGCAGAAGCCCGCCTCCCCCAGCTCTATCCGGATTCTTCATTACTGACCCATCTGTATTGATTTTTACCCAGCCTCTCGGTGGTTTCTCCCATCTCACCGGTCTCACAATTTTGGTTTGCTCGGCCTTGCTTGCACAGCCAATAGAGTGAAATTCAGTGCTGTTTTGTATACATCTCCTCCAAATAAGCGGGTCAATAGTACCAGTCCTAAACAAAAATTCATTTCTATGACACCACAGCTGCCACAGCCCCATTGGAAACAGGACCCTCCAAGGCACCCCACTGCTAATGGCATTCAATTCATCTTTACAATTATATTCTAACCAATCCTTTAAGGGGAGCTTAAAAGAATCTCTGTAACAGTGAGGAACACAGATATGTCCCCAGAATAAATGGGCACAATCACAATCTCTAAGCAAGTGAACAATGGTCTCATTGTCTTTGTTACACAAACTACACACTTTTTCAAGATTTAAACCTCTTGAACCCAGAACATAGGCCGTAGGAAGGCTGTCATGGAGACATAACCAAAGGAAAAACTGAATTTTAGGAAGAGTAACAGCTTTCCACACCCACTTAAAAGGCAAAGAATCCGGGTTCATGGGGTTTAAACCCTTTGCAATAAGATATGCAGCTTGGATAGAAAAGGATCCATTCTTGGAATAAGCCCACATAAGGCTATCTCTACTGTGAGGATTACAAGAGAAGGGCGTAGCCCGGATATTGTTAAGGATATTACCTGGAAGCTCAAAGGAAAGGCAAGAGTCCATCCAAGCAAGGTTATCATCAAAGCATTGTCTCACCATAAGTTCTTCCTCTCCCCGGTTTAATGGCCCCTCCACCAGCTCTCTTAACCTCCCACCAGGCAGCCAGAAATCATTCCATACATTAACCGACTCACCATTATTCACCAACCACCTCAAACCTTTCACATAGATAGGGCCACCCTTTTTGCAAGCAGCCCAGATGCGCGAACAAGGAAGTTTGTTGCCTCCCTCAGAGATTCTGCTGGCGCAGAGATACTTGGCAGCCAACAAATTCACCCAAGGCTTCCCTTCTTCATTTGCCAATCTCCAACAAAGCTTGGCTAAAATGGCTTCATTCCGATGCTTCATTGAAAAAATCCCCAGTCCACCCAACTCTTTCGGGAATGTAACAGTGTTCCACTTAACCATATGCATTCTTCGTTTCTCCTCAGTTGACCCCCATATGAAATCTCTCATAAGTTTATCAAGAGCATTACAAACTTTAGCCGGAAGGTTATGGCATTGCATGTAATATTCAGCAATAGGGGCAGCAGCAGTTTTGACAAGCACAAGTCTTCCCGCTCTCGACAAAAATTTAGTTTTCCATCCCGCCAGCTTGCTTTGGACTTTATCAATAATAAAGTTAAAAGCGTTTCCCACGCTACCTTTATGAAAGATAGGAAAACCCAGGTATCTTCCAATATAATTAGTCGCTAAAATACCAAGCCTTCTGCATATAGTCCTTTTTCTCCTACCAGGAACATTGGGAGAGAAAAAGATTCTAGATTTCCCAACATTCACCTTCTGCCCAGCAAGATTGCAAAAATTATGAAGAACCTCCATAATGGCTGAACAGTTCTTGTTGTTCGCTTTAGCAAACAAAAGAATGTCATCCGCAAAAAGAACATGAGAAAAGCTAGGGCCATTTCTTGAAGCTTTAATCGAATCCCACCGATGCTCTTCACACATATGAGAAATTTGAGCTCCCAAGAACTCCATACAAAGGAGAAAAAGATAAGGAGAGATAGGGTCTCCTTGCCTAATTCCTCTAGAGGGATAAAAAGAATTAAGCTTACTTCCATTGAACAATAGCGATGTAGATGTAGTTGATACACAACTCATAATAAGATCAATAATATTATCAGGGAACCCAAAATGCATAAGCACCATCCTAATGAAGCTCCACTCTAAACGGTCATAGGCTTTCTCAAGATCAATCTTCACCACCATGTATCCATCTCTACCCCTCCTATTTCTCAACGAATAGATCAGCTCCTGGGCTATAACAACATTATCCGACCCCCTTCTACCTTCAAGGAATGCTGCTTGCATGGGAGAAATGAGGTTAGAAATAATGGGTCTAAGTCTAAGCACAAGAATTTTAGTAACAATTTTGTAAATGGAGTTACATAGGCTAATGGGGCGGTACTGACTGACAGTTTCAGGACCTAACACTTTGGGGATCAAAACAATCAAAGTCTGGTTGAGGACTTCGGGCATTTTCTGACTGGAAAAAATATTCTTCACCTCATTCTTCACCGAGTCACCAACAACATGCCAAAACCTCTGATAGAACCCAGCGTGCAACCCATCACACCCTGGAGCTTTAAAAGGTTTCATGGACCTAAGAGCATCCCATATCTCCTTATCAGTTGGCATCCGCCCCATAATCCTTGCCTCCTCTTCATTTAACTTCAGGCACCAGTCAAACTCCCAGGTCTGAACCCGAGAACAAACAATCTGGTCAGTTTGGTACAGCTTGATAAAGCTGTCAGAAAAAATACCTTGAACCTGCTCCAAATTGTGGACCCATTCCCCATCTTCATTCATAATGCTGGATATTCTATTCTTACTTCTTCTGGCCAGGGTAGTAAGATGAAAGAAGCTAGTATTACGTTCTCCAAAAATGGTCCAATTTACCCTCGATTTTATAGCCCATAACTCTTCTTCAAGCTGTAGAATTTCATTATATTCCCTGGACAGTTGATCTTGGAGATTGATCAAAAAGCTATTAGGCCTAAGGGCAATACTTCTTTGGATCCCAAGAAGTCTAGCCATGATAGTTTTCTTCCTAACAAAAATATTTCCAAAAGTATCTCTATTCCACCGCTTAGCATTGAAAGTAAATCTATCAACTGCATCCATAAGGTTAAATTCCATACCCATCCAGGACTCACTAACAAGGGCAGGGAAATCATTATGACTCATCCACATAGGTTGAAATCTAAAAGGCCGACATGAAGTCATAGAAGTAAACGATGATAGTCGAAGTAAAAGCGGGCAATGATCAGAATTTACTCTGGCTAAATGATTAACAGAAGCTTCAGGGAAAGCAGTTTTCCATTCAGGGTTTGCCCATACCCTATCCAATCTACACTGTATGAGACCCCCTTCCTCTCTTTTATTCGTCCAAGTAAATTTGGGCCCCGAAAAACCCAAGTCTAACATATGACACTCAGACATACAGTCCATGATTGCCCTAACCCTCCTTTGACAAATAGGATTACCCCCAGCCTTTTCCTCCTCACCAATAACCTCATTAAAATCCCCCATAATAGCCCATGGGAGATCATGCAAAGCAGCAATTAATTTAAGATTATCCCACAAAATACATCTCTCAGCAAACCTAGGACTAGCATAAATAGCACTAATAATCCAGTTGATAGCTTGAGATCTTACCCGGATAGTAGCATGTATCTCCTGTTCTGTTGATGCAAGCACTTCCACATTCACCATGTCAGTCTTCCACAGCAGCCAAATACCACCCGCAAAACCAATAGAATCAGCAACCACCGAGCCATCAAAAGGCAGAGATTCAATCAATTCCTCTGCCCTAGCCCCACTCAGTCGAGTTTCAGTGATAACCATCAATATTGGATTGTGCCATTCCACTAAATCTAACACAGTTTTCTTGAACTGGGGTTTCATAGCACCCCTACAATTCCAAATCAAGGTGTTCATCATCATAGAAGTGAACAGAGACGAACCAGCAACCACAGACTCAGATGGAGACTCTGTGTTCCTCAACTTCCATGCCTCCAGCACCTCCGCCTTTTTCAACATCATCTCCCTGAACAGAGAAACCGAGTGGTGGATTATACCCCTCTCCCCCACATTCATTTTGGCGAGAAATGTACCCTTCATCCTTACTCCCACCCATTGGATCATCTTCACCATGTTCAAATTCCCCACCATGACGCACTCTACTGCTGAGTCCAGGAGCATCTTCTTCTCTGAAACCTCCATCGTCAGCATTTCCTTTTCTAATTCGGTCAGCAATTTATCCGAGATTAGCCCCTCGGATCTTGTCCTTGACGACGTTGAGCTCGGCAATGGAAGGGGTGGCAAAGCTGGGCTGTCCGTCACGAACCTCCACCATGGATCCGGCGTCTCCTCCCAAGCCTTGCTCGCCATCGGCAAGAAACCCAGCTCTCTGCTCTCCGCCGTCAACGGAAACATGTTTTTCCATGCCAACATCAATTCCAGATCGAACCAACCCCAAATCTCCGTTGGATCCTGCTTGATCCACATGATTGTTTTGTCTCCTATTGGGATAATTTTGCTTTTGTAAAACAGAGCCCACTTTTCTGCTTTCTCCATGCTTATCACCTCTCTGAATGTTGCCTTCCTTACCTTTACTCCTTTCAAATGCCTTAGAGAAAGACCGTGAATTCTGCATTATATCCCTAGAAGTCCCATGCGGCCCACCAGGTTTGGTTTGACTTGAGGAAGCCCCAAAAGTAAAGCAACATTCCTCACCATCCGGGCCCAGAGCCTTCCTATGGGAATCACCGAGGCCCACCTCCTTTTGTCTATAGTTAGTTCTACTTTCCTTCACCAAACTACCCTTCCTGTCAGTTGCTGAGACTTGATTAGATTGTTGGGCATTCTGAGCCTTACGTTTCACAGCACTCCTACCACTGTCCGAAGCACTAGCCTTTTGCTTATCATAGGCAAAGTTGGTAGACTCTCCCATCTGACTCCCACTAGAGCCATTATTCCTCTCACGGCTTTTGAATCCTGGCTTGCGCCGAGTCACTAACATCCATTCCCCATACTCCTCGGCTTGGCTTCTCAAGTTCTTCTTCTCCTCAACATTTTCGATCCTATGATTCTTCCCACCTGGACTTGCATTATCTGTGCTCCCCTGTGAATTACAATTGGACTCTCGCACCACAAACGGACAAGCTTCGCGATAATGTCCAATTCTCCCACATTCAAAACAGAGAGTTCCTATTCCTTCATATTGAATGACTTGTTTAAGTTTCCCAAGATACATGGTTTTCACAAGAGGTTTCTCCAGATTCACTTGCACACACAGCCGAGCAAATCGTCCTCGCACACCATTCGCCGTGTTAGCATCAATTCTTAAGACCGGGCCAATAGCTCTACCAATCTTTAACAAGGCATTCTGTTCATAAAACTCAATAGGCAGCTCAGGAAGTCTGATCCAAACAGCAACTGAAGAGAGAGTAGCAGATGATGCTTGAAACTCAGGCTCCCACTGTCTAATAGCAAGGAAATTCTGACCAATAAACCACGGACCTCCTTTGAGAATGGAGTCCACATCCTCACTGAGCTCAAATTTAATAAGAAAAAAATCAAAACCCAGATCAATACAGTCCATACTTCCCTTCGGATTCCACATACTTCGAAGCTTAGATACCAGATAGTTGTATCCCACCTTGCTTCCAAACGATTTGATGATTAGACCTTGATACCAAGGAGAACGCATCTGAACCTTTTCTTCCTTGGAGAAACAAACTCTAAGACTACCATCATCAACTCCCTCATCTTCATTGTCAGATACAATGTCTTCCTGCATTTCACTGTTAAACCCAAAGGCTCTCTCAAAAGCACCAGGGATACAGCCCACCAGTTTATCTTTATAGCTTCCAAACCTGGAATGTGCCTTACCTCCGTTATCCCCTTCCAATTGGTGACTCTCCTTGAACTTCTTGGTGCTGCGGGCCAGATTGTCATCTTCCTCTTCGGATCGCTTCAGACTTTCTCTCTCCCTTTCCATCTCTTAAAAGAATTTGTGTGTGAAAACTTATTTTCCACTGCAACATAAGTTAGAAGAATATGATTCACCTTAAAAAATATTAATCAATAAAAAAAAATAATAGAATGATATATTTGTATAGATAAAAAAATAAAAAAATATTTGTAGAAATCCTTTTTTATAAATAAACAAAACTTGAAATAATTGTTATTTTTTATATATTACACACCCCATTACATAATATTTATCTATTCTCAAGTATTGCGCGGGTCTGCAACTAGTATATGACTAAGAGCTAAAGCACTGTAGGAATTAGTGTTACTATACTCCTACTAAGCTACATTAATAGCCACATCATCCACCTATTTTCAACATTTTCTCTCATTTTTAATTATTTTTCTCCTAGTTAATTTATCACCTACAATTACACTTCCTCCAACATTTCCCTCACTTTTACTTTTTTATCTCCCCGCAACTCTATACCTTAACCTTACAGTTTTTCCATCCCTTCATCTTCCTTTTATTTTCACTCTTTTTCTCCCCAATTTATTTTCTATAAAAAATTATTTTCTCTATTTTCTCTCTCCCATTCAAGGAAGTAGTGTTTATTATTAATTAATTAATTAAATTAAATTACTAGTAGCGAAGTACTTTTAAGTTGATTAAGGATACGTAAGAGTAGCGAAGTATTTTTAAGTTGATTAATATGTGCTAGTGTGAGAGCAAGTGGAGAAATCACAAGTTCCCTATCATTATAAGTTTGCATCAAGGATCAACATTAAGTCCATATCTTTTTGCACTAGTAATGGATGAGCTCATTAAATCAATTCAAGCAAAATTCCCTTAGTGTATACTTTTTGCAAATGATATAGTTTTAGCAGGTAAAACTAAAAGTGGAGTCAATGCCTAGTTAGAAATTTGATGAGAGGCCAGAGAATCTAAAGGCCTTCGTTTAGATGGAGTAAAACGGAGTACATGGAATGTAAGTACAATAAAAGTAGAAATAGAGACAAAGAAGCAATAAGACTTGATATCCAAGAGATACTAAAAAGCAAGAGCTTTCGATATCTTGGGTCAATAATTCACAAGGATGGGGAGATTAAGGAGGATGTGAATCATCGGATAAGAGTAGAGTGGATGACGTGGAGAAGCACATCAGAGCTTTTTTTGATCATAGGATACCTAATACGTTAAAGGGAAAATTTTATAAAATGACTATACAATGAGCTATGCTAAGTTGCATATCCATAAAATGAGTGTAGCAGAAATGAGAATGTTAAGATAAAGGTAGCCCCTATTGATGAATAGAGAAGAGAGAGTTGATTGAGATATTTTGGTCTTATGTTCAAAGCAGAGCAATTATGCATGGTAAGAAAGAGTGAATCGATCCAAGATCCAAGTTGAAGGAACAAAAAACAAAAAAGTAGAGGATCAGAGGAAGACCAAACATAACATTAGTAGAAGTGTATTTTTGACATCTCTGGAAATTTGTACGGTATTGATTGAGTCTAGGTCATGGATTTGTTTGTTTCTCAACATCCAAATTTAGTCACAAGTTACTACAGAAAATAGTAAGAAGTTTTGGGAATATGAGTTTTGGATGTCATTTCCATGGATCTCGCTCTTAAGATAATTAGTCCATTAAGTAGGAACTCGTGGGAAGGCATGTTATACATTTCTTTTCTTGAAATTATATGCTTCAGTCCTTTCTTGATTCTCTTCTCACCTTCTTCCTCAATGGTTGCAGTTAGTGAGGGGACACATGTCTTATGGGGAAGGCTAAAATTTCAGGCTGACCGTGTCATTTCATGTCAT
Organism: Quercus aquifolioides; assembly: GCA_019022515.1. Taxonomy (NCBI): domain Eukaryota; kingdom Viridiplantae; phylum Streptophyta; class Magnoliopsida; order Fagales; family Fagaceae; genus Quercus; species Quercus aquifolioides. The sequence continues at coordinate 96,327,672 of CM032333.1, read as the reverse complement.
TTTACTGTCAAATATATAATGAGATTGCCTGAATATATAGGTCTTTGTAGTTGACCTAGGAGGACAAGGGGATCCTTGACTGGGACTAAACTCAAGGACACGTTGATTGTCCTAGATATTAGCTCAAACAATGATAACATCAGGCTATAATCATAGTTATACATATATGACAAGGGGATCCTTGACTGGGACTAAACTCAAGGACACATTGATTGTCCTAGATATTAGCTCAAACAATGATAACATCAGGCTATAATCATGGTTATACATATATAACAGATGGTATACTAACAAAATGGTTATCTTCAACTCATGAGTTCAATTTAAGATTTTACTTTTATAATTTGATATTAAAATTACAATTTTGTTCTAAATCACACTAATGTTTATTATTCTAAATAGAGTCCAGAATGCAATAATTTGTAACCATGTAGTTTTGGATTAATCTCTCTTACCTGTTGCAAATTAGCAACATGATCCTCTACCACATGAGCTTCCTGCATCACATCATCAGTACAACCTCATATCTTGGTGGTAAATCCCAATTGATGGAACTATCAAGGACATATTGATTGTCCTTGATTTTAGCTCAATCAATGATATATTCAGGCTAGAATCAAGGCAATACATATTTAAACAGATATGGTAAACTAACAAAATGGTATCTTCAACTCATGATTTCAATAGAGTCCTTTAATATTTTATATTATAGTTTGGTATTAAAAATCACAATTTTGTTCTAAATCACAATGATGTTTATTATTCTAAATAGATTCCAGGATGCAATTAGTTGTAACCATGTAGCTTTGGATTAATGTCACTTACCTGTGGCAAATTAGCAACATGATCCTCCACCACATGAGCTTCCTGCATCACATCAACTGCATCAGCGATATAATCATCATTTCTTGGTGATAATTCCAAATTGATGGAACTACCTTTTAGTTGCTCAATCATCTTTGGCATTATTATTGTTGTTGTTATCGTATGACATTAGAAACAACTGTTTGATGATTAAACAACTAGAGCAATTATTTAGTACTATGGGAGCAATGCTTCATGCACTCAAATGATAGTGGATCTCATTACTTAAATTCATAATATGAGCTTTGGATGTGGAGAAAAAGGTTGGGTTTAAGAAGCGTCTTAACCTAGTTACTTTGAGAGTCAACTGCCATGGTGAGGAGTTTTCTAGGTCAATCTGTGAGGGACCAACAATTTGGCCAATCGGGCAGTAGATGAAGAGGTGTATTAAATTCCCAAGTTCAATCAATGATATAATCAGGTTAGAATCAAGGTGTATTTAAAAAGATATGGTACACTAACAAAATGGTATCTTCAAGTAATGATTTCCCTAAAATCTTCTAAGACTCTACTTTTAAAATTTGATATTAAAATTATGAACTTGATCTAAATCACATCAGTGTTTACTATTAAAAGTAAAATAAAAATCTAGAATTCAATAATTAAATTCCATGTAGGTTTGAATTCAATTAAAGTTTCTTACCAGTGGCAAATCAGCTACATAATCCTGCACCATCTGATTCATCTGGAGTTACATCATATCTTGGTGGTAAGTTCCAATTGGTGGAACCATCTTCCAGCATCTGATTGCTGAGTGATTCGATGAACTCATGAATCAATTGCGACTCCGGATCGCTGAGGTTGGAGAGTGATTCGACAAACTCATCAAGATCTAATTTGAACTATGAAGAAATTAAAGCAACGTTAAGAAACATTTTTTGAAAAGGAATTCTTACCCGTAGTTTAAAACCAATCCAGGAATACTAGCAACTTTTCTCAAAGCAAGTCTCCACAAATTCACATCCTCTATGCTATCTTTGAAACGCTCTTCATGTTCGGCAAAGGCTTAAGCGAAAGTCCCTCTCGGATTCCGCACATCACTAGGATCCACATAGTGGAAAATTGGCAGAACTATTAGCCTCTTCTTTTCCATACAGTCAACGATCTTTGCTAGTTTAGCCAAGCACCAAGTGGAAGAAGCGTAGTTTCTATTTTGATCCTTCTATTGCTCTCATCGTTCATCATCCCTATATGTGCGCATGCCTTTCTGCTTCATCGCAGTGTATAGATGGTCTGTAAAGTGTGCGCGGCTATCGCTGCCTCTGAAACTGAGAAAGACATCGTATATGTTTCTATCTTCAGAAAAGATATTGTTAAAAGGAGGAGGAGGAGGAGGAAGCGTTTACTGTGTCCACAGAAGCCATCGGAAATATATAATCTAAGTAGTTTTGAAGAATAACAGCAGAGGGATATCAATTAGGGAATGAGAATGAGGATTTTTTTGAAGTTAATTTGAAGAAAGAAAAGAGGAAATGAACGAATAGGATGGTGAAAGAAGGAAATTGGGATTGCAGCGGTAACTCAAAAGTCAAAGGCTCAAAATTTCTGTACTGAAAACAGTTGTTCAAGACACTCGAAACGCTTACTCAATAAGGTTTTGATTGGCATTGGAGAATGGATAGAGAAGAGGAGCGTCTGCGTAAGTTGGACCTTAGGCCCGGCCTCACTCGCAGGTCGCAGCCCATTATCGCCAACCACTCCTCTTGTTTTTTCTAAGGTGCTACCGCCCAAGCCTTTTTTCCTGGGTTTCCACTTTCCCAGCCAACTTTGGGCCAAAATGGCCAAATAACACCTTTTTTGGAAATTTTTAGCAAAAAAATACTGTTTCGAAAATAAATGGCAAATTACCACTTTTTCTAGAACTCGAGTTTCAGAAACTCGAGTTCCTCATCAGTCCTGCCACCGTGGCACTGCTGAGTTGGAATTTGTGCGATTAAAAAAAATTATGTGGTACTCGAGCTTGGTAAACTCGAGTACCATGTAACACAATACTCGAGTATACCAGACTCGAGTACCGTTTATAAATAAAATGCAAAAAATTTTATTTCTACAGTACTCGAGTTTACCAAACTCGAGTACTGTGTAAATTTTTTTTTTTTGTTTTTTTTTTTGTTTGGGGATAATCAACAAATAAACATAAAGATAAAAATAAGTAGATTTTTTTTATGTTTTTATTTATTTAAATAGAAGCATTGTAAAATATAGAGATTTTAATTTCGAAATATGAATTTAATTTCTACATTAATTAAAATTGTACATTGTTTTCTCATAAAAATTGTTCACTATTTTCTGTATAAACTATTTCTACGATTTTGCATAAAATTATTTTCTGTTCAACATTATTTAAGAAATTGTTCGCTCTCTTTTTTGCATAAATTATTTTCTGTTCACTATTTAAAAAATTGTTCACTGTTTTCTCATAAAACACCTAGTGAAATCGTGTTTTCTAAATTTAAACTCCAAATCTGAATGCTTTTTCATGTTTGAATATCACAATAATCGAATAAATTTTTCTGCATTGATAAAATCCGTTTCTACTTTAATAAAATTTTCTCTCTGCACATCATATTTACTGTATATTCAAATCTGCTTATTGCATTCATAAAATCTATTTTTTGCATTAATTAAAACTGTTCACTGTTTTCTTATAAAAATTGTTCATTGTTTTCTGCATAAACTATTTCTAGCATTCTGCATAAAATTATTTTTTGTTCAGCATTATTTAAAAAAAAATTCACTCTCTTTTATGCGTATATTATGTTCTGTTCACTATTTAAAAAATTGTTCACTGTTTTCTCATAAAACACCTAGTGAAATCGTGTTTTCTAAATTTAAAAGTCAAATCTGAATGCTTTTTCATGTTTAAATTTCACAATAATCGAATTTTTTTTTTTTTGCATTGATAAAATCTGTTTCTACGTTAATAAAATTTGCTCTCTACACATCATGTTTACTGTATATTCGAAGCTGCTTACCGCATTCATAAAATCTGTTTTTTGCATTAATTAAAATTGTTCACTGTTTTCTCATAAAAATTGTTTACTGTTTTCTGCATAAACTGTTTTTAGCATTGGCGCAGTTATTGCACTTAAATGGTTTTTGTGTTTTTTTTTTTAAATATGTAACCATATGAGTAATGGACAAACTCCATGAAAGAAAAATGAATGATTCGTATAAATCACCTAATGGTAAATGCCTCAGAAAATTTGAATTTGTAAAAAAGTTTGAATTAGTTGAATGTAGAAATTCAAGAAAAATCGATGGAAAATCAATGAACGTACCAAATCGTGAAGGTGTACATAAGATGTACAGATAGTCTAGACTTGTTGAGAAATTTGATTTCGTTGAAAGTACAAAATAATGAAAAGTCAATGAAAAAGTATGTACGTTAGATGTATAGATCGTATGAATTTGTTTAAAAATTTGAATTCGTTGAATGTACAAAACTATGAAAACTCAAGGAAAAATTGTGTACATTAGATGTACAGATAGTACGAATTTGTTGAAAAATTCGAATTCGTTGAGTGTGTAAAATCGTGAAAATTCAAATGAAAATTGAAGAACATACCAAATTGAGTAAACTTAATGGAAAATTAATTACATTAGATGTACAAATCATCCAAATTTGTTTCCAAATTTGAAGTCGTCAAATGTACAAAATCGTGAAAATTCAATTTAAAACTATGTACTAATGTACTAATCATCCTGATTTGATGAAAATTTCAAAATTGTTGAACATACAAAATCGTGAAATCTTAATGAAAAATCGAAATTGTTGAACGTATCAAATCGTGAAAATTCAATGGAAAGTTGTGTACATTAGATGTACAAATATTCTGGACTTGTTAAGAAATTTGATTTCGTTGAAAGTACAAAATCGTGAAAATTCAAGAGAAAATTGTGTACATTAGATGTACAGATCATTCAAATTTGTAAAAAACAAAATTTAGATGTATAGATCGTTCGAATTTGTTGATTGTATAAAATCTTGAAAGTACAAAATAAAATTGTGTAAATTAGATGTACAGATAGTCTGAATTTGTTGAAAAGTTTGAATTCGTTAAATGCACAAAATCGTGAAAATTAAATGAAAAACTGTGTACTAATGTATTGATCATCCGAATTTGTTGAAAAATTCGAAATCGTTGAATGAACAAAATCGTGTAAACTCAACAGTTAATGAACAGTTAATCTTTAGATTTGCAAAAGTTGAATGTACATAATCATCAGTTGTCAGACATTAACAACAACATTTTGTATTGCACAGAACGTGTAGACATTAACAACAACGTCTAATGTTCATAGGTAGAAATTTTTGAAAATCATCATTACTTGAATCTGAGAAGTCTGAAATATCTCTTTCATCATCTAATGCAGTAACTTCATTAATAGACTTGATGGCTTGCTCTTGTGCCTTCCCCTTTAGATGCTTCTTAGCTTTTTGGATTGCATGAAAATGGTCTAATCGCCTTTGCATTTGATTGTTCTCTTGTTCAAGATGAGAAAGTATGTTGGCAGGTTAATATCTAGGTAACTCGGCTGAGCGTGCCTTAGGAACTCGTAACCCATGCCATCGACAATACACCTCCAACTCACACCTCTTCTCGTATAGGGTTGACCATGGTGGTTCGAAAACTATGTAGCAAAGTGTCTCTATTTTGAAACTATTTAGCAAAATACTCTTGTTTTTGGAACTCAATTTTAACAAAATCGAGTTATGATATAACTCGACATTAGTAATGTCAAGTTTTATGCATATTTTGCCATTTAATTTTTTTTGAAAATTTAAGTAGAACTTGACATTGCTAATGTCGAGTTCTACTTAAAAATATACATAGAACTCGATTTTGAGAATATCAAGTTTTACACAAAACTCGATTTTGTTAAAATCGAGTTCCAAAATATGGGCATTTTACTAAATAGTTTCAAAACAGGAATATTTTGCTACATAGATTTTAAATTAGGGATAAATACCCATTTCCCCCCAATAACACTGTTAAAGAATTTCTTCCTACCTATTTCACTGATATGGTTTTGGGTTTTTGACAAAGGAGATAAAAATGGAGAAATGGTGGAAAGAGAAAGGGGAGGGGAAGTGATCTTTGTAGAGGAAGAAATGATAAAAACAAAATGTTTTTTTTTTTTTTTTTGGAAGAATTTAAAAATGAAAAAATTTACTGAATTTAGAAATTATAAAGGTTGTTTGTGGTGTGGCAAGGTTGTGCAAACCTTACCAAAGCTCATCTATATATATGTATAAAATCAAAACTTTTGAAGCTCCCACAATTTTCCACGTCAGCACAATATTTAAAAAATAAAATTAAAAACACTCATACGCGGGAACCCAGCACAATATCATTAAAAAAAAAAAAAAATTAAAAACACTCATACGCAAGAGACCCCAAAACTAAAAACCCTAGCCGCATATCCTTCTCCTTTGTCTCCACTCCCATCTGAGACTACCTCTTCCCCAGCAACGGCGATCAAGTTTTAGATTCTAAATCTCTACTAATTTGAAGGTATTTCCCCTTTTTCTTTTCTTTAATTTTTTTTTTTGTTTACTTTTTTTTTTTTTTTTTTTTTTTATGGGTCTTTAGGCTGGATTTGAAGAAAAACAGCGCAACTTTTTGCTGCAAAATATCTATACTCTTTGTACACACTGATCTACCTTTAAAACAACTTATAAGAGATGCCCTGAAGGAGTTCATTGGTCTCTTTGGGGTATTTTGTGCCGCTGTAACTCCTGATCTCCAGCAACAAATCTTTTTTGTTCTGCAATTCAAAGCAGGAAACCTCCCAATCATATTTTTTTGAAAAACCTCTTTATCACTAGAAAGCTTAGCTCAAAGGATTGCAATCCTCTAACCGAAAAGATCACTGCTAGACTTAACTCTTGGATTACAATCCTTTTTCATGGGCAAACTACACAATCAACAGGAATTACACCAGTTAGAGTTTTTACAGCAAATTCTATGCACGTGTCCCTCCATAAATCACCCAAAACCATATTTAGAGGTGATATTGGCTATTGTTTGATACCTGCGATAATTTTGTGCATTTGGGACTGTCAACGCCTATTACAGTAAGAGTTTTTATAGCAAATTGGATGCATGGATCTGACCATAGATCCATGAAAGGCAGGTCAATAGGAATATCCTGCTTCTAATTGTCTTGGTTCACTTTTTCAACCATTCCAGCATGTTCCAAAGCCAGCCTTAAGCTGACCATGCTGCTGTGATTGCTAATGAGCCATACCACCAGGAGAAGAAGGAGGTGTACTAGCTCTCTGCCTTTCCATCATTTCTCAGTTCTCACCATCACATCTCTCGAATCAAGGTAAGAATCCCCTCGCTCCTTAATTTGCTTTAATATTATTTTCTATATATTGCTCTCTCCTCTTCAATTGTTCATAGAATTTTGTTGGTTTGTGGCTGTGGGTTTCTTTGGCTGCGTGGTTGGGCTTTGGTTTGCCACCGATAAATAGGGGTTTTCAGAAAATTTCTAATTGCGTTTGTGGGGCTTTGTTTTTGTTGCTTTTTAGTATTGCTTTGTTTCTGTTAATAAGCATATTTACACTCAAAAGTTGTTGGGTTAGTAGGTGAAGGTTCCAGTATTAATTAGCTCCTAATTTTTGTTCTTTGTAGGTACTTAACAGGATTTTGTAGAATTTTTGGTGTTTTGGCTGCTTTTAGTTCAAGTGAATTCCATGAGGTGAATTTCATGTAAGATGTAGTTGATATTCTCAATAGAAATTGGATGTGCAGTTGACCTCAAGCACTCGCATACCTTTAAATCAGACAATAATGAACTATAGTGAATGAGATGTAATGAATTGTCTGATCACTGGCATTATTGTTAAGTTTTTCTTCTTTTTTTGTGAAAATTCATAGCTGCAAATATTTGAATAATAAATGTTATTAGCTTTCATAGTTTACTTATCAAAAAAAGTAAAGAAGCTTCATGGTGAGATGAAGGAGTTTAGTGGTTCAATTGATACTTTAGTAGAATATATTTTTTCTGCCACAAACAACCAATTTTTTAATCCTTTTTTCTTTGTAAAAGCACAGTTAATTGGAAGAAATTAGATCTTTTTTTAAATCTTTTTTTTTTTTTTGGGTGAAAGCACAGTTAATTGGAAGAAATTAGCTTTATATTATTGGAACCTACAAAGAACAAAAATGTAATCAAAGTATCCATGATTTGTTCATGAAAGCACAGTTACTTTTCCTAGAGCAAGATAAAGTAATGTACTACTATCATCTTATGTTCAAAATGTAATACCACCTTTCTAATTATTTGTTCATGAATAATCTATAAACACAGATGTTCTAACTTTGTATTAATTAGCTCGAACCACATTACATGCCTATGTGTTTTAGATATGTAATGTTTCTTAGTGAAAATTTTATGGATGCTAAAAACATGTTCTATAAGCTTGAATTTACATGTTTCTTAGCAAAAACTACTCAAAGAAGAGATAAATCCTAAACCTGTGCATCACATGGGTTAGCGACTAGTTATTATTATTTTTAAAATAACTTGACAAAAGCTTTGCAAGAAAAAAAATCCCATGAGTTTTTTTAAGATTTAATTCTAGAGATTTTTTTTTCCCATTTACGAGATTTGGTAAATTGGTTTTGTGAAGAAGAAATTGACAATAAACACTCTCCTAAGTTATTCCTAATAAATAAGAGAGAGAAACATAAAAGATACTATATTTATTAGGATGGTTGAGGTGGACAATTTGTTTTTTTTTACTGTTAGATTTTATCAGATTTACGGTGTAAAAAATGTGTAACATTTACGAAATTACACTAGGTGCAACTTGAACTCATCTCATATATTAAAACATAATAGAATGATTTTGTAAAGTCCAACATGATTTAAATCATATTACCATAATTAGTGTGGGGCCCGTAGGCCTGGAATCCGTGGGCCACCTCTGGGCTGGCCCAAGGCCCACGCCGAGGAAGGGCAACCAACCCAGGCCATTGTCGGAAGGGTCCCAACCCCTTTTTTGGACCCGTGCCGAGGACATCCCCTCCTCGGCACACCTAGTCTAGCTCCGGGTAGGAGGCAAACCCAGAGTAGGCTGTCACATCCGCAGTTAATGCATTCGCCTGGCTCCTCCAAGCCGCATTAATGATGACAAGACCTCTGAACGGCGCAACCTGGGGGGGGAAGGAGCCCTCAGCATGGGGGAGAACGTGCTCGATGGGACAAGTTCAGAAGCAGTGGCCTGGATGGCCAACAGCTGTAAGGCCAGGATCCACCAAAGGAAGTATATAAGGCAACGAACCCCTCTCGTGGGAGGGGGGCCTCCTCGGACCCCAACCGAGGAGCAACCCCAAGTCCAGCCGAGGATCAACCCCAAGCGAAGAAAGGTGAAGAGGAGCTAAAGAAGGCTAAGGAAGAGATCCCGGAGGTCCGGTGAAAAGCCGGCCGGAGCCAAGCCCTTCAACCCACTCTCTACAAATGTATTGTCGGGGGTGTCCTCCGAAAATGGAGCCCCTACAATTGGCGCCGTCTGTGGGAAGGGTTAGTGCGCTGACTGGCGCAACCGGCGGTCGTTCTAAAGTAGTTGCTACGCAAAAGTTGGCGGCGTATAAAAAAAAAGAAGAAGAGAAGAGTTGCGGTACGAAAAGAAGATTCAACAGCAAATAAAAGAAGTTCTTTATTATTTCATAAAAGAAGATTACAAGATACAATCAGAGGCTTAGGCAGGCTTGTTTTACAAGCTTTATTACAAACTAATCCTACAATCGGAGGCTCAGGCGGCCCGATTCTGCAACTAGCTAGAGGGAGGGGGAAGTGTCAACCCGTACTTTTATTGGCATCAAGAGAATGGGAGAACTTGACAATAAAAGCAGGGAAGGGGGCTGAGGCTGGCTCGCTTCAAGGCGGAAGCTTGAACAAAGCGAGGAGCAGATGCAGGGGCACCGGAATGTCCTCCCCCGTGATGTTTCCTTGATGCTCTCCAATCCTCTCGAGCGCTGGCCGTTGGAGACGGCAACACTCAGGCGCCAGCCATGACATGAGTTCGCGTATCTCCTTCGTCGGAGGTGCGCTCGGGGGAGAGACGTTAGGTACTTCAACGACGTCCCTCCTGGCCACCGTATAAGGCACTGCCAGTGTTACGCCTAGACTCTGCCGCGCCGGAAGCCCAGTGGGGGCTGCGGCCACAGCGGCCCTCGATCCCATATCTCCCAACTTTGGTCACAATCCTGGCGGTGGTGTCAAAGGGGCTCAGAGAAGCGGAAGGACGTATTTCTGGTTGTGGTGGAAGGTCCATGGAATGAGGAGAAACATTCCCCCAAGAACGCCTTATATAGAAGGCGAAAACTGGTGGGAGTTGAGCCATGCAGAATTCGAAGGAAGAATTGTCAAAAGAAGTTAATGCTCACCCAATTCCAAGGGGCTTGCCAACCGCCGGATTCGCGTTAATCCACGAAGGCATTAATGAAAACGCGTCTCGTTCACCGAAACGTCAAGCGCGGGGCGCGGAAGGCCAAGCGACGCCTCGTAAACCAAGAAGATGGGGAACACGAACTAGAGGCGAGGTCAACGTCACGTGTGAGGTCACGATCCGACCTGAAGAAAAACAACCCCCAGCAAACGGGCCGTGGACATCGTTACACCAAAAGCAAAACTCTCGGATCCGAGGACGAGCTCCTACCAAAGAGCGTTAGACAGAACCACGGAACTGCATGGTCCTCGGACTCAGTCCCCCAGGGAAACTAGCTACTTAAGAATGCTAAGCTTTAGACAGAACCAAGGAACTGCATGGTCCACGAACCCAGTCCTATGGGGAAACTAACTGCTTCAGAAAGCTTAAGAGTTAGACAGAACCAGGGAACTGCATGGTCTTCGGACTCAGTCCTATGGGGAAACTAACTGCTTAAGAAGAGCTAAGCACTAGACAGAACCAAGGTATTGCATGGTCCAAAGACTCAAACCTATGGGGAAACTAGCTGCTTAGCTGACCAACTATCTTGAAGGCAGCACCTGTGCCTAGGCCTTGCATGGTCCTCGGACCCAAGCCTACGGAGAGCTCGCCACTTATCTTGAAGGCAGCACCTGTGCCTAGGTCTTGTCTGGTCCTCGGACCCAAGCCTACGGAGAGCTCGCCACTTATCTTGAAGGCAGCACCTGTGCCTAGGTCTTGTCTGGTCCTCGGACCCAAGCCTACGGAGAGCTCGCCACTTATCTTGAAGGCAGCACCTGTGCCTAGGTCTTGTCTGGTCCTCGGACCCAAGCCTACGGAGAGCTAGCCACTATCTTGAAGGCAGCACCTGTGCCTAGGCCTTGCATGGTCCTCGGACCCAAGCCTACGGAGAGCTCGCCACTATCTTGAAGGCAGCACCTGTGCCTAGGTCTTGCATGGTCCTCGGACCCAAGCCTACGGAGAGCTCGCCACTTATCTTGAAGGCAGCACCTGTGCCTAGGTCTTGCATGGTCCTCGGACCCAAGCCTACGGAGAGCTCGCCACTTATCTTGAAGGCAGCACCTGTGCCTAGGTCTTGCATGGTCCTCGGACCCAAGCCTACGGAGAGCTCGCCACTTATCTTGAAGGCAGCACCTGTGCCTAGGTCTTGTCTGGTCCTCGGACCCAAGCCTACGGAGAGCTCGCCACTTATCTTGAAGGCAGCACCTGTGCCTAGGTCTTGTCTGGTCCTCGGACCCAAGCCTACGGAGAGCTCGCCACTATCTTGAAGGCAGCACCTGTGCCTAGGCCTTGCATGGTCCTCGGACCCAAGCCTACGGAGAGCTAGCCACTATCTTGAAGGCAGCACCTGTGCCTAGGCCTTGCATGGTCCTCGGACCCAAGCCTACGGAGAGCTCGCCACTATCTTGAAGGCAGCACCTGTGCCTAGGTCTTGTCTGGTCCTCGGACCCAAGCCTACGGAGAGCTCGCCACTATCTTGAAGGCAGCACCTGTGCCTAGGTCTTGTCTGGTCCTCGGACCCAAGCCTACGGAGAGCTCGCCACTTATCTTGAAGGCAGCACCTGTGCCTAGGTCTTGTCTGGTCCTCGGACCCAAGCCTACGGAGAGCTAGCCACTTATCTTGAAGGCAGCACCTGTGCCTAGGTCTTGTCTGGTCCTCGGACCCAAGCCTACGGAGAGCTAGCCACTTATCTTGAAGGCAGCACCTGTGCCTAGGCCTTGCATGGTCCTCGGACCCAAGCCTACGGAGAGCTCGCCACTTATCTTGAAGGCAGCACCTGTGCCTAGGTCTTGTCTGGTCCTCGGACCCAAGCCTACGGAGAGCTCGCCACTTATCTTGAAGGCAGCACCTGTGCCTAGGTCTTGTCTGGTCCTCGGACCCAAGCCTACGGAGAGCTAGCCACTATCTTGAAGGCAGCACCTGTGCCTAGGCCTTGCATGGTCCTCGGACCCAAGCCTACGGAGAGCTCGCCACTATCTTGAAGGCAGCACCTGTGCCTAGGTCTTGCATGGTCCTCAGACCAAGCCTACGGAGAGCTCGCCACTTATCTTGAAGGCAGCACCTGTGCCTAGGTCTTGCATGGTCCTCGGACCCAAGCCTACGGAGAGCTCGCCACTTATCTTGAAGGCAGCACATGTGCCTCAGTCTTGTCTGGTCCTCGGACCCAAGCCTACGGAGAGCTCGCCACTATCTTGAAGGCAGCACCTGTGCCTAGGTCTTGCATGGTCCTCGGACCCAAGCCTACGGAGAGCTCGCCACTTATCTTGAAGGCAGCACCTGTGCCTAGGCTTTGCATGGTCCTCGGACCCAAGCCTACGGAGAGCTAGCCACTATCTTGAAGGCAGCACCTGTGCCTAGGTCTTGCATGGTCCTCGGACCCAAGCCTACGGAGAGCTAGCCACTATCTTGAAGGCAGCACCTGTGCCTAGGCCTTGCATGGTCCTCGGACCCAAGCCTACGGAGAGCTAGCCACTATCTTGAAGGCAGCACCTGTGCCTAGGTCTTGTCTGGTCCTCGGACCCAAGCCTACGGAGAGCTCGCCACTTATCTTGAAGGCAGCACCTGTGCCTAGGTCTTGCATGGTCCTCGGACCCAAGCCTACGGAGAGCTCGCCACTTATCTTGAAGGCAGCACCTGTGCCTAGGTCTTGCATGGTCCTCGGACCCAAGCCTACGGAGAGCTAGCCACTTATCTTGAAGGCAGCACCTGTGCCTAGGTCTTGCATGGTCCTCGGACTCAAGCCTACGGGGAGCTAGCCACTCGCTTTGAAGACAGAACCGAGGTATTGCATGGTCCAAGGACTCAAACCTATGGGAAGCTGACTACTTACTGAAGAATCTGAGTGTCGATCCAGCCATACGAGAAAGGACCAGCCAGCGGAAGGCCCTCATGAGGACCGTGGTTTTCAAAACCCTCCTCCCCGTCCGAGGGAACGTGCAGCAGGATTTTGAGGGGCTATTGTGGGGCCCGTGGGCCTGGAATCCGTGGGCCACCTCTGGGCTAGCCCAAGGCCCACGCCGAGGAAGGGCAACCACCCCAGGCCACTGTCTGAAGGGTCCCAACCCCTTTTTGGACCCATGCCGAGGACACCTCATCCTCGGCACACCTAGTCTAGCTCTGGGTAGGAGGCAAACCCAGAGTAGGCTGTCACATCCACAGTTAATGCATTCGCCTGGCTCCCCAAGCCGCATTAATGACGACAAGACCTCTGAGCGGCGCAACCTGGGGGGATGAAGCCCACAGCATGGGGGGGAACGTGTCTGATGGGACAAGTTCAGAAGCGGGGGCCTGGATGGCCAACAGCTGTAAGGCCAGGATCAACAAAAAGGGAGTATATAAGGCGATGAACCCCACTCATGGGGGGGGGCCTCCTCGGACCCCAATCGAGGAGCAACCCCAAGCCCAGCCGAGGAGCAACCCCAAGTGAAGAAAGGAGAAGAGGAGCTAAAGAAAGCTAAGGAAAAGATCCCGGAGGACCGGTGGGAGGCCGGCCGGAGCCAAACCCTTCAACCCACTCTCTACAAATGTATTGTCGGGGGTGTCCTCCGAAAACGGAGCCCCTACAATTAGCTTAAACTTATCTCATTCTCAAGGATAAAAAAGCATAAATTTATCTCTCATTCTTAGTTCAATATGTTCTTTATATTTATCAAAACAAAGTGGAATGATTTTGTACCCTTCTACATGAACTAAATCATCTTACCTTATTTAGTTTAAACTTATCTCTTATTTTGAGTTCAATTTGGCTATGATATGTTGCTCTTCAATCCATGATACTCCTTAAATATACAAAAAATATGATAGAAATAACATAAGAAATATAATAGATAAATAAAACATGAAAGCAACTAGCCATGCTGTTCTATTTTATAAAATGATTAGCTTGCTCAGTGTAATGCATATTTCTTTTGTACCTTTTCTTATATTCATGTACATAAGCTTTTTACAAGTTCTAGAAGTTCTTTAAATCATTAGAATGGAGAAGATTAATATATGAAGATTGAGAAGTATTTTCAAGATAATAGCAACAATATTTTGTGTTAGTAAAGCTATTTCGATAGCATTGCTTACAGAACCAAAACTATTAAACATGAAACTACTACCATAATTTTTTTTTTTCTTTAGAACAATAAGTGATAAATGGATGTTGGGTTGTCTATTTTTCATTCTAAGTAGTTGTTTATAGTCATTTTGGGTGATGATGCTAGTATTACTAATCAAATTCTCATATATTATTTTACTTATAATTTGATCACTAAAATTTTATTTACTTTCGCATAGGTCAAACTTTTTAGCAAGTGCTCCTAACTATATATATATATATTCCTAATTGCCAAAATCCTGCTTTAAGATGAAAACTTCATCACTCTTGCTCTTCCTAGAGAGTTCAATGGATTAGTAATAGTATATACACAAAGGGGTGGAGGAAAACTTCTTCTTTGCAGTCAGCACAATCAAAAATATCCCACCAGTTGGTTACCCAAAAAGCAAAAGGGGTATATATATATATATATATACACACACACACTTGGATGCTTTCCTTGGAAATTCTACAATAAAAAAAAAATTCTTCTCAAAAAAACAAAAATAAAATAAAAGAATGCATTACTCTTACAATATAATTTATAATTTATTGCATTAATTATTGACATGTAATAATTATAATTTAAGATCTTTCTCTCTTCCTTCTTACTAGGACATATTTTAACAACTATTATCATATTGTACACCACAATATGAATTGGATCTACAATTAAACCATTTTTTTTAGGCTTAGTGCAATATGATTAGTTGTTAAATATTTTGATCCAATATTGTATTTAGGCTCTTCTGGATATACACAACTATAAGTTTCTTTAAGACCTGCTCTTATCTCTTCGTATGTATGTGTGTTAAAAATACTTAATATTCTAATATATATATATATATATATATTGTATTTAGGCTTGGTGTTCACCATAATATGAAATGGATCTATATGCATTATCATATAGTAGGTGAAGCATATGATAATAGTTGTTAAAATATGCAATATTAGTAGGTGAAGAATATGATAATTAATAGTTGTTAAATATGCAATATGATAATTGTTTGCAAAAGAAAAAAAAAGTATATGTTTTGAGGAGAAAAAAATTCTATAATAGTTGATTCCCATATATGAATTTAGAGATTATCAAAATATAAATTGTTATAGTGTTGTTTAATAGTTCTTACGTGATAAAATGGAAACAAAATTTGTATATATTGCTCATCAACTTCTCCAAAAATATAAAATAATATTCGATTTCATATGAGAAAATGAAGATTCATTTTCTTGTTCTAATCAAAATTATACATTCTCCAATTTTGTATTGTGTTGCATTTTGATGCACATCTCTATCTTGCCATATATAATAATTGAAAGTAAAATGCAAAATGTGTCCTTGCCAAAAAAACAAAAAACAAAAAATCAAGATATAGACTTTTTACTTACAAAAGATAATATTATATAGAACAAAGTTTAGCTACAAAATTGGTTATGGCCTTAGACTATAACTTTACTCAATATCATTTTATTAGAGATGAATTTTGACAAATCCACCATTGGATTATATCTTATTCTTATATCCTCCATACTTGTAAAATTTCAAGAAAATTAAAAATCAATAGCTATGTTATCAATAAATTGTTTAAATTGCAAGTTTTTGTAGTTTAAAATTATGCATAAAATATAAGCTTATAGATTATTTAGTAAATAATATCCGATTGACATAAAATTTGACATATGTATTAAGAGCGTAAAGAACATGCAATTTAACAGTTAAATTTTCAAAATATGTGACAATGTTTATTTTATTGAGTAAGGTTGTAATTTTAAGATACAATCAATTTTGTAGCTAAATTTTGTCCTATTATATATTACAATAAAATCACATTATTTTGAAATGAGTTTGAAATTATTACTTATAAGTCTCAGCTACTATTCTCATTTTTGCTTAACAAAAAAAAAAAATATATATATATATATAAGTCAAATTTTCCCTAGTAGTTTATAATAAAACTAACACACTATAAAATTGTTCATGCATAAACATAGCGAAATGGTGAGTTGAACATCTACATCAATACTATCAAGTCCATAGCATCCCGTACAACAATGGGTAATATCATCTCAATTCCTATCAAGAATAATATGAAGCAATAAGAAAACTTTTACCACCATGGCACAACCTGCAATAATCCCAATGTTTATACTTTATATATTGTATAGCATTTTGCATATATTATCCTGACTTTCACCGTCTGTCCAATGAGATCCTCAAAATATCTACATCCCCATCGACGTACCAACAACTTTTGATGGCAAATGTTCAAATATATTAATATAAAAATTGGAAATGATGGTTGATGACCAATCAACCTGAAAGACACGCAAGAAATAATTTCTTATTTTGACATTCTTCAAGAATTAAGGATGCGACTTTTGTCCAGTGTCCTATGATATTGGACTTGTTGCGATCATGACATATGTCTGAAAATAAACGTGTGTCACGATTGTAGCAGGTTTAGTGCACTGGACAGAAGTTGCACCTAAGAATCAATTGCCATGTCTTGAAGACGAGAAAAAAAAAATAAATAAATAAATCAATTGCATACCCCAGCCAACAACTGTGACACCGCCACACCGGTAGTCAACTTAGTGAAGAAAGTAGTCCAACTCTTTCGGGAACTGGTGTAAATTGAACAACCCAATTAATATTTAAGGCCCTATTGTACAGAAATTGAGCCGAAGCGAGATGCAAATGTTCTCGGTAATGAAAAATTACCAAAGTCACTTTTTCACTCACAAATGCCAGCTAACAAACGCACTTTGTCGCTAAGTTAAAAACTGTTCAGCGCAGGAGAAACTTTCCTCTTTTCTCCTGGTCAGTCACGCCCAGAGTACACGGCAAGAGAGTGCATGAGAAAGTATCTTCGCTGAAACTTCCAAATTCTTATAAATTATGAATACCAACAGACCACTTTGAAATGCAATATTTCTCTCTCTCTCTCTCTCTCCCTCTCCCTCTCCCAATTCAGTTATGTCAAGTCCCCATAATTTTCTGTCCAATATCGACATGCAGAAGCACCAAGTTGATCCAAGTAAGTTTCAAAGAATTTTGATTCAGGATGAGAAAATTCTAGTAACTGAATACTACATAATTTCAATTATTAACATTTTGTAATTTTTGGTTGCAGAATTTGTTGCCAACAACCCTGGTAGTCCTACAATCAGTGAAGAAAGAAGTCAATCACTAGTAGACTACTCATTTTTCCCATCAGACAAGTCGGAGTTTGGTAGTTGCAGTCGGATATGGAATGAAACAAATCCAGACGACTTCTCTGTCTCCATTTCAACACTATTCCCAACCAACAACTCTAACAGTGACGCTAATTCAGATTCAAATGAAACACCTCCAAGATTCTGTCATTATTCCAATTCCATAGTATCATTCTTCTCACCTGCCAGGTCTCAAACAGACAGTGATTCCGAAAATTGTGAGATAATAATTCCAAATCCTTCCATTACAACACCCTCCTCATTTTCTCACTTCTTTCCACTACCTAATGGACAAACAAGTCTTTCCATTCCATTAATCTTCCCACCCACCATGACTGAGACTGAAACAGAAGAAAGTTGTTCAGAATCTAACAAAACACCTCGTGCAGAAGCACAATTCTCTTGTTCCATAGTGTCAATCATCCCACCAGCCAGGTCTCAAACAGACAGTAGTAGTTGTGAAAATTATGAAATAATTCCCACTGATCGTTCCATATCAGCAAGCCCTAGACGAACAATCAGAACAGCAATCTTCAAACACTTGATTGAGTTTCTTAAGCCAAAGAGCAATAATAGTCCAAAATTCTCTCATCCCAAAAAAAATTCTATACTGTCAGCGTTTTCCGCAGCCATAGACTTGATCGATATTATTCATAGCAAACAATTTCCTTTGCAAATGCTACTTAAAGCCACTAACAACTTCTCAAAAGATAACAAGATTGAAACACGTAGCTCTGGCTCCGCCTACCGTGACATTTTAAGTGATGGCCGAGAAGTGGCCGTTAAGCGCAAGGACAATGACCATGCTTTTCAATGTGAATTGAAAACTTTGTCCCGCCTCAATCACAGTAATCTTATTCGCTTGTTGGGATATTGTAAGGATAGAAACGTACGCATATTGGTCTACAAGTACATGAAAAATGGGACCCTTTATGATCATCTTCATGAGCTAAAAAGTACTCCTCTAATGTCATGGGCAACTCGGATTAAGGTGGCACTAGACGCAGCTAGAGGCATTGAGTACCTACACGTGTATGCAGTACTGCCAATCATACACCACAATATCAAGTCGTCTAACATATTACTGGATGACACATGGACTGCCAAGGTGTCAGATTTCAGCCTATCTGAGGAGGCTCCGGATGATGAAAAGTCACACCATTGGTCTGATGACAATTATCCGGTGGTGGGCACTATTGGTTACATGGACCCCGAGTACTTTGTTCTTCAAAAGTTGACGACCAAAATTGATGTGTACAGCTTTGGAGTAGTATTGCTAGAAATGTTGTCTGGGTACAAGGCAATTCATTACCTTGAAAATGGTGAGCGTCGGACTCTAGTTGATTTTGTAGTGTCATACATTGTCCGGCATAAAATTCACAGGGTTTTGGACCCAAAAGTAGCACCACCTACCCCATTTGAAATGGAGGCACTAGCATATGTTGGATTCCTAGCATTGGTTTGTGTAAGTCTAAGAGGTCAAGATCGCCCCTCAATGACTGAGATTGTAAATAGCCTAAAAAGTGCTTTGGACACGTGTAGATTTGAATGGTGAAGAGTGTTCATTTAATGGTGACACCTCATCGAAAATTTCTTCTGCTTAGATTTCAGGCATCTACAGGATGAGTGAAGGAAAGATACTTGTGGATTCCCCACCAATTTAACTTTCTTTATTCATTTTAGAAGAAAAATTAAAAATTCCAGAAAACACTTCCTTGTACTCTTTCCTGTAAGATCTGGACAATATTGTGCTGCCCAACTAAAACCCACATATTCTCCTTGTGTGGTAATTAAATTACTGTGAAGCTTGTGTACCCCCACCACCCATGCCACTGGACCAATTGGCATTTACAATATGATGCTTAATTCAGGACAAAATTTGTGCACTTTTGTGTGTATATATATAATGTTATTGTGCATTATGTTGGTTACAGGCTTAAGTTTTTTAAGTTAAGTGGTGTATCTATTTTATATGTTATATTAATTATTCAAGAAATCTCTCTAAGATGTTTTTCTAACTAATAAGTGTTATCAACAAGTGTTACAGATCCAGTAGTTAAAGGGCATGTGTTCAATAGTGAGTTCCACCAAGTACAACAAGAAAGACTCAAATGCCTCCACCCATGGTTGAGCAAAAGTTCTCTTAGTGGTGAGTCAAGGTGACTATGTATTGGTGACTCTCATAGTTGTGCAAAGAAGACTCCCATTTTCGCCCCAAGCATGGTTAAGTAAAGGGCACACTTATAGTGTTGCTAATGCATTACACTTGGATTTCTAAGAAAAAAAGTTTATGTTCTAAGGGGAAACTAACTGAAGTTCCCCAAGTGACTTGGTAGCTAGAAGACTCACACATGAAGAGGAAGATTTGTTATAATGTTCACATATGAATGGTGTGGTTGATTAAATAATGAAGTCTCACGTTAGATACGAATGAAAAGAATGAATAGTTAATATAATATTATTAGGCCCAAACTCACGAGCTTAACTTAAAACTATAAGAGTCTATATATTATATTAACTAACTCGAGTACATCTTTAGCAAACAGTAACTTTATTTGGTGAGGAAGTTCCAAGTCTTCTTTTTGGGTCGGTGAGGAGTTTCCAAGTCTTAAATTAATTCCTTTCTTTGGGTCTTGGGCTCTTGGCATTTTCAGGTGCTGGATCTTCGGCTGCCTCACAAGCAATCAAGGGAAGCCTTGATTTTTGAGTGGTGGGCCGAACTCCCCAAATGAACCCAGGCTTAGCTCAATCCATTTATTAAGTTTAGATCATTTTGTGACAAGCCCAACACCTCATTTTTTAACAATAAAAGCTTGAAAGCTTTGGCAAATTACTTTATCACATAAATTTTGACCCAAAGTGTTAGTGAGAGTTGCGATTAAAAAACCTAAGAGGATCATCAATTTTTGACAATATCAATTGGAAAGGTAATAGAAGAGACTTAAAAATTCGCTTAAGCAACATGTTTTATAATATGCTCTCTTCATTTTTTATTTTATTTTATTTTATGTGACTGCTCTTTTTACTAACCATGGTTAAATTTTGGTAAAGAGAATTTTTAAAAAAGTTGGAATTTTCTGTTACTAATATTAATAGAAGGGGGGGAGTGTCATTTTCTTCAAATCTCAAGAGAAGGGAGTTGTGCGAGCCTATTACCTAACATGACTGGTTAGCCCTAAGGTCAAGCCCTCAATTTACTTGTATGAAATAGGTAATGAGATTCCTATAATAGGAAGACCTCCTGAGGCCAATCTAGTGGTCTAAATGAAAGAGTTTATGGTCCAGCTCATATCCTCCTACCCCTTTTTGTGTATACCCTAAGGAGTCCTAGGCTTGATGGTGAGTTACTCCTCTTTTGTCGTTCCTCACAATTTTCTTTCGTGTGTATCTCTCGCCTTGAATTTTTCCCACCTCCCTTCTCACTCCTTGAGCCCCTATTTATAGACTTCCTTAGTGGGATTGTCATGATGATGGGGAGGCTTTTTAGGTAGGTGGGGCCCTTTCTGGGATATATTCCTGACCAGATGGGGCCCACTTCTCAAGATAGATGTGACCATCTTAAAACTTGCACTCGCTTCCAATTAGTTCTCGGCAGACGATTTCCCCCAAGGCATTATTGTTGCCGAACAGTCATATCCCTGATATGTAGTAGATTTCTAGACCAATGTGTCCTACTACTTGTTATTGGGCCCAGGGTTCTCTGTATATTTAAATTTGATGGGCTGGGCCTTTATATCATACCCATATAATGGACTGGGCCTCTATATCATGCCCGTACATGAGTATTTTTTTACTTTTCAACTTTGGGAGTGAGTGTCATTTTTCTAAACCTCAAGGAAGGAGAGTGTAATTTGCCCTAAAAATAATGGTTATAATAGCATCCCCATTGGGTAATGCAAGATGCATTGTACTGTAGTAATAAAACACTAAACATCACAAACTTCCAACTACAAATCAACAACTTCCCACTACTTTCAACTTCCTACTTCTACAAAAATACAACTACTTTCTCTTCCACCAATTTAAGATTGAGAAAACTACTTCTACCGCATTTAATTTTCCTCTGTACAGTCTCGTAGCTGTTTTACTTTTTTGAGAATCTATA
Source organism: Quercus aquifolioides (assembly GCA_019022515.1). NCBI lineage: Eukaryota > Viridiplantae > Streptophyta > Magnoliopsida > Fagales > Fagaceae > Quercus > Quercus aquifolioides. The sequence goes on along the minus strand of CM032333.1, from coordinate 96,305,957 downwards.
AGAAGGTATGTACGTTTTCTTCAATATGTTCTGTGTTTTTGAATGTACAACTTAAAAGATTAGTAGTAAAACCCAATTATCTTCCTATTTTCATTCTTTAATACATTCTGCTGAGGAAACTGCTTCTACCACAATTAAAAACCTATATATACACCTGGGTTGATTTCCTCAAAAAAGTATGCAATATTTACTGCCAAATACACCCGTTAAAAAATATCAAAAATTTTGGTGAAATAACCCAATTTTATGACCATAGATGCTTTGTCTGTTTTTGTTTATGGCTAGTCTTCTACGTTTTATTGTTAATTTTTTATATATAAAAAAAAAATGGACTTGGATTCTAATTAAGAACATAGGCAATAATCGAGAAGTCTAAAATAATATATTGTTCAAAATACATTTATAATTGATGTTGCTTCATATTAAGCTTTCAAAATAGCTGGACTTTTCAAACGATCTTCATGATGTTAAAAAGTAAAAACAAAGAATTTTGCATAAGTATTGGGTACTTTTTTTTGAAGTATTGCGTTAGTTTATTGTTTGAACATTAAATCTGTCTTTTTTTTCTTTTATTTAATGTATTCCTTTGCCCAGATAAAATAAAAAATAAATAAATAAGAGGACAGGGAAATCACTACAAGAAATTTGGCTATTTTAAATGGTTGAAACCATTATAAAAAGTACTATAAACCATCGAAAATACTATTTTTGAATGTTGAAATGACTATTGAGAACCACCATTAAAAACTATGTCAAGAACATTTTCTACAACCTATGCAACCATTGAAAAAAAATGTTACACTTTTATGAACGGTTAATAAATGTTGAAATATTATTAAAAGTCGTTGAAACATATACACATAAAGATGCTTATTACTTTTTTCTACATGTACTCAATTGTTGATAAAGGGTACCTTGAGATAAATTTCAATAGTTTGTAAACGTTGAAATAAGTATTTTCTTTAAAATAAATAAATAAATAAATAAATAAATTTGAATGTGCTCTTTCACATTGATCAAAATTTAATAACCTAATTCAAAATATAAATGTAAACACAATTGTGCAATTCCAAATTGAATTACAACAACCAATCACCTACTCTTTTAACACGATAAGAAAAAAACTATACAAATCAACATGACTCAGCTACTCTGTTTAATGCCCTTTACATTTTTTTTTTTTTTAATTTGAAATAGGAATCACTACATGCTACACAAAATCTTTTTTGAATAGTACACTTAAAAGTATTTACAATTGTCAATCCTTGTACACTAAAAGGTATTTGGAGAGTTCTTGTTTTAGATCCTCAACAAAAACCATAGCCACACTAGTAACTAGAGAAGGAAGCTCAAACAATACCAATCTCAAAGGAAAAAAAGCCTACATTGAGAACAAAATGACAAGAAATACTAAACACAAAGAAAGAAAACATACCTTCTCAAGATTTATTGCATAATTTGCTACATGCCTTCATCAAGATCATCACCAACTTCACACCTTCTCAAGGTTCTACTGGCATTAACAACGTCTTCTTTGTCAGATGCTCTAAGACAATATGCCATCCTATAAGTGAAGAAGTGATGATTCATTAAATCTCGATAGCTAGATCGATACCTCTCGATACTTCTCGATAGCTCGCAATAGGTACGAAATTCAGTTTTTCAGATTTGATTTTCGGCCCATGCTTATGTATTTGTGTATTGTTTCTTTTCTCACAACCCTAGACATATATAAGGCTAATTTTAGAAGCCATCACATAAGAGAATAAAAGGAGAACACATGCAAAATGTGATCGAGTGCCTTATTCTCTCTAAAAAAAGCTATTGCGTCTTTGTACCTTAAGATTTTGTAACCAAGTGTTTCTTGATCTTCATTATTGATGAAGTGAAAAACTTTGCAACCAACATCCTTCTCAAGTTGGTGAGTTAGTCACGAATTGGGATCCGTGCAAAAAGGGTGGCATTCATATATTGAAGAGTTCAGAGGTTCTAAAGTGGTAGAGGTTTCTACTGTAAGTTCATCTACGGAGATTGTAGAGTCTAGAGACAAAAGTTTTGTACTAGATCTGGAACTTCTCTTTACTATAGTGGATTGATTTTTGGGAAAGTTTCCCCCTAGGTTTTTTACTGTGAAACTAGTTTGTTTCATTGGTTTTCCTGAGTCATCATATCTTGTCTTATTTATTTTTCTGCAGCATTATTTTGATATGATATTAATGTTTGTTTGTTTTAACAAGTTTTATTCATAATAAATCTAATTAACAACTTGGATTTAAAACTTGTTAATTCTATCAACCGGGGTCTAAATTTCCCAACAAATAAATGCAATCAGAGGATGGGTATATCCTTTTCTTGACTTTGAATTTTCAATGGTCTCCCATTGATTTATAGCCACAAAGCATCTCTATGAATATCGAGACGTCCCAAATTTCCAATAATCTAACTTGCTAGCTAGTCTCTCTCTCCCTCTCCCTCTCTCTCCGTCTGTCTATCTCATAATGTTCAGAGAGAACCTTCCCTTATTTGGGCTTCTGGTCCTCCTACTTGCTCTTTTCCATGAGGCTTGTATTGCTAAGGGACAAAGCCAGAACAACAGCTCTTCTTCCTGTGGAAATCTCCTTAACATCAGCTACCCTTTCGACTAAAAGGTGCTCCTCATCAATGTGGATGTGGTGCTGAATCTGCCAGTGGCCTTGAAATTGATTGCGAGAATAACCGTACTTCTTTGTTGGTTGATTCTATGAAATTCTATGTCCAGGAAATCGATTATGTTAATCAAACAATTCGACTAATGGATGCGAGTTTACACAAAAACACATGCTCCATTCCTCATCAAATCCCAAACATACATGATTCTTATCCTAATATTTTTTATACTTATTATTATGTTTACCATTTATTTTATGATTCTAATTCTAATTATTATATGTATCTTTTGAATTGCACCTTAAAACTCAACTCGCCACTCTATGTTGATGTCTCTCATTGCATCGGTAACTCTTATTCCGCACAAACACACTTCTTCTATGCGTATTTTGGTCGTCTTACGGCACTTGATCTTCCAAAGTTATGCAGCATAGAAGGTTCGGTTCCAACTCGATTTCCGAATGCAGCAAGCCTATCTGTTTTGGAGATTCAAAAAGAATTGTTATAGGGCTATGAATTTTGTTGCAGTTATGATTGTGATCATTGGAATTACAGTGGTCATCATTCACAGAATAAGAAATTAAAATATAATTGGTAAGAACCCAAAAGATGGTCCATAAAGTTTTTTTTTTTTTTTTTAAATTAAATGTCCTAAGAGAAAAGACAAATATGCTCAATTTATCATTATAACTTACTCTCTTTTTTGACTTATATATCTTACCAGGTTTCGGGATTCTATTTTTCCCTTCATTCAGAAACTATGTGGTGTTTTCGCAACAGCTTCTTGTTCCAAGGTATGCCTTTCGGAGTTCATTAGCGTGCTTTCTATTAAATTTATGCCTCTTGGGATTCTATTTTTCCATTCATTCAATGAACTAAATTTACTCTTTTTAGCTTCATATTGTGATCTGTTTTCTTGGGGATTCTTTCGACAAGAGGTGTGCTCACTTTCATCCAATACATAGGTGCGATTGCTTTTTGACATGTTGGTTTGGATGACAAATAATAAAAAATGGGGTCATGCTAACGAGTGAGGCAATGGTTAACAATTCATTTTAAGAAAGTTTTGACGCTACTTTTATGGGAGAGTAATGCTACAATCACAAACTTTTTTACAACATTTTTACAAAATGTTGATGTGATAAACCTCTTATTGGTTTTCATTTAAACCCACAATTATTATCACTTTTTTATTTATCAATAATCACTTACCACATCAGCAGTTTGTAAAAATTTTTGTAAAATAGTTTGTATCTCTAACATTATTCTTTATTGGGAAACAGAAAAAATTATCAAAACATTAATTGCTTCCTTCTTCTTTTTAATAAAAACTTTCTTTAAATAGATTGTAAATCATTGCCCTAAAGGTATTTGTTAGCATTTTCCTTAAAAAAAAAAATAATGCCTAATACTAAACTAATTATCTTATATCAAGTATAAAAATAATTAAAATATATTTTCACCAAATTTGTGTTTGTTTGTTTGTTTGTTTGTTTAGTATAGGATACTATATTGAGTTGTTTTGATTTATCAGAAATTAATAAATTGCAATTTAGGAATTAATTTCCTCATATTTATTGTTTTATACCTTTGTCTTCTGTAGGTGTATTTATCCTAGGAAGAGCTCAACTAGGAATTGTACGCGTAATTGCATTTTTGATATACAAATTTGGCCCAAGAAACACGTTCATGGACAATGCCATTGAAATATTCCTGCAGAGTCACAATTTAATGCCTATAAGGTACTCCTACTCTCAAATAAAGAGCATGACCAATGGTTTTAAGGATAAATTACACTACAAGAAAAAATGTTTATTGCAACGAAAAAAACCATTGCAATAACATTAGAGTCATTGCAATAGTTGATACAAGATGTTGCAATAAAATTTGAGCTAATAGGTTTATGCAACAAAATTTTTTGTTGCAATAAACTCCAAATATTTTAATAATAACTTTGATGCAATGATATATATATATATATATATATATTGTTGCAATAAACAATTTACTATTTCGAATATCTTTTAAGTATAGGCTATTACTTCACAAAACTTGTTGTAATAGATTGCAAATAATTGAACAAAATAAATCGGATTAAATTACTGCAATGATATCTTCATTGTAATAGATAATTAATTCATTTTGTCACTGCGATTGACTATGAAATAATTGATACCACGTTATTACAACGATATATTCATTGCAGTTACATGTTTGTCATTGCAATAGATTGTAAAAGAATTAATATCAAATTATTGCAATGGTAACTTTGATGCAATAAGCTATTAATTCGAAATTTTCATTGCAATAGATTGCAAAAACAATTGGTATCAATTTATTGCAACGATTCTTTCATTTTAAGTTATTGCAACAATTTTTCCTAATATATTAAAACTTCTATTGCAACTGAAAATTATAAGCTATTGCAACTTATTATTGTTGATGCAATAATTTAACACTTTTAAGTTACTATTGCAACAATTTTAACTTGTAGATGCGATATTTTGTCTAAAACTACTATATACATATTTTGTTTTAACACTTGATGTAATAGACATTTTTTGTTGTAGTGTTAGGTCAAGGAGGTTATGGCACAGTCTTCGAAGGAAAGCTTCAGAGTGGCTATCCTGTAGTGATAAAATTGTTGAGCAAGTCAAAAGCCAACGGGCAAGATTTCATTAATGAAGTTGCTACAATTGGAAGGATACATCATATTAATGCGGTGCAACTAATTGGATTTTGTGTGAAAGGTTCTAAACAAGCTCTTGTATATGAGTTCATGCCAAATGGATCTCTAGATAAGTTCATTTTTTCAAAAAGAGAAAATAGTACCGTCTTGACTTGGGATAGAATATATGAGATTGCAATTGGAGTAGCTTAGGGAATTGAATATTTACATCAAGGTTGTGACATGCAAATTCTACACTTTGATATAAAGCCACATAATATTCTCCTTGATGAAAACTTTATACCAAAATTTTACAGATTTTGGCCTTGCAAAATTGTATCCAGTAGATGATAGCATTGTATCTCTCACTGCTATACAAGGAACACTAGGATATATAGCTCCAGAATTGTTCTACAAAAATATTGGGGGCATATCATATAAGGCTGAGGTCTACAGCTTTGGAATGTTGTTGATGGAAATGGTGGGGAGAAGGAAAAATTTGAATGCATTTGTGGAGCATTCACGTCAGATATACTTCTCGTCTTGGATATATGACAAACTCGATCAAGGCAAGGACCTTGAGGTGTTAAATGCCATAGAGGGTGAGAAGAAAATATTAAAGAAGATGATCGCAGCTGCATTTTGGTGCATTCAAATGAAGCCCATTAATCATCCTTCCATGAGCAAAGTCTTGGAGATGCTTGAAGGCCCGATAGAGCTCTTGCAAATGCCTCCCAAACCTTTCTTTGGTCCTAAGGAGATGTCAATTGAGGACCACACCTGTAATAATTCTACAGGAATACCTACTAGTGCTTCAGATAGTATTGTCGCCTTAGACAAAATGTAATTCAGTCATCAATAATTTTATTATTAAATCTTCCACGTATATCACAAGCTTTCCATAATTTAATAATTCTATTTGTTTTACAGATAACTTTTTAAATGACTAAATACCATGTAATCCTTATGTAAAACCTATCAATAAAATAAGACAAAATTTAAAGAGGTCACTTTTTAGTCCTTGAAATTCAAAGAGATAGTTTCTATTCATAAAACAAACTTCAAGTGATCACTTGTAATCCCTAAATAAACTTAAAAGGGTTTGATTTAAGTTTTATTGGAGTGATGATGTGCCAATTTTTAGTTGGGCCACATCATCTAATATACTAAAAATGATCACTTTAGACTTTAAGGATTAAAATAACTTTAGGGACTAAAAGTGTATTTACATTATAAATCAACTACTTCACAAAAGGGTTAAATCACTTTCACACTTGTTATCATGTGCATCATACTAGCATACACAAAAATAAATTGTTTAAGATTATGTTGTAAGAAATTGAAAAACCACGGAAGAAGTTAAAAACCTAAACATGATTATTAAAGATCCTAGAAGAGAAACCCCAAATTTTTGCGAGAGTTCTTCTAGTCTATAAACTATGCTTTTAAAACCCTTTGATGGAAGAAAAACTTATTTAAAAAACTAAGCTAGAGACACTCTTTGTTTTTAACATTAATCTTTATAAACTCCTTCCATCAAGGAGTTTATTATTAACAATGGTTTTTAAGTAACTAGTTACCTTATACATATTCATAATGAGTCGCTAACCTATGCGATGCATTAGATAGTTAAAATGAATGAACTTCTTATAAGACAAAACACTTATATATATATATATATATTTCCTTTTTTGAGAAATAACCATATTGTGTTATTTTTTATAAGATGAAACAAATACACACTACTAATGTTTCTCCCATACTATTCATTTCCACAAAAAACAATTAATAGATATTCACAACATGAGAGAAGACATAACAAACATACTTATCGCCTCTTAGACATCAAATTTCAAAATGAAATATACATGGTCCACATTTATATATTCATATTTTCAGATATCAAGATACTTTTATGTCAAACATGAATTAAAATATTTCTTTTAGCATTTACTCCATCTGTAGTTTGCAAAGAAATCTCAACCATGTTGCCATAATGCAATAAATAAAAAAAACATTATTCATCATGTAAAACTTCAGTTATGTCTATATATTACCTTGGAGGGAAGCACATGATAGTTGCAAATTTAACTTCATAGGATCTATATATTACTAAATATTTTGCAATCTTAAGTACAATCTATATCAGTAGAAAATTGTCTAGAAATCAAACTGATTTAACCATTCTTTTAGAGAAGGAGCACCTCTTATATTTATGAATTGAGAACAAAATAAATTTAAATTCTTGGTCTCAATCAATTAATCATAACTCGATTTATGATCATATTTAATAATAAAAAAGGTGTTACCAACAAGAGAAAGAAAAAAAAGTATAATTCAAAAATTTTCAGAACTTCAATAACAAATCTTACAATCCTCAAAGTTCATGAGCATATTTTAACATAAAAAGAAAACCAAAAGCTACCCTTAAATTATGTAAACTCGTTTATCACAAACCAAAGCAGTATACTTTCTCATTAAAAAGTATTCTATAAGAATACATAAAAGAATTTCAAAACACCATTCCAAAAATACCAATTTGATTTAAGCCTTAAAAATAAAAATTTGGATACTTGCTATGCATTTATCTATAATTTGATTTTTATCTTTTCTTTTAAATTTATCTGTCAACCTAACCTAATTTTGTAACTTCAAACCTGAAATATGAAATTAAATATTTCCAAGTGAAGATCCTCATTGGAAAAATCTAATAATTATAAATCAAAACTTACAATTCTTAAAAGTATGATGTCAAGACTCAAGAGCACAAAAAAGCTTTGCATAAAGGTGTAAATAGTCACTATCGCATGATGTCAAGAGAACAAATAGTCAGTATCACATACCTATCACAAACTATTGTTATAGTCTAGAGTTTCTTTTCCATGAATTTGGTGAGATCATAGGAAATCAATCCAAATTTCTCATACATATATATATATTCACTTTATAATCTAACAAATAAATAAAAATTATTTTAAAGATGAGAGCTGGAGGAGAGGAAAAGAAACAACAAAACTAACCCTACCCCCTCTTTTCTTCAAACATGAACCACAAAAAATTAATTAACCTTCATTCTTGCACATTAAATGTCAAATATGGTGGAAATTAAGCAAAAGACCGGTATATATTTTTGAGATAGCCCCAACCTCCCAAGATAAGTTTTGGCTAAAGTCTTTGATAATCACAAAAAGTATTACATGGCTGACTTTATACCAGAACTACAACATTTCAAATTGAAAAATAGGGACTCCTAAATTGAAAAGCTACCGGCTTACCACAACACAATGACACCAACTTGACCATCCCGTTTTGAGAGAGGAGAAGTTGCTACAACGCTTTTACGTTTACAGTTTGTGGAACAACAAACAATTTTCATTTTTTGATTAAAAAAAATCCATATGTGTTCCATGGTATTTTTTGTACTTGTATAACTTTTACATCTTCAAGACTCTTAAGCCATGAGAAAACAAAAGAGAGGAGTGATTGTGCGAAGGGAGACCGGAGTGGGAGAGAAGGACGTTTATTGCATGTGGGGCCTTTTTCAATTTGGTAATAGTCGGGTTTTTTATTTTGTTTTTCAAAGGTTATAGTTAAAAAATAAAATAACATTTAAAAAAAGGTGGAAAATTGTGAGGCCTCCAAAGCTTATGTGGCAAGCTCTTATGAGGTCAACAAAAAGTCCGAGACTTCGGTTATATAATATTTATTTATAGATTAGACTCCTAAAAGGATGAATATTTTTTCTATCACTTATATGATTAAATATATAAATTAAAATAAATCTAAATACATAAAATTAATAATTGGGATAATTTCTTGTTACGCTAAATTTCTTAATGGAGATAAACTTGCATTCTCCCACTAGGCCCAGATAGCATTTAAATAACTTAATGGGCAATTGTAACTATGATATGACCAATGTATGTACTACCCATGCCATCTAGTTATGAAATGTTCTCACTCAAATAAAGAATCCAATACATGAATTATGACAATCATGCCCTTGGTTATAACAAGGACCTCATTCCCTTTTTACAATATTCTCTATGTGAGAACTTTATGAGAGCATTAGCATTAGCTATGCTAGGCCAAATGCTATTTTAACAAACAAAAACCTATTTTATTTTTTTAACACACAATTTTACAATACACCCTATATCACATCTTCTTATTTTAAGATTCAACACATTAAAATAATATAATTAATTCATTAAAATAACATAAACAACTCAATAATTAAAAAATATTCATTTCTTTATTTCACTCTATCCTTCTCTCTCTATTTCTATAGCCTTGCCCCTATCTCTCTCTTGCTCTTCATCTCACTCTCTCTCACGCTCAAAAAAAAAAAAAAAAAAAAAAAAAAAAAAAAAAACCCTCCACCAATGCCCAGATCTGTAACCCACCACCAATTGCAAGAATAAAATAAAATAAAATAAAAAAGATCAAACCCAACCACCTGATAAAGAAGAAGAAGAGAAGAGAAGAGAAGAGAAGAGAGAGAGAGGTACTAAGAGAGACATTATGATGTGAGTGAAAGAGAAGAAAATTTTATTATTAATAGAGAGAGAGAAAGAGAATAAAAAAAAAGACCAAAATTTTTTAGCAATAGCTGCCGTACACTTCTAATAATAGAAGTGTACTATAGCTCATGACAACTTGTTTTGGCATTTAAAACATTTGATGAAGCATTGTTTTTGGAGTTTGGTGTGTTAAATGTTAAAAATTTAGCATTTGACACAGTGGCGGCTCCATGAATTTTTTTTAGGGGAGTCAATTTTGACAATTTATTGGTCTTTATCATTATATTAACAACAAGGTTTTGAATTACGTTCTAGTGAATATTCTGAGTTGACTAATGGAATGGAATATTTGAGTAATCGTTATTAAACTTATTATCTAATCAAAAGTTTTAAAAAAATACCTCCTTATTTTTCCTTAAGTCTTTCAATACTTCTATCAATGGTTTTAAAAATTAGATTGGTTGATCAAAAAATTGAAAAAAAATGAGTGATTCCTAGTTAGATGACATTATAATAGTTATTTAGTAATTTAATAATTTATAATTATATATTTACTATACATATTTCCTTCTAAAAAATCTGCAAATATTAATTTAGTTGGTCATCTATTAGATAGTGTTTCACTGTTTTGTGCATATATTTGACAGTAAAAAAAATGGTTGCATGGCCACAACGTGGCAATCTATCAATATATTGATTTTTCTAAAAAAATAAATCTTAACTAGTAGCAAAGTAGAATGTGTCATTCCAATCAATTTCCCCACCTATCTCAATACTTCTTTCTTTCTGTTTTGCTGTTGACCAACTAATCTCTCTCTCACTCTCTAAATCTATGAAAATCGCCAACAAGCCATAGCCCATGAGTGTTTCCTCTACTGTCTACAACTAGCATGGCCACCACTAGAAGCCACCATGATAGAGGGACCTCCTCTGTTGCAAAACTGCGAAAAAATGATCTCCTCCACTACAAAACGAACATTTCTCTAATCCTGCGTTGTGAATTTTTCTATATTTTCATCTTCATCTTCTTTTTTTTTTTTTTGGTCAGGGTGTTCAAGTTTATATTTTAAGGGGTCAAAACAAAACAAAAATTTAAAAATACACTATAAAATTTTTTTCTCTTCAAGTCAGGGGGTTCATTTGAACCCCCTGCCATCAACGTAGCGCCGCCCGTGATTTGACACACTTAATGCTAGTGCTCTAAGCTATTAATTTGTTAAGAATGAATTACCCACAATTCATTAGGGTCCTCCTTTATACATGTTACTATAGAATATGAACTCCATGAAACAATATCACAGATATTAGTCACAATTTCAAGATATTTTTCAGCCATACATATTGTTAGGTTCTAAGACTTTAAGAACTAAATGTATTAGAACTTCACTTTGTATATGTTGGCAAACCATGATCAAAACAATGAGTCTAGGTTTAGGGTTTGAATCGAGCTGAATTCAGAAACTTACTGTGCAAAATTGCAAAGCTCAATCGATCGAAAGTAAGGCTCGATCGATCGAGAATCATATCTGCAGAATTTGAATTATGCCCAAACAGCAGTTCAAGCCCATTAAGGATTAGGGTTTCAGATCTACTTCTCCTAGTATATAAAGGAAACCCTAAGCACGTTTTTAAAAAGGCTTTTTAGAGAGAGATTAGAGTGCATCTTGTGCCTCTTTTGTAGATCTAGGGTTTTGTAACCCAAAAGCTCTTTGTTGAGTTGTGTTAAATTTTTTGTGAGATTTGAGAAGTGTTTACCTTCATACACACACATAGAGCTATCAAGATCAAGATTTGCATCAAGAACTTGATGATGGTTTCAGTTGCTGTATAAAGAACTTTCAAGAAGTTCCAAAACCTTTGAGTGGAGTCTCAAAGTCACAAGTAGGAGAACTCGTGGTTGCTGTAGATCAAAGAAATAAGTTTGTGGAGCTTGCAAAATTGATAGAATAAATGATTATATTCACAAATTTTTAATAGCTTAGGCTTATGGGTTCTCTTCTTTTTGTTTAAAAAAAATCGTCAACATAACATTCAATTAATGATTTTATGGAGCACATCATCAAATATCTTTTGCATATATGAGCTACATAGACACCCAACCAAGCTCTACAATATAGAAGACCTGCTCTTGCTAAGAAAATTTCTTGTTTTGTTTAGGGTTTTTTTTTTTTTTTTTTCTCTCATGTTGTGAAGATTACAAATAACCATGCACGTACGTTTCTTATATTTCTTATAGCAACGTTGAAAAAAAAGAGAAAGAAACTGTCAAATGCATAATAAGATGCCAACCATGCGTTCATGGTTTATTTATTGTTAGGAGCGGCATTGACTTTCAACCATTAAAAAAAAAGGGAGGAATGTGTTCGAGTAATATAGTATATTATAAGAAACAACAACAAAGAGAAACAGAGGGATTTATAGCGGGAAATCATGCGTTGAAAGAAGCAGACAGCGAGGAGAATTTCGATGCTCAATACCTTTCAATTCAAATTTCTTCTACTTGATGACTACACGATCGAGCGGAGCAGAGCAGCTTGTTCTCTTCTAAGCTGACGAATAAAAAAGAAAGAGATCAACATCATGCTCAAAGAAAAGAAAAGAAGAACAAAGCTATCTCAGAGTAGAAAAGTAGAAGAATGATTAAAGAAATTAAGTACATTATTCTAAGAAGAAGAAGGCAAACCGTGGGCTGCCCCTTAAAAATTTTGCTCTAACCGTGGGCTAACAGGTCTCTTTTATTGTATAGAGAAGGGTTATCACTAGAACCCTAGAGAGGGAGGTAAAGAAAAGGCGGCGGCTAGTTAAAAATAAAATAAAAAACACAGCGCCGACCCTCCCAATCCAATACTGTTCGCTGGCCATGCAAGTCCTCACTGGTGGGCTTTTCATTTCATAGTGGATCGAATTTAAAACATAAAAGCCCAAAGAAAAGGGGACTAAGTCTTGTCTTCGATTAACTCCCAAAACCACGAAAAAAAAAAAAAAAAATGGCCCACTATACTGTAGATGATATGGGCCACCGGAAAAAGGGTTTGCAAATCAATCTTTGCAACTGGAGCAAGGTGCAATACAGGGGGCATTTTTCATCCTTCCCTGTGTCTTGACGATTGGCAACTCGTTTGAGAACCCAAGGAAAAGATTCCTTATTTATAGCATAATTCTGAAATCGTATGGCAGCAATGCACTCAAGACAAGACCAAACAACAAGTGAAAAAATTCTTCAACAAAAAGCCTATTATAAAACAAAAAGATAAAATTTATAACTCTTTCAACCTATTCAATAAAAATAATTTTTAATTTTATTTTTCTTTAAAAAATGGTACCAATAAAAATATTGTGTTAATTTAAATTTTTTAGTGATCACTCTAAAAAAAATTCCTAAAACCGCCACTGCATAATTGTGTTCGTGTCTCCCTTTCTCAAAATATGACTCCATGCATGCATGAAAAAAAGAAAAAGAAAAAAAAAAGAAATGAGGGACATCTATTTATAGACACACTTGCAACTATTCATAAAAGGTGAGATGGTGAACAAATACATTGTTCCACTTCATTTTGGATATTCATGGTAAACAAATACTAAATAAATATTAATTAGATACTAAACAGGTTGGATGATCCAGCCTAATAGCCAACTTACTTTATTTATATATATATATATATATATATATATAGTTTTATACTTTTATCAATATCATTAGCATTATTACATATTTCGAAAATCTAACCATTGAATTGTGAAAAATGATATGTCTACAACATTTTTACAACAAATTCTAAGTGGCAGGTTGTTACTGGTTGTTATTGTTGGGGCAAAAAAGAAATTTTAGTGTTAGTTTCAAATTTGAACCAATAACAACTAACCACCTGTGATTTGTTGTAAAAATGTTGTAGATGTAGCATCTCTCTTGAATTGCATGTTATTTACGTTTTTAATACACATGTCAAATTTTGTGCCAATCGGATATTATTTACTACATAATTTATAAGATTATATTTTATGCATAATTTTTAACTACAAAAAATTGCAATTTAAACAATTTATTAATGACATGAATATCAATATTTAATTTTTTAAAAATTTTACAAGTATGAAGAATATAAGAAAAAAATGTAATACAAGTATAAATTTGTCAAATATAAGTTTTTTATCCATACACGTGTTAGACATGGAATTGGAGGAGTAAAAGAATCTTGGACAAAAAGACTTGAGAAATAACTTGATCAGGTAAAGACAAAAAATTAAAAAACAAGGAGGGAGGAAAGAAAAGATGACAGACAGAGTAAATTAACATTGTTCAGCGTAGGAGGAACTTTCTCGAACTTCCTCTTCTTTCTTTTATTTCTTCTGGAAAGTGGACTTGGCCTCAGCTACGCGGAAACACGACTAGAGTGCGTGAGAAAGTAGAAAGTATCTCTTTGCTGAAACTTTCAAATGGTTATAACTTATGAATACCAACATACCATTTTGACACGCAATTCTTTCAAACTCTCTCTCTCTCTCTTCCAATTCAGTTATGTCAATCTCCCAGAATTTTTAGTCCTGGATCAATATGCAGAAGCACTAAATTGATACAAGTAAGCTTCAAAGAATTTTGAGTTAGACAAGAAAATTTTAGTATCTAAATATGCAATTGCAATTTTTGGTTTTGTATTCGTAATTTTTTTGTCAAAGATTTGAAACAAAAGCAAGCATTCTGCCAAAAAAAGAATAGTTTGATTGTTATAGATTTGTATGTTTTTGTTAGCAAGTAGTTATCGTGCTTGTCAATTCTGTCGTATTGTAATTAACCGATTTGATTACTTTGTTCTTAGAGTATAAAAACAGATTTGTAACTTGTTTTCCTAATTTATGAAAATTAGATATTTTCTTGTCGGATTTCAATATATTGTTAGAGCAGCAAGTTGAAAACACTTCCATTTCAATGGATTCAACTTCAACTTCTTCATCCTCTTCACGGAGCTCATCCATCTTGGATGATCCATCAAATCCTCTGTACCTGCACCATGAAGAGAGCCCTGGTGCTATGCTTGTGTATCAACCTCTCGTGGGAGAGAATTACCCAACTTGGGCGAGATCAATGCGAATGGCATTGATTGCCAAGAACAAGTTGGGGTTTATTGATGGCACATTGACTCTCTCATCTCCAATGGTCAAAACACCATCAACAATTCAAGCTTGGATTCGCTGCAACAAAATGGTTGCTTCGTGGATCCTCAATTCTGTTTCTCAAGAAATTGCTACAAGTATAATCTATAGGGACACTGCTCTTGAAATCTGGAACAATCTCAAGGAGAGACTTTCACAAGGAAATGGACCACGAATTTTTCAATTACGGAAGGATATTGTTGGTATTACTCAAGGACAATCATCAATTACTTCATATTTCACTCAATTGAAGGATTTATGGGATCAACTACAAAATGTTCAACCATTCCCAGTGTGTTCTTGTGGATCTTGCACTTGCAACTTAGGTCAAAAACTCAGTGATCTTCAACATCAAGATTTAGTGATGCAATTCTTAATGGGTCTTAATGACTCTTATTCTCAAGTTAGGGCACAAATTTTGTTGATGGATCCCCTCCCATCCATTGATGAAGTGTACTCTTTATTGATTCAAGAAGAAAGGGAATGCAGTGTGGAAAAAAATTTAGATCTTGCAGGAAACAACAATAACAAGAACTCTAAGGGGAAAAACAATTCCACCTGTAATCACTGTGGAATGATGGGTCACACTGTTGAGAAATGTTACAAGATCTATGGCTACCCTCCTAGCTTCAAGCCAAAGGGAATGAAGTCCACTGTGGTACACCAATTCGATCTTCAAAATGAACAAGTTGAAAAGAATTCTACTTCTGCCTCTACTTCATTTTCATTCACTAAAGAGCAATGCCAACAATCCTTGGCTATGCTGGGGACTCAAATTCAGTCATTCAATTTTGATTATGCTAATAAAGAAGTTCAAATGGCCAACAATGTAATTCAGCCAGCCACTCACTCCAATTCTATGGCAGGTAATTTTCCTTTTTGGCAGCACTGTCAAAGTCCTAATTTCAGTTTCGAATTGAGGCATTTGATATTTTCTGAAATAGTGATTAATAGACATGCATATGAGGGAGACACTTGTGTTATGGACGCTAGGGCCACAAATCACAATGTACATTCTATTACTCTACTTATCATAATCACATTTGTTAAGCATTATGTTGAGGAACTTCCAAATGGTGAAATAGCTATGGTAACTCACATAGAATCTATTAGATATTTTAATGAAATAGAGTTTGGAATAAATAATTTGATGTGAGACTTTTTGAAAAGTGGGTAAGTAAAAAAAAAAAAAAAAAAAAAAGTAAGTTCTTATGCTAAAAATAGACAGAAATTATTGCTTTAGTTGATATGAATGCTCTTAATCTTCTCTTGAGATAATTCATAATTGATATTAGTTTTTGTTATTATTATTAATTTCTTTGCAAGAAGATGATAGTATATATGTTTTGCCAATGATTTATGAATTTCTTAATTCTATTTTTTTTAAGAAATAACTGAAAATGCTGAAATCAGAAATAAATACTATAATCACAATAAATGCAATGCTCTGATCAAAATGCTGGTGTTCGCACCACAATGTCTCTCCTTCTCAACCAACTTTGTTATTAAGTGACAATCTGGCAGCCCTTCATATGGGTTCAATCCAGTTTTTCATGAATAAATTAAACAGATAGAAATAGATTGCCATGAGGGACAAGGTACAAGCTGGGACTATAATATAAAGCTACTTCATGTTGGTATATTCAACGCCTTTCTCTAAGATGGTTGTGATCAAATCCATGCTCCCATACTCCATCATGAGGGTGAGTGTCAAAGAATTGAAACAAAGCAGTAAGCATTCTGCTGAAATTCTTGTACAGTCTGCATAAACGAAAGTAGTTTAATTGTTATAGTTTCCTATGCTACAGGTCATATACTGTACACTTATTGTTATTTAGTAATTGTAGTGCTTGCCACATGCTTATTGGTAACAATGTAACCAGTTTGACCAGTTTGATTACTCTGTTTTTATATTATAAAAACAAAGTTTTAACTTCTTTTGCTAATTAAATGAGAATTAAATATTTTCTTATCATATTTTGATATTTTTGGTAGCAGAATTTGTTGCCAACAACAGCTCAGACCCTGGCAGTTGGGTAAGGAATGGAACAACAAACCCAATTCCAAACTTCTCTAAGCAGCTTTCCATTGCATCACTCTTCCCAGCCTACAACTCTGACACTGAAACTGATGCTAGTTCAAAATCCAACGAAATACCTCCAAAATTAGCTCTTTATTCTAATTCCATAATGTCATTCTTCCCACCAGCCAGGTCTCAATCAGACAGTAGTAATTCTGAAAATCATGAAATAATTCCCACTGATCCTTCAATATCAGCAAGCCCCATACACCCAATCCGAAAAGTTACCTTCAAAGACTTGTTTGAGTTTCGTAAGTGGAAGAGCAGGAATAGTGCAGAATCTAATGGAACACCTCCGAAATTCTCTCATTCCAAAAAAAAATCCATTCTGTCATTCTTTTCCACAGCCAAGTCACGAACAAACAATTCCAAAAATAATGAGACAAGTCAGATAATTCCTAGACGCACACTCCTAACAACAAGCTTCAAAGACTTGATAGGAATTGTGGGTAAGAAAGAATTTCCTTTGCAAATGCTACTTGAAGCCACCAACAACTTCTCAGAAGATCACAAGATTGGAACAGGTAGCTTTGGCTCAATCTACCGTGCCACTTTAAATGATGGCCGAGCAGTGGCTATTAAGCGAGCTGAAATTTCAAAGTCTAAACCATATGAATCATATGTAAACGATTGCGAGTACCATGACAATGCTTTCCTAAGTGAATTGGAAGCTTTGTCCCGCCTTAGTCACAAGAATCTTGTTCGCTTATTGGGATTTTGTGAGGATGATAATGAGCATGTATTGGTCTTTGATTACATGAGAAATGGTAGCCTTCATGACCATCTACATAAGCTTCCAAGTACTCCTCTAATGTCATGGGTTACCCGGATTAAAGTGGCACTAGACATAGCTAGAGGCATTGAGTACCTGCACGTATATGCAGTTCCACCAATCATACACCGCGATATCAAGTCGTCTAACATATTATTAGATGCCACATGGACTGCCAAGGTGACTGATTTCGGCCTATCTTTGAAGGCCCCCGTGGACACTGAGTCACCCCTTTCGCTTCTTGCGGCAGGCACTGTTGGTTACATGGACCCTGAGTACTATAGGCTTCAACAGTTGACAACTAAAAGTGATGTGTACGGGTTTGGAGTAGTATTGCTAGAAATGTTGTCTGGGTACAACGCAATTCATTCGGATGAAAATGGTGTGCCACAGGATGTCGTTGATTTTGTAGTGCCATACATCGTCCAAGATGAAATTCAGAAGGTTTTGGACCCAAAAGTACCACCACCTACCCCATTTGAAATAGAGGCAGTGGCATATGTTGGGTACCTAGCCGTAGATTGTGTAAGTCCTGAAGGTTTAAATCGCCCCTCAATGACTGAGATTGTAAAAAGCCTACAAAAAGCCTTGGACGCATGTTTGGATCCAGATGCTGAATAGTGTTCATTTCATGATTAGTTTAACTGTAGTTAAACCAACTGAACGTTAACATTAATGTTAGGTAGCGTGGTAGATGGATGTGTTTGTGGCATTCCTCGCAGTGGAGGTGATGAAGCTACCGGCCAAATATAAATAACTTGACATTAATAGTTTTCATTTGTTTATGATAGTTCTGAATCCTAATGCAATCTTGAATGTTAATGAATTTTCCTTTTGGTAGATTTGATTGATTTGCCTTTTGTTGTGAGGTTTGGGGGTTCAGTGGGCTCTTTGTGGATTGGGAGATACCTTATTGGTCAGTTGGATCAATTTGCTCGTTGGAGATCTATTTTGGTTGATTCAAGCACATTCTTTATCTATACTGCTCAATGTTATTAGTTGTGAGGTTCAAATTATTTTAATTGCCATTTATAGGTTGATTTCAGTGGCATCCTTCTCCTAAGTATGATTACTTCACTTGATATTATGAGACCTGCGATTCAATTAGTGATTTCAGCACATATAATTTTCTGTTCCATATACTTTGAATCTCACCCTGATTCATTCTGGCTTGAGGCATATATTTAATGTCAGTGTATGCCACAAAACTTTTAAAATGTTGAAATATTTGTTTTTACTTTTTTTTTCCAGTAATTAAAACATTTTGAACAGCTCAAGGACCAAGTAGAAACTTTTCAAAGTATATGGATCAAATTGAAAACACCTCCAAAATATAGGGATAAAAAGGAGTTTCACTAAAAATAAATTATTAAATTTTGGGATAATTTTTAATTTATATCTTAAAATTTTGATATGCTCCCCTAATGTTAG
Organism: Quercus aquifolioides; assembly: GCA_019022515.1. Classification (NCBI taxonomy): domain Eukaryota; kingdom Viridiplantae; phylum Streptophyta; class Magnoliopsida; order Fagales; family Fagaceae; genus Quercus; species Quercus aquifolioides. The sequence continues at coordinate 96,286,689 of CM032333.1, read as the reverse complement.
GCATCATTTTTGAGGAGGCAAAAAAATAAAAATAAAAAATAAAAAATAAAAAAGAAAAAAAGAAAAAAGAAAGAAAGAAGACCCTTCTTTCTATGTTTGGTGTTGATATGTCCATTAAGTGTCGCCTAAGTCTACCACATATGTTAATTGGCCCAATGATATCATGCCACATCGATTTAATTATTAGATATAATTAAATTACCTAAAAACTTTAAAAATTAAAAAAAAAAATCTCACAAATCTAATATACTAAAATAAAATAAAATAATTTTGTTCTTTCTTTTAAAATTTTTTTTTAGAATAACGATTCATGGATGAATAAACCGCAATCTTCTACGCCCAAAATCTTTTCCACTTTAATTACATTACAAACAAGAAATCAATTTATAGAAGTTGTTTGAAAGAACTGACAAGATTTGACAAAGATAGAGAAATTTTAAAATTTAAATCAAGATTTGACCAAGATAAAGTTTTTGAAAAAAAAAAAAGAACCAACAAGCTTTACCAATCAATCGCCTCTCAAATCCTTTTCCAAAATTGATCTCTATACACAACCTTCGCCAAAATCTCTTAACCAATTTAAACCTCAATCCCTAAAATTTCGTTTTTCCTCAACACTCTCAGCATTCAGCAAAACACCACCACCATTTCTCACTAACCAAACAGAAACCAATTGAGAATTTTCCTGGAGTTCAAATAGGATCTAATCTAGCCAATTACTTGAGACACATGAGCATAAACGACAATAGTTTAATTGTTTTAGTTTCCTATGCTACAGGTCATATAGTGTACATTTTTTTGTTAGTAAGTAGTTATAGTGTTTGTCACGTGCTTATTGGTTACATTGTGTAATCAGTATGATTACTCTGTTTTTAGATTATAAAAACAAAGTCTTAACTTCTTTTGCTAATTAATGAGAATTAAATATTTTCTCATCATATTTTGATATTTTTGGTTGCAGAATTTTTTGCCAACAACAGCTCAGACCCTGGCAATTATATAAGGAATGGAACAACAAAATCCAAATCCTGACTTCCCTAAGCAGCTTTCCATTGCGTCACTCTTCCCAGCCTACAACTCTGACACTGAAACTGATGCTAGTTCAGAATCCAACGAAATACCTCCAAAATTAGCTCTCTATTCCAATTTTATAATGTCGTTTTTTTTAGCCAGTTCCCAATCAGACAGTAGTAGTTCTGAAAATTATGAAATAATTTCCACTGATCCTCAATTATCAAAAAGCCCTACATGCATAATCCGGAAAGACTTGTTTGAGTTTCTTATGCGGAAGAGCAGTAGTAGTGCATAATCAAATGGAATACCTCGGATATTCTCTCATTCCAAAAAAAAATCCATACTGTTCATTCTTTTCAGCAGCCAAGTCTCAGACAGTTCCGAAAATGATGAGATGATTCAGATAAGGCCTACTAGACACACAATCCTAGCAACAAGCTTCAAAGACTTGATGGGAATTGTGGGTAGGAAAGAATTTCCATTGCAAATGCTAGCTCCTTGAAGCCACCAACAACTTCTCAGAAGATCACAAGATTGGAACGGGTAGCCTTGGCTCAATCTGCCATGCCACTTTAGATGATGGCCGAGTAGTGGCTATTAAGCGTGCTGAAATTTCAAAGTCTAAACCATATATGAATCATATGTGAACGATTGCACGTACCATGACAATGCTTTCCAAAGTGAATTGAAATCTTTGTCCCGCCTCAATCACGAGAAACTTGTTCCCTAATTAATTAGGATTTTGTGAGGATAATAACGAGCGCCTTGGATCTGAAGGCGGTGGAGGTGATCAAGATGGAGGCATTGAATCTATTAACAATATAAAGTGAGAGAGAATGACTGAATAGTCTGTATATTGATGTATATCAAACAATGTACAAAAGAGAGCCTTATATAGGCTAGGTATGAGTGCAGTACAAGTAATATACTGGGCTAAGCCCAATGGGCTAATCTATCTATACACTAACATCCCCCCTCAAACTCGAGGTGGCAAGGAGGAAGCCAACTGGAGTTTGGATATAAGATCTCGAAGACGACCAGGTGGGTGAGACTTGATGAAGATATCAGCAGGTTGGTCAGCAGATGAGATGGAGAACAACTTGAGATTACCTTTCTTGAGATGCTGGCGAGTGATGTGGCAGTCAATCTCAATGTGCTTGGTGCGTTCGTGGAAGACATCATTATGAGCAATGTAGATAGCACTACGATTGTCACAATAAAGAGGAGTAGCAGTGGGCTGTGGAGCATCCATGTCAGCCAAGAGCCAGCGAAGCCAGACAAGCTCGCAGGTGGTGTCGGCAAGGGCACGATACTCAGCCTCAGTACTGGAACGGGAAACAACATCCTGCTTTTTGCTACGCCACGAGACAAGAGAAGTACCCAACAGGAAATAAAAACCTGTGATAGAGCATCGATCAGTCGGATCACCTGCCCAGTCCGCATCTGAATAAGCATGAAGCTCAAGAGAAGACCGAGAGGAGTAGTGTAGACCATGATAAAGTGTGCCCTTGACATATCGGAGAATCCGAAGAACAGCAGCATAGTGGACAGAACGAGGGGCATCCATGAACTTACTAACCATACCCACGGCATGTGAAATATCCGGACGAGTAACAGTGAGATAGATCAGACTACCAACCAACTGACGATAGCGAGTAGCATCAGATATAGGTTCACCATCCAAGGGTGTGAGCTTTGCATTGTATTACAAAGGAGTGGAAACAGTCTTGTTGTCAGTGATACCGGCTTTGGAGAGAAGATCAGAAGCATATTTAGCTTGGGAAAGATAGTATCCATCAGAGGATGAGGTAACCTTAAGCCCAAGAAAATAGCTAAGAGTGCCCAAATCTTTCATCTCAAAATGCTGACTAAGGAAGTGCTGAAGAGAGCGGATACCTACAGAATCATCTCCAGTAATAATCATATCATCAACATAGAGAAGAATAAGAGTGATACCAGCAGAGGATCTTCGGACAAAGAGAGCAGTGTTATGAGGACTCGAAGTGAAACCCTGCTGAGCAACAACTGAGCTAAACTTTTCAAACCAAGCTCGAGGAGCCTGCTTGAGGCCATAAAGAGCACGGCGAAGGCGACAAACTTGACTGCCTGAGTGTGGATAGCCAGGAGGTGGTTGCATGTACACTTCTTCTTGAAGGTCTCCATTGAGGAAAGCATTCTTCACATCCATTTGATAAAGAGGCCAACGGCGAACAGCAGCCATAGTCAATGCCATACTCCTGGGTAAAGCCCTTGGCAACTAGGCGAGCCTTGTATCGTTCAACAGATCCATCAGCCTTGGTCTTGATCTTGTAAACCCACCTACAACCTACTACAGACTGACCAGGAGGTAAATTAACCATATCCCAAGTGTGATTTTTATGAAGGGCATCTAGTTCATCATTCATAGCTTGCTGCCAAAGAGGGTCAGTATGGGCCTCACGATAGGTGTGAGGTTCATAGAGGGTGGCAAGGGCAAAAGAGCAGTGATAATCAGAGAGATAAGGGGGAGGAATGCTTACCCGAGTGGAACGACGAAGTTCAGGACCATCAGGAGACTCAGGAGAGGGTGGTGCCACAGGATCCAAGACAGGCGGGTCATATGCCGGGGACAGAACCGGAGATGAGTCGTCTGGAGAGGCAGCCGATGTTGAAGAATCCTCCACAAGTTCAGGATAGAGAGGAAGGAAAAGATCAGTAAAAATGGGAGACTCAGAGGAAGAGGATGTAGGAAACTGCTGAAGACTCGTGAAAGGACGATGTTCCCAAAACTCAACATGATGGGAGACACAAAGACGATGAGAAATGGGATCATAGCAGCGAAACCCCTTTTGAGAAACACCATAACCAAGGAAACAACAAAGACGAGCACGACGTTGGAGCTTTGTTCGTTCATAAGGAGGAAGAGAGACAAAGCAAGCACAGCCAAAAACCCGAAGAGAGGAGTAGTCGGGGGTTTGACCATAGAGAAGCTCAAATGGTGATTTGTTGTGTGTAGTTGGTGAAGGGATACGATTAATGGTGTATATAGCTGTGAGTGCAGCCTCACCCCAAAAGCGTTCAGGAAGAGAGGCAGAAATGAGAAGGGTGCAGACAACATCAAGAATGTGACGATGTTTTCGTTCTGCATGACCATTTTGTTAAGAGGTGTAAGGACAAGACCGCTGAGTAAGTGTACCATGATTGTCTAAAAAGGATAGGAAAGATTTATCATTATATTCTTGAGCATTATCTGATCGAAAAACTTTGACGATGCGATTGAACTGTGTTTCAATCATTTTATGAAATGTTTGGTAAATAGACACAAGTTCAGACCTATGATGAAGCAGATAAATCCAAGTATATCGAGAAAAATCATCCACAAATATGACAAAATATCTAAATCCCCCCTCAGTAGGAACAGGTGCAGGACCCCAAATATCAGAATGTATAAGATCAAAAGGTGCAGAAGAAAATGAGTCACTATTATTAAAGGGTAATTTTGTTTGTTTGCCAAAATGACAGGAAGTACAATCAAATTTTTGAAACTGAACTGAACCTAAATGACCTTGAGAAGCTAACAACTGAAGACGAGATAAGGATGGATGACCAAGACAAGCATGCCATAGATCAGGTAAGGAGGTGGTAGTGGTAGCAGTTGCAAAAATAACTTGTGAAGGAATCTTCAAGTCATGAACCTCAAACATGCGACCAACCTTACGGCCTGTCCCAAGCACTTGACCCGTCCAGGGATCCTGTACATCCACACCATGATTAGTAAATAGAAGATCTACGCCTAATTCACAAAGTTGACCAACAGAAAGCAAATTGAGGGATAACTTTGGGATATGAAAAGTGTCACTAAGGGATAAACAAGGAGAAGAGATTGTTCCTTTATGACTAACAGGCATAGGAGTTCCATCAGCAGTGTAAATGGTGATTGGATGTTCTAAGGGTGCCTTATCAGAAAAGTGGGATTCATCAGGAGTCATATGGTTACAACATGCAGTATCAAAAAACCAAGGTTGTTTACCTGAGGTGACAAAAAGGGCAGTGGAAGTGCGGGATAAAACCTGTTGAACAACTGCCTCAATATCAGCCATAGTAAGTGAGGAAGCCAAAGATGGACCTGTAGGAACCGACGGATCGGAAGGACATACAGCAGCTGCCCGAGGAAGAGAAGCTTTATTCTGCTCTTGCATAAATTTCTGCAGTTTGCGACAAATTGAGATGTCATGGCCTTTAGCACGGCAAAACTCGCAGCGAGTACCTTTGGAAGACTGAGAGGTGGGACGCCCAGAGTTTATTCGTGGAGGAGCAGTGAATGCAGCAATGGGAGGCTGCGGAGATGGTGTAGCCAATACATGATCAGATGATGACATGTGATGAGTAGGCCGACGGTTTTCCTCAGAAATGAGCTCCTTGACTGCAGCATCAAGAGAAGGAGTAGGAGACCGGCTAAGCAGAGAAGCCTTAGTAGGCTCAAAATCCTCACGCAAACCCATCATGAAGTGCATAAATTTACGGCGATCCCGATATTTGACAAAGAACTCAATGTCCTTAGAACACACTAATGGAGGATCTGCAGCAGAGAGTTGTTCCCACATAGTAGAAGTCTGAGAATAAAAATCAGAAATAGACTGACCTGTCTCTTGGCGCATTTGATAAAGTTTTGATTCAATGTAGAATTCCAAGCTTGAATCATTAGTACAATTATAGCGATCAGCCAAAAATTTCCAAGCAGCCTCAACAGTCTCAAGACGAGGAAGAAGATTATGAATGGAGGGAATAGAGGTATTGATAAACCAAGACAAGATCTTACTCTGAATACTTTCCCATTCCTCTAGGCGTTCTTCATAATCATCTGTTGTAACTGTAGTCTTGGAAGATTCTTCAGCAGCTGTGGCTTTGGACTCAGGGTTTGGTACTGGTTTAGGAATTGAACCAGTCACATATCTCCACAGTTTACGACCCTTGAGAAAGACAGTCATATTCTGAGACCATGCATGATAGCTAGTGGGACCATCTAACATAATGGTGATAGGACGTATGATGTCTCGTTCATTTTGTTGAGCCATAATGAAGAAAATGACCCAAAAATGAGATTTAGAGACCTCAAATGCAGAAACGGAGCTCAAAATCGGAATCTACGCGAAAAACTGAGCAAGACAGGTCCTGTTGAAAAATTTTGACTTTGGTCAAAGTCAACGGTCAACGTCAATGGTCAAAGTCAACGGTCAACGGTGTTGTCTGCTGACGTCACTGGATGACGTGTGATGCTGACGTGGCGATGACGTGCTAGGGCTGACGTGGCACACAGAGGAATGGGCGCGTGGCGCTTGGCGCGTGAGAGCGCGTGGCGCGTGAGGCTTCGCGGTGGCGCGTGGCGGCGCGTGTAGCGTGTCTTCGACAGCCAAAAACTTGGGGCGGCGTGTGAGGGCACGTGGAAGCTCCTTTGGGACAGTTTCTGTCTGGGTTTTGCTCGGGGAAGTCGTATCTGTGGTTTGACGATTTGATTGATAAATAGACTAGATCCGAGAGGTAGTGGTTGGATGTGACGGCGGTGACTTGCTTCTGACGGTGGCTACCGGTGAAGGCGAGGGCAGCGGAAGAACGCCGGAAAATACCACTAGGTCAGAGCAATGGCTCTGATACCATGTTAACAATATAAAATGAGAGAGAATGACTGAATAGTCTGTATATTGATGTATATCAAACAATGTACAAAAGAGAGTCTTATATAGGCTAGGTATGTGTGTAGTACAAGTAACATGAGTGCAGTACAAGTAATATACTGGGCTAAGCCTAATGGGCTAATGTATCTATACACTAACAGGATCGGCGGATGTGTTGGTGGCATTCCTCGCAGTGGATCACAACTGGAGAAGCAATATATTCGCATTTTCCTACATGGGGTGGGTTGGCTTTGCATGAATACAGTTTTGTTTCATTCGTAACTATTGGCAGTTGAGCCTGTATTAATGTCGAATGGTCAGATGCTATAAGTGGCTTTTTTCCCAATTTGTTTCTGTTCAATTCGAATGTTCTATTCGGGTGTATTTAGTCCAATTATATCTTATTGGCTTGTAAACGGTATATGTTGGGCCAAATCTTAATTTCTTTAAAGGAACAAGTGGCAAGATGGGAAAGGGTCATGAAAAGTGGGATGCCACGACATTTAAAGACAACCGAGGATAAAAGCTCAGAAAATGAAGACTAGCAACAAAAATGATGTAACATAGCAACAAAAATGAGGTGACATTATTTAATTGAATAAACTAAACACATATATAGTAAGTTTATGTAGCACTTAATGAAAAATATGGATTAAATGAATGCTAATATAAATGGAATAAAACTTTAAGGGATTAAATTTAAATTCTAAAATTTTAAGGTGTAAAATCCAAATACTTTCAAAATATTAAAGATGTAATTTGCTCTTTAACCTAAACAGAATAAAAACACAAATAACTATTTTTAAATATATTTCAACGTAATCACTTACAATATATCAAATGAAACTTGACATTATTTTATATCATTAAATGCATCTATGATGTACTAAATTATGCAACAAATATTTTATCAAAAAAATGAAAAAAAAAATTATCAAAAAAAAAAAAATTATGCAACAAATATTGTTGAATACGTTAGATGTGTTGAATGTACAGAATTGTGTAAATTTGACGAAAAATTGTGTATATTAAATGTACAAATTTTCTGGATTTGTAGAAAAATTTAAATACGTTGGATACGTTGAATGTACATAATTTTGTAAATTCAACGGAAAATTGCATTCATTAAATAATACAAATTGTCTAGGTTTTGTAGAAAATTTTGAATACATTGGATACATTGAACATATGAAATTGTGTAAATTCAACAAAAAATTGTGTACATTGGATATTAAGATTTTTTGAATTTATAGAAAAATTGGAATACGTTGGATGCGTTGAATGTACAGCATTGTGTAAATTCAACGAAATATTGTGATCATTAGATGTACATATTGTTTGGTTTTGAAGAAAACTTTGAATACGTTGAATGTACAAAATTGTGTAAACTAAATGGATAATTGTGTACATATGATATATGCATTGGACATACAAATTGTCTGTATTAAAAAAAATAAAACAAAAAAAAACAAAAAAAAAAAACTAGTAAGTTGCTCGTGCGATGCACGGATAATTTTGTGATCATTTATATAAGATGGTTTTGGAGAATGTTATACATATATTATAAAGAAAAAGTGAACTAAATTAGAGTAAAGAAACATATCCATTTTGAGATATTAAAAATTAGTTTAGTAGCTTCACTGCATATGTGTAGCATTCTCAAGATAAGATTAAATTTTTTTTTTTTTTAAAATCATGAAACCAAAAATAAATGAAAAAGAGTACTACGACCTTAAAAATCAACTAATTTGTGTTGTGCTCATTGATTGCATACCATGAAATGAAAATATGCCAAACTCTCTCACCATCTTCCACTCATCGATAGTGCAACATTAAGACACGGTGGGCAATTGCGTATGCATGTGTCCTATAGATGATTTAAAACAATGGTAGAATATGGCTTTACATTGCGTATCAAATACTCTCTCTACTTATATTCCCAAAAAAAAAACTATCCAACCAAATTATTCAAACCTAAATTATATTTAAACCCCTAATTTATAAAGAAAAAAGAAAAAAAAAATTACCCGTAGGAGTTTTATCGGCTTGATGGTGGTGGGAGATAAGTATGACAGAGGCGGCGGCTCCTCAGATTCCTGTTTCTCTTTCTTACAAATATTTTGTCAATCTAAGGTTTTTTATTTTGGTAATAGTGAAATAATGTGTTTCATTTTAAAATTCACAACTTTTTCACGTCTCTCTATCTCTCCTTAGGGCCTTATCTGGTTAGTTATTACCATTAATCCTTATTATTATTATTATTATTATTATTATTATTATTGCTTCTGTCTTTAATACTAAAATGGTGTGTATTATAAAAGACATGAATAAAAGATAAAGGTGAGGTGTAAACTCAGACAATTAATGAGATAACAGTAAAAATAAATTATTATGAAATTTTGGGTAACCATAAAAAAAAAATTAAAAAAAAGACTTAATAAAAATAGGTAAAAATGAGTAAATGCAAAATTAGAATGCCACGTATACACTAGTACTCTCACATGAAGCCTCTACTTTATATATATATATATATATATATATATATTGATTTGAATATGTTAGATACGTTAAATGTACAAAATTGTATAAATTCAATGTAAAATTGTGTACATTAGATGTATAGATTGTCTGGATTTCTATAAAATAAAATTTAAAAAAAAAAATTCAATATGTTGGATAAATTGAATTTACAGAATTGTGTAAATTCAATGGAAAAGTGTGTACAAGTAATGTACACATCATCTGGATTTGAATAAATTTTGAATACAATGAATATATAGAATGTACATACTTTTTTTTTTTTTTTTTTTTTGAGAGTCAATACTGAGTATTATTATTACATTGCTGGAAAATCAGAAATAACAACATGACTAATGTCTATTGGAACATGCTCCATCCAGGCTAATAAAGGAAAAGAAACTTGCTCTCTTAGCTAAAGCCTGGGCTGCACAATTACCCTGCCGCCTAGTATGAGAGAAAGAAAAAATTCGAAATGAACCTACAATAGACATCGTGTCTTTGATAATCTCTCCAATGGATGAATGAGCCCCATCTGCTGATCTCAAAGCCCTCCAAACCACCTCAGAATCTCCTTCAAATTCAAAACCACTTAAGCCCAATTCCACTGCAAATCTTGTTGCTCTTCTTGCAGATAGTGCTTCCAGTACCTCCACAGAGCCCGGACAACGAATTTTCTCAACTAAGGCAGCAATCACAAGCCTGTTAACATCTCTTATTATAACCCCTATACCTGCTTCCTCTGACTCGGCAAAGACTGCACCATCATAATTTGGTTTGTACATTCCATCCCTTGGAGGTCACCATTTCGTACTTCCCTTAGGTTGCTGCACATTTTTCTTCTGAAATTTTGCTTGAAAGTCTGAAAGGTACAATCTAGTTGCTTCAAGAATTTTTTTCACTCGGCAAGCCCTTCTCATTCAATCTCAGCTTGTTTCTTTGGTTCCAAATGAACCAAGCCACCACCCCAAATAGCTCCAAACTCTTTGCCCACTGTCCCACCAAGTTAATTAGTTCTTGCATGTCCTGAATGTAAGGGTACTCTGTTCAAACCCAGCTAAAACAGGGGGCCCAAATGTTGTAAAGTGTCTCGCAACTCCAAATAGCATGAAGCATTGTTTCCTAGTCCAAGAGGCAGGTACTGCACTTCGCTTCGTCCAGAATTTTCCTTTTCTTCAGATTAACCTTAGTGGGTAAAGCATTGGAGCAAACTTTCCAGAGAAATAATTTGATTTTATTTGGAACGTGGAGCTTCCAAATACGTTTCCAGAAAGCCGATTAGTGCGAGGAGTCTGAGCTTGATGCAGCGCTAGAATTAGCTTCCTAACACAACTTCTGGTACCCTGCCTTCATCGAATACTCCCCATTATGGCTGTCTGGCCAAATGAAGCGATCTCTCTGGTCTGTCCAGCACAATGGTATTGCTTTGATTCGGTTTGCCTCAAAGCTCAAAAAATGCCGATGTAACAGATTTATGTTCCAAGTACGGGTGCTTGGGTTTATCAGTGCAGCAACCTAAGCACCTTCTAATGCCGGTACATGTAGAGAAACAACCCTGGCAGACCCCTTCCTTGGTAGCCAATTGTCCCTGTATATATCTATACTCTTCCCATCTCCTATTCTCCACCTCATACCCATCGAAATCACCTTCCTCGACTTAAGAATACTATGCCAAGCATAAGAACCATTGGCTACTGAGGCTTCAAAAATGGACCCCTTAGGAAAGTATTTCGCTTTAAAGACCCGATAAAAAAGAGAGGATTGGTCATTCAATAGTCTCCATACTTGTTTTGCCAACATTGCATCATTGAATTTTTCCAAGTCCTTGAAACCCAACCCACCTTCTGATTTAGGCTGATAAAGAACCTACCATTTTTTCCAATGAATTTTTCGCTGCTCACCCTTTTGCCCCCAAAAGAATTTGCGAATTAAAGCCTCAATTTCAAGACAAAGACCCACCAGTAATTTGAAACAACTCATTGCAAATGTAGGAATCGCTTGCACCACCGCTTTGAGTAGGATTTCTCTACCCGCTTGGGACAATAGCTTCTTTTTCCACCCTTGAAGTTTTCTCCAAACTTTCTCCTTAATGTAATTGAGACTTGCTTTCCTCTTCCTTCCCACCACTGCTGGCAAACCAAGGTAATTTTCATACTCTTTCACCTTTGGTACTTGTAAAAAATCTGAGATTAAGGTCTTTGTGTCTTCCTTCACTACCTTCCTAAAAAAGATGGTTGTCTTCTCACGATTTACCTTTTGACCCGATGCTTCTTCATACAAAGCCAGAATGTCTTGGATTGCTTCTAAATATGCCATAGATGCTCTACAAAATAAAAGGGTGTCATCTGCAAAAAATAAGTGTGAGATTTTTGGTCCCCTTTTACATAAAGAAAATCCCCCTATAGTGTCATTTGAGGCTGCTTGTTGTAACATCCTATTCAAACCTTCTGAGCACAACAAAAAAAGGTATGGAGACAAAGGATCTCCATGTCATTTCTTGGATTTTTGATTTTTCATATGGTGTAAGGTCTCGAAGGCAACCAAAATATTATCAGAGATTGATTTACAAGACTGAAAGGCACTTTAAGATTATGAAATTATGCTAGGTAAAAAATTCTTAAGCCTATTCGCTAAAACTTTAGAAATAAGCTTGTAAAGAATATTAAACAATGCAATTGGGCGATAATCAGAAACTCTTACCGGGCTTTTAACCTTTGGGATGAGAGTAATAAACGTACGGTTGATTGAAGGTGGAAGTTAACCTGTGTTAAGGCATGTGAGAGCAGCTTCAACCACTTCATCACCAATGACCGGCCAAAATTGTTGGAAAAACAATGGGGGCATCCCATTAGGTCCAGGAGATTTAAGAGGGTCCATCTGATTTAAGGCCAAATCAACTTCGGCTCTCTCAAAAGGAGCAACAAGCACATGGTTCATCTCCTCTGTTACCACCTGTGGAGTAACTTCAAGAGCTTCCTCAATCCGATTGGGAGAGGATGAAGCGAATAAATTTTGGTAAAAATCCACCAAAATATTTGCTATGCCATTCTCATCCACATACCTCTCACCCATATTATTTTCTAATTCTTCAATTCTATTTCGGCGATACCTGTGAGTGGCTCTACTATGGAAATATCGGGTATTTCTATCACCTTCATGCAGCCACAATGCTCTAGATCATTGTTTCCACATCTTTTCTTCTTTTGATAACAAATCATTGATTTCTTTTTTCAGCCTTGTCACCCGGTTTATAGACCTCCCTCTTATCGCCGCATCTTCCGCCTTTCTTAACAACTCTTTTTTTTCCTTCAATAATCGGGTAATATTCCCAATTGCAATCCGACTCCACCACTTTAGTTGTTTTTGATGTTAGGTTCTAAGGTCTTAGGATTTTATGTATTTAGAACTCTAATTTGTAATGTTGGCAAACCATGATCAAAACATTGTATTTAGTCTTGTTTAGGCTTGCTCAAAGTTGGTTTATTATTGTACAGTTGGAATCGAGTGGCTGCAGAAGTACTTGGGACTTTTGGCCTGGCTCGATCGATCGAAGAATAGACTCGATCGATCGAAAATCGCACAGGTTGATTATTTAGCAGAATTTCCAACTCAGCCCTACTTCATTAAACGTTTAGGGTTTTATGTTTTTACCCTAGGTATATAAACAAAACCCTAGCCACGTTTTTGAAGGTTGTCCATATTGTTTTGTTGCTCATATTTGCTGTTTGTGTGAATCTCTTGTGAGATCTTCGAGGAGCTTTCCTTCACATAAACTTAGGATTATCAATATCTTGATGATCAACATAGTTGCAACCATTGGAACTTAAAAGAAAAGCAAGCGGGGAGCTTGTAGCTGATTGAGGAATTCAAGAAAGAAGTAGTCCGTGGATTCGGAGCCTGCGCGTGGTCGTGTCAGGAAGTTCGTACTGGTGGGTAGCATTAGGAAGTCGAGCGGGGAGCTTGTAGTCCTTTTGTAAGAACTTCAATTCTTTCATAGTGAATTCTGTTATGCCTTGAGGATCGGTGAGTCAAATCCTCCCCAGGTTTTTACCGTGTGGTTTCCTGGGTGATCATATCTTGTGTTATTTATTTTCCGCTGCATTATTATTCTTGATATGATTGCTGAATTGTTTTAACCTAGAATTGCTTAATTTAACTAAGTAACAACTTGGCTAATTAATCTAGGCTACGCAATTTGGTTGTTTAAGGGGTCTAAATTCCCATCAAGTGGTATCAGAGCGGGTAGCTCTTTTTGTTTGAGATTTTTAATCTCTGAGCTGATCCTTGACCCCTGTTGTCATGGAGCATGGACACTCTCTGTTTGTTCCTCCTCATTTTGATGGGAACAATTATGCTTATTGGAAAGTAAGGATGAAAGCATTCCTGAAATCCATTGATGAAAGGGTTTGGAATTCCGTTGAATACGGATGGGTGAAACCCGCTACTCCTGTGAGTGAGTGGCAAACTTCTGAAAAAGAAGCAGCAAGCTTCAATAGCAAAGCTATGAATGCCATCTTTAATGCTGTTTCTATGGAGGAATTTAAGAGGATCTCTAATGTTGAGGTTGCTCATACTGCTTGGAAAATCCTCCAAACTGTGCATGAAGGCACAAAGGCAGTTAAGATTAATAAATTGCAACAATTGACTTCTAGATTTGAAAGCATTAGAATGTCTGATGATGAATCTTTTGATGAATTCTATGATAAATTAAATGATATTGTCAATTCTGCTTTTAATTTGGGTGAAATCTATGATCAACCTAAAATTTTTAGAAAGATTCTTAGATCTTTAACTGAAGATTTTAGACCCAAAGTGACTGCCATCACTGAAAGCAAGGATGTGGACTCCATCCCTGTTGATGAGCTTGTAGGATCTCTTCAATCCTATGAGTCTGACCTACCTAAAGTGAACAAATCCAAATCAATGGCTCTTAAGTCAGTTGATGATGTTGATGGTGGTGGATTTGATGATGAGCTCTCTGCTACAGAGATTGCCTATCTTGCCAAAAACTTTAAGAACTTTCTTAGGAATACAAATAGAAAGGCAAGAGGTACTTACACTGCTGAACCTAGAAATTTTAGGAAGAATGATCCCACTAAGGTTAACAATTTTGAAAAACCTAGAGAAAATTTTGGTCAATCTTCTAATAACTCTTTGGGTACTCAGTGTTTTGGCTGTCAAGGGTATGGTCATGTGAAATCTGAATGTCCTACATTCTTGAGGAATAAGGGTAAAGCTATGGCTGTAACCCTTAGTGATAATGAGGTTTCTGATGATGAGTTCGGTGGTGACGAGGATGGAAACTTCATTACTTTCACGACTACTGCTATAGTCAATGAAAGCATATCTGCTGAGCAGAACCCTTCTGATGGGGAACTCTCTGAAGATGCAGATCTTCAAGAGGCCTATAACAAACTTTGCAAAGTTGCTGCAAAGGATGCTATGAAAGTTGAACTTGGCCTAAAGAAAATTGATTATCTTGAGCTTGAAAAGAGAAATTTGCTTGTTAAACTGTTTGATGTTAATGAGCTTTTGAATAATGTTAAATCTGAGAACATGCTTTTGCTTGATAAAGTTAGAACTTTGGAACATGATTTATCTGTTGCTAGATCTGCTAGTTCTAAACTTGATCACATGTTGAATGTTCAAAAGTATCCTTCTGATAAAACTGGGTTAGGATATGTTGAAAGCATCTTTGATTCTGGACCACATTCCACTAAGTTTGTTCCTTCTTCTTCTTCTGAACCTTCTGTGAGTGAGGTTGTGAGTGAAACTGTCAAACCTCCTGTGAGTGAGATAGTTAAACCCGTAGAAGTTTCACCACCTAAGAAGATTAGGGTAGACTTAAGAGAATCTAAACCTAAGGAGCCTACCAAATCTAAGGACAAGATGCATGGTAAACCTGCTTGGGTTTGTCATTATTGTGGTAAGTCTGGACACATTCGTCCTAACTGTTACAAGCTTCAAGCTGATAAGAGAGCAAATAAATCAAAAGTGCCTGTGCCTCAAGCACAAGATCCTATGGCATTAATTGGTGAATTGGTAAAGGTGTTAAACCTTTATTCCAATCCTGGAGTTGGGAATCACTCGAATGTGAATAAGAACTCCAATGCTCATGGTGCATCTAAAAGGTTTTGGATGCAAAAGACTCGAACTAACTGAGTCTTTCTGACATGGTCCTTGTGCTTAATTGCTCTATTCTTTGGTGACCATTGTTCTTTGGTTTTTGTTTTTTTGTTTTTGTTCTAGGACTTGCATTGTATTACATTCATGCATTTCATTCTAGGATTTATTTGTTTTCTCTTTTAAATAAATAAATAAATAAATAAATAAAAAAGAAAAGGAGAAAGCAAAAATTTATGTTAGACACTATTTTTCTTGATTTTTGAAAAACAAGGTTGGTCTATCTTTTGACACATGTCATGTTATGTGTACCTTGTTTAGCTTTGATGAGCTTATTTATTGCACTTTACTAGTTAAAGCTTTGTAGTGCATGTTGTGTGGGAAAGATGTTTGTGGTTATTAATCACTCTGTCTTGATCTTGAAGTCACATGTTATTTGACTGTCGGACTTGATTCTTTTGAGAAAGGCATAAATAACCATCTCACCACTGTTCACTAGTCAATCATGAACACCTTAGTGCATATCATAAGATTTTGTGCTCGAGAAAGTGTAGCACATGCACAAAAAGAACATAAGGTGTAGCCTCTTTAAATGCTTAAATGCTTAATGCTTAAAATTGGTGTGTACTATTAGGCTTGATGTCATTTCACATAATCTAATCTGGTGTGTACTATTAGGCTTTATGCCAAATTTCACCTAAATAATGGGGCAAAAATACAAGAAACTTACATGATTGCAAGCTTTTGTTCTATGAGATGTGGGAGTTATAGGATGTAACTCTTTAGGTGATAGTCTCTTTTAAATTCTATGTGATGAATTGTGTAGACTTTGTGTTTGATTGCTATTCACATATCACCTCACATGTATCTCAAGTCTTTGCTAGTATCACACACTACACAAGTTACTCTTTGTTAAACACTGTACATGCTAGTGTGTGTGTTTTTGGTCTGACCAACCAAGTTTGAGAATATCTTAAGAAATGTACACAACATATCTGTTGCTTGAGAAAATTAAATGGAGAATGATTGAAACTTGTTTTTGAGAAAATTGGGTTTAAAATTTTGGGTTTTTGAAAAAGCATTCCATCTCATACTCATGCATTTTATTTCTGTAATTTAATGCTTTGAGGAGTTGTTTTTCAAAATTTGGTTTGTGTCTTTCAAAAATGTGATTTTTCTCAAAATTTAGTGAGCCTCTGACCATTTCGATCGATCCAGCCTGTTTTTCGATCAATTGAAAAAGTGCTCTCATTTGTCTTAAAATGACTGTGCTTTTCGATCGATCGAATGTAATTTTCGATCGATCGAGTATCGTGGAAAAGCTTTTTTAAAAGTTCAGATATGACTTTTTCAAACTCACTTTTCAAACTTTTCAAACTTTTTCCTCTCTCTCTCCGAGTTGGCAAGGCTCCACATAGCGATTTTTGTCGTTTTCTTCCGAAGTTTTTGCAAAATCTTTCTCTCCTCAAGCCGGTAAGACCCTTTTGCCCTTCCTTTTGATTTTATTTTCATGATTTCATGCATAAATCCATGCATTTAAGGGTAATTTTCGGACTTTGAACATTTTGGGATTTTCTGTTGATTCAAGCCTTATTTTATGCAATTGATCATTGGGTTTTTGTGGGGACACTACATAAACATGATTCTTACCTGTTAATTTGATCAATTTTGAGTTTTGTGAAAAATTGAAAAATCTAGGGCTTGTTCTTGATCCGAATTGGGGCTTTTGTTAAATTTGGCAGAATTTGATGAAATTGGCTTGTTGTATTGTTGTAATTAAGCATTATAATCTATGTGATGTGTTTTGTAATGCTCAATTCATCAATTTTGGTTACAAATTTAAACAAATGGTTTTCAATTTTTAGGATTTTTGATAAAAATTCCATGTTCAAGCCAATTTTGTCAATTCAATCTCAATTGAACTTATTTGTTTACTGCATTAGATCATGCATCACAACATTATTAATGTTCATGCATCATATAGATTTTTGTTCTATATTTTTATTGTGCTAATTTGCAGTCTGCCCTTGGTTTTGTTTTCTCTTGTTCTTTTTGGTTTTCACTCTGTGTCTCTGTCCTTTCCTTAGCACTATGCCTAGGAAAACTAGAGCTCGTAGGAATGTTCCTTCACCTTCTCCTTCACCCCCTCCATCCTATGACCGTGAGAGGTTTTCGAGTGAGAAAAACCAAGAAATTTTTGAGAAGCTAAACATTAGAAGAAAGATATGGGCTGAGCGTTCTGTTCACTTAGATGAACTTGATCCTGCCATTAGGGCAAACTTTGAGCGTAGGGGCTGGTTACCCTTGGTGGATGTTTCTGATCCTCCTCCACCTTCTGCCTTGATTAGAGAGTTCTATTCGAACATCTCTATCCGCATCTATGATTCCAACACTCTAGTCCAGAGTTGGATACGAGGCGTAGAGTACTCTATTACTCCTCAGGTAGTGGCTGATGCTCTAGGGGTACCATTGGTTCGACATCCTGTCTATCCATATGACGTGTCTCCCGAGATTAGTGATGTCTTGTCTTACATCACTGGGACTACTGTCCAGTGGGGTTCTGATCCTCGGATCACTTCTGCTGAGCTCTCCGGGTTACACTATCTCTTCTTTAGGATAGCGTGTCATTCTATCTGGCCCATTTCCCATGTTCACACCATTCCTCTTGAGAGGTGTGTATTTTTGTACGCTCTGGTTACTGATGCTCCTATTAGCTTTCCCCATCTTTTTCTTCGTTCTTTGAACGATGTTTATAGGAGTTCATCTTCTGCTCATGCTCTTGTACATCCTATTTTCATTCATAGGATTCTCCTTTATCTTGATATTAGTGGCTTCCCTTCCTCTGAGCCCGTTCATGTTATTGCTCCTATAGGTGCGTCTTTTCTTAGACAAAGGGCTGCTCATCTTCGAGCTGGTTCTAAACACCCTAGGTCTGAGTCCTCTAGTAGTGCACCTCCTCCTTCTTCTTCTGCAGGTCTTGCTGGTGAGGATGTTCCTGATCCAGTTGGTGATGATGCTGCTGCTGCTGATGTTCCTCCACCTCCTTCGGCCGACTTCGATGTTCGTCGTACTTTGGAGACTGTCATGACCGTTCAGGCGGCTCATGGTCAGATTTTGGTGGACTTGCTAGATGAGTTTCGTGCTCTACGAGCTGACTTGGCGCGTCTTCATTCACCCTCACCACCTCCTTTTGATGGCGACTTGTGATTGCCCTTTGGCATTCCGTCACAAAAAGGGGGAGTGGTATTTTTGACTTGTAGAGGAGTTTTTGTAGTTAAGGGGAGACTTTTTGTTTTTGAGGAGCTTGTGGAGTTTTTAGATTGTATCTAGGTGCTTCACTTTGTATATCATTTTTGGGGATATTCATGTTAGGGGGAGTAACATTGATTGATATTCATGTTATTTTTTTTTATTCTTGTTGTTTTGTGATTCACTGCTTATTGATTTATATTTATGAGTTGATCATTCATATATGTCTTTATTTTGTGTTGTGTGAATCTTACAAGAATGTTTTACCTGTTGTTTTACTCTTTTCTGTCACACATGCGTTTATGCGTTTGTTGAGTGTTTCAGGAATATACAGGTTGATACAGGTTGATTCAACTAAACTGCTGTCTACACTTGCAACTGATGGATAGTAGTTAGGCTGAATTTGATTTTATGAGCTTTATCTTTGTAAAGGGCTTTTTACTTGTAAAACTTTGAGCTTTTAATTATGGTTTTGTCACGGATTGCCAAAGGGGGAGTTTGTTAGGTTCTAAGGTCTTAGGATTTTATGTATTTAGAACTCTAATTTGTAATGTTGGCAAACCATGATCAAAACATTGTATTTAGTCTTGTTTAGGCTTGCTCAAAGTTGGTTTATTATTGTACAGTTGGAATCGAGTGGCTGCAGAAGTACTTGGGACTTTTGGCCTGGCTCGATCGATCGAAGAATAGACTCGATCGATCGAAAATCGCACAGGTTGATTATTCTGCAGAATTTCCAACTCAGCCCTACTTCATTAAACGTTTAGGGTTTTATGTTTTTACCCTAGGTATATAAACAAAACCCTAGCCACGTTTTTGAAGGTTGTCCATATTGTTTTGTTGCTCATATTTGCTGTTTGTGTGAATCTCTTGTGAGATCTTCGAGGAGCTTTCCTTCACATAAACTTAGGATTATCAATATCTTGATGATCAACATAGTTGCAACCATTGGAACTTAAAAGAAAAGCAAGCGGGGAGCTTGTAGCTGATTGAGGAATTCAAGAAAGAAGTAGTCCGTGGATTCGGAGCCTGCGCGTGGTCGTGTCAGTAAGTTCGTACTGGTGGGTAGCATTAGGAAGTCGAGCGGGGAGCTTGTAGTCCTTTTGTAAGAACTTCAATTCTTTCATAGTGAATTCTGTTATGCCTTGAGGATCGGTGGGTCAAATCCTCCCCAGGTTTTTACCGTGTGGTTTCCTGGGTGATCATATCTTGTGTTATTTATTTTCCGCTGCATTATTATTCTTGATATGATTGTTGAATTGTTTTAACCTAGAATTGCTTAATTTGACTAAGTAACAACTTGGCTAATTAATCTAGGCTACGCAATTTGGTTGTTTAAGGGGTCTAAATTCCCATCATTTGACAATGGCTTATCTTACCCTCCACCCTAGTCATTGCTTGACCGGGTGCATTGAAAAGCAAAGGGATGCATTGTAGAACAATTAGGGTTGAATATTCTCAATTCTGAATTTGCATTATGGAGGTGAGCCATGTTGTTTCAACATGCCTCAAATAACAATTGCAATTACCTTAGAATTCTTGCTAAGCCTCTTTGAGCTCATCAATGTTGAATGGTTGACCATGAGAGTGTCCGTGGGAATCAATCTTGAGGTTAGGGCTAAAACTAGTTCAATTTTTTCCTATACCTCAGCAATATGAAAAATTAATCCATTAGATATCATTGGCAAGTTAAGATTTATTTTGTGTATGGTTTACCTATAAAAAAAGGATTTATTTTGTGAAATTGCTAAATATCAGAATTTCATTGTACTTTCAACCTTGTTTTCAAACATATTACTACAGAACATACATTCAACCCTTTTTTTTTTTTTTTTTTTAATTTGATACACAGTTTAAAGCCAGTAAAGACCGGAAAAGCACCCCCTAGATTGAAGGGGACAGATAAAATTCCTGAACAATCAGGTGATCCACTACCAGTTGTGTCCTACTGTTCTATAGTATCTTTGATCTTATGGTTCTATATGCTATTTGATGAGTTTGATAGCATTAGCATTCACATCTTCTAAGAAAAAGCAATTGTCCAATTACCACTGGAGATTTTGCATGACCTCACCTCTGTCAGTAAACATTGGTGAACCCTTCATTCAACTAGCCCTTCACTACCAAAGTGCAGTCCTAGCTTCTACCCACAGGGGAACCCCAACATCAACCCATTATCTAGGTACCTGGGGAGTTAACTGGTAGGGACAAAACAATTTGGGCAATTAGGCAGTAGAGGAAAAGATGTATTAAATTCCCAAGCTCAATCAATGATATAATCAGGCTGAAATCGAGGTTATACATATTTATGAAGATACGTACACTAATGGAATCTTCAAGTCATGATTTCACTCAAATCTTTTAAGACTTTACTTTTATAATTTTATAGTAAAATTACAATTTTTTTTCTAAATCACACCAATGTTTATTGCTCTTAAAAAAAACTAGCCTCATCACACGCGCTCCGCATGTGCGATGAAGCTCTTTTTTTATTTTAAGTTTAATGTAATTTTTCAATTTAAATTGATCTGTTATTAGTGAGCTTACACATGAAGAAATTTTTAAGAAATTAAAATTTAATATTCGAAATAGAGTAAATTGACGGGCTTAGTGTGTGCTAGTTTTTAAGAAAAAATGTATCAAATGCGCCTAAGATATATTTAAATAAAGAATGTGTTAATTTTTAGGAAAAAAATTTCCCTGGCAGTTTTTTTTTTTTTTGTTGAATTACAATTTTAACCTTATTTTTTTATTTTTTTTAAGAATAAAGATTATCTAATTAGATTAAAAGTATTTTTTACATTTTTTAAAATCATAACTAACCTTCTAAATCTTCTTAATACATAGAGATAAAGACTAAAGTGGATGAAGAGGTAGAAAAATAATAACATAGATTAAGAAGATAAAAAGGAGAAGAAAATAAAGTTGAGAAGTGGAGAAAGTAGAGACGTGTGTGGATGAAAAAGGAAAAGACAGTAAAGTAGAAAAGTGGAGAAAGTGGGGATACTTGTGTAGAGAAAAAAGGCGGAGAAGATAGTAAAGTCGAAAAATGGCGAAAGTGGAGATACATGTGTGGAGGAAAAAAACAAGAGGGATAAAAGAAAAAAGAATAGGGAAAGATAAATAATTAAAAAAAAAAAAAAAAAAAAACTATGATCCCATCCAGATCTCTAGAAATGGGGAAAAAAAAATCGAAAAATAAGGATTTAGAGTGAGGAAGGGGGGCGAAGTATGAACAAAGAAAATTTATGAAAACCAACTTCTTAATATATTGCAATACAATAATCTATTATAAGAGATTTGGCTTTATTTTAGATCTCAAAAATCATTTATAATTTATTACGTACTAAATATGGCATTATATAAAATTAAAGAATTTGTCAAGAGATCATCTTCCATTTTGATTTTATAAAGCCAAAACCAATTTTATATCACTAGTATTAGATTTTGAATAATTTGAATCTTTTCTTTTAAAAAAGTAAAATATTATAATTGATTTTTGAATTATATTTATCATATCATTATTGTTGCCAAGTAAAGAAGAACACAAAAATAATATAACTATGCATAATGAACAAGTACAAATGTTAATGTTTTTTTGTTATTGTTTGAGCCATTCTTGCAGTTAATTAAGTTATATTAAGAATGGATTAAACTATTCAATAGATAATTTTCTTTCCTTAAAACCGTAGGGGCTCATTTATAATGTAATAAATACTAAAATAGGAATTTAAAAAAGATTAAGGAAAAAGCCAAGTGGAACCATCGTACCCATAAATTGTGTTTATATTCGAAAAAGTAAACCAACTTACTTTGTAAAGTAAAGTGGATGTGGATGTGGCCCGCAAACACCAACAAATAATGTTTTTACTTTTTAGTGGTTTAACTTAAGAACAAACTTATTTAACTTTTTTTCCTCAAAAAAAAACTTATTTAACTTTTGTTGAATAACATAATTAGATTTTTGCTAGAAATAGGAAGTGTGCTAAAATAGTATATTTTTACATAAAAAAGGTAAAATTAAAATAAATAAAAAAATGTACATAAAATTCTAAAATGAAAAAGTTAACTTATAAATGAGTTTTTTTTTTTTTAATTATTATTACATGTGAAAAGAGTGAAAAGAAAAATGCATCCATAAATGGTAGTTGCTTGCAGCCTCTAGGGTTAAAAGAAAAACTTTCCAAATAGCATTTGCCAAATCAGCTTTCAGATATAACCAAGGAGCTCACCTAGCAATGGCTACACCAAGATGGTGGTCAGCGAGTCTCCCTGATGACATCATCGAAAATGTTAGAAATATACATCTTTGCTTGGCTGCCACCGAAACCCTTAATCCGATTCAGATGCGTTCGCCAATCTTGGAATTCCAAAATTTCTGATCCCGAATTCATTAACAAACACCTCAGTATGAACAAAGCCAAGTCATTATCATTAGACGATGATAACAACAACAATGGTTATCTCCTATGTAGGTCACCAAGGCCAGTGCACGATCCAAGATTGGTTATGGTGAGAGAGTTGTGTACGTTCGTTTGCAATACGAACTGCGACGGCTCTTTGACAGAGATATCTAGGTTGAGAATTAATCCAATTTATCATGACAGTTCTTTTGGCTTCTGCAATGGCATTTGCTACGGGACTATTACTGTTAGTCATCCAGCTCCTTGGAACTTTTGCGGCACCAGTTATCAGTCTCATTTTTCGAAAACACGTTCTCCTGCTTATCATACGGTTAGAAATGCTGGAATATACTTGTCGAACCCAAGCGTTAGAAAGCATAAGAGACTTCCAGCTGTTCTCGATGATGAACGTTTTAATTATCGCTCTTATGGACTTGCGTTTCCCACTTCTCAAAACAACGACTTGAAGCTTTTGGTATTTGGGTGTTCCGTTAACAGAGAACAACTTCGGGCCCAGGTTTACACGCTGAGTACCAATTCGTGGAGCTGGGTTGAACAGCCGGTGGAGCCACTTGATGGGTCTGTAGGATCTAGACCTTGGATTGATTCATCATCTTGTTTATTTTTTAATGGAGCTTTGCACTTTATAGCTACCACTTCTCAGGGCTACGGATTCATTTTGTGCTTCGATGTTCATCATGAGCGATTCCAGGAGATAAAACTACCGCATAATTTCTCATTATCTCCAGAACTTGCGGTGTTCAAGGGATCGCTGGCTTTGATTTCTTTCGACCAAGATGGAGTGTGCCACATTTGGGTGATGGGGCAGAATGGTCTTGCTGATTCTTGGACTCCAACATTTTCTGTACCGATGCCAGGTGTTAAGAACTTCTTAGGCTGCACGAGCAGTGGTGAACTGGTGATTATGAAGTCAGATAATCAAGTCTTTTCATTTGACCCTGTGAGTCAAAATGAGAATGGTTATGGAATTCTAAATTTTACAGAGGTGGTTTACACTGCTAATCTCTTGGAGAGCTTACTTTTACTCAATGAGTAAACCATTAAGTGGTCATCTTTGAAATTCACTTTGACATGTCAGTCGTTGTATCAAGTAAAATCTGTTGGGAAGTTTTTGTACCTATGTTATTGCTGTGCTTTCTTTCTTTTATGTAGATGGACAAAATAAGTTATGACTGTTACTTATCAACAAATGTTTACTACTCTTTCTAGTCCTAGCAATGTCATAGTGAAAAACAAGTCTAGCCATCGTAATGTTATTTCATTGATCATAGCATAATGATTACTGGGTTTGGAATCAAGTTATTAATTTGATCCCCAGGATACAAAAGAAACTTTTCATGACCCGTGCTTGTTAATGCAGAGTTTCATTTGGTTTGCTCCTGTATGAATGTTGTCTGTGATTTGGGTCCTCTCATATGTAGTTTCTCTGCCCAATTAGGAAAAATGGTGCCAGGTGATTTATGTTAGCTGCCTCATATATGATTTGTTTGTTGGTTCTTATGGCTGAATGTTATACGTGTTTTGGGTTCTCTAATGTATCATGCGGTGTAGGAAACGTGTGCAAATGGGATTGATGAGTTGTGGAGTACAAAGATAGCTCTTCTTTGCTTTTGTGATATAATATAAGCATACATCAAATATACAAATGTACATAGGACATAATAGTGAATGGAGCTTTGGTTTTGCTGAAATATGATCTTACTTCTTAGGCATGCTAACTTTGAATGGTGACTCCCTTGGAGACGCATGGACATACTCGAGTGTACACTTTCCTTGTACCAATTCGGCTGTAAAGTTGCCAGCTCTAAGGCATGGTTTTTATATCATTTAAGAGCCCAATATTTTTTTATTGATTGTTTAAAAGTGAAGCAATTTAGGTATTAAATGACTTAATAGTCCTAAACCTAAATGAAAGGAACATAGAGAAGATTTCAAGTTCTAAAAACTGGGGTCATATACATGAGAGAGCTGAGTTTTGAAAATTAGTGTTGATTATCCAATAGTATTTCAAACATATGCATTTACTCCATAATAATTACTCTTTATCATCAAAGCAAATAAGAGATTGTATTTCAGATAATTAGAATCCACGTGACATAAATGAAATGTTGAAATGATAAAGACATGTCTAAGCAAAAATGGAAATATCAAGCAATAGATATTCATAAACAAAGAAATCGTCCACCTTGGGGAAAAGTAGGGATTTAGTAAAGTGCAGCTGATATAGAAGTCCTTGATCCTTATCTCACCTACATCACTTGACAGAAGTATCAGTTTGTTCACTTACACTTGCTCAAACATGGTCAACCCACTAGCTAGAAAGCACGGACGCGGCTGGGAGGGTGCCGCACCCGAGTCCGACGCGGCCTGACGCGGGACGCGGCGTCCGACGCGGTTGACCGCGCGTCGGTGCCGCGTCTGAGTTTTTTTTTTTTTTTTTTTCTCGGATTCGCGCCGACTCAGCTCGATTCGCGCCGACGCGGCTCGATTCGCGCCCAATCGGCTTCGATTCGGCCAGAATCGAGCCGTATCGGCCATATCGGGTCGTATCGGCCGGTGACCGATACAGCCGATACGGCCGAAACAGGCCGATATCGGCCTTGAAACTCGCCGGAACAGCCGAAATTCTGACCTCAGAGGCATAGTAATGTGTTTCTTGCCTTCTTCTTTCTTTGTTTTGTGAATCAAGGCATAGCAATGTGTTTTTTAAGAATATTTTAATAGTAAAAATATATAGAAAATATAAATAAAAATATTTTTAATAATTTTTTAATCGCCGAGTCCCGCCGCACCCGCACCCTACTTTTTCAAAAATTGCCGAGTCCCGCACCCGCACCCGAGTCCCGAAACGCACCCGTGCTTCATAGCCCACTAGTCCCCTCGGAGGTATATTAATGTAAATAAGGTTTGATGGGGCCTATATTGTGGCATGCAAGGCATCTAACCAAATCAAATGTTTTACCCTTTCAGATACTTCCTAGAATTAGCTAAACTTTTTAGGAACTTTCCACAGTATAAATTCTAGCTAGTCTTACTCGATCGTGAAGAAAAGTGAGGACGACAAAAGCCCTATCCAGTCAAGGATGATTGCTTAAGGCGGCCAATTAGGTATCAAAGTAATAAGAAAGAAGAAAATAAAGTGTTACATAATTAAGTAGCTTTTACAAAGGCAACTACGATTTGAATTTAAGCCACTATCTCTTAACAAAAGATTTCAAGGAACATAATTTCCAAGTAGAATTATTCCTAAAAAGATTACAATAAATTTATTACCATATAACTGAGTTGATTGATTTTGACTTAAGTACTACCACAAATCTTTAGTGTGATTGGAAACAATTCCAAGGATGATGTTGAATGAAGCTAGACCATCCTTTCTCAATGCTTCCATAACCTATAAAAGAGGAGAGCCCATTTAGAACTGCAACTTCAAGTAAAAACTTCGACATACCAAGCAGCAAATGATTTTTGGAAGGTTGTTGTACAACATGCACATGATTCGGGATAAACTTGTAATTTTAATATCAAATTATAAAACCATCTTTCTGAAACAAATATGCAATTCTTTAAATTTTATGCCAATTAGCCATAAAAAAATGTTTCCAAGCTTTGATTCAAGGAATAAGATTGTTATAAAATAAATGTTTTTTAAAAAAATTGTTATCTTTCAAAAGTATCAAGAGCTAAAATTATTTATGCAATAATTTACTGTTTTTCAAAAAAAAAAAAAAATAGTTAGTAAAAGTTTAGATGCAAAAAAGGTTATAGTTTTTTTTTTTTCCCCCTACTTGGAGATTTTACGTGAAATTTATGGTGCTTGTTATGCACAATAGATATTTGTAATTAAATGATAAAATTTTCAAAATATAAATCCAACTAAAATTGAATTTTTAAAGTGAACATAATGAAACATGTCTTTCTTATTTAAGTTGTTTTGATTAGCAAAAAAAAAAAATAGAGTGTGTTAGTAAATGCTGGGACCTGAGAGTGAGAGGGACAACCACTAACCTAAAAAAGGAGAAACACCCAGAATGCCATAAGAAAGGAAAGCATGTAGCTTTCTAATAATATCACTTACCTGTGGCAAATCCTTTCCCCCATTGCCATGATCTTCCTATTATTTTATTGTGTTTTAATGTGTTTCTTTTTATGTTGTGATGTGATCTTTAACATGTTGTGTATGTTATTTCATTTAGTGCATGATATATATTTAGGTTAAGGATTAGGGCTCTTTTAACAACTTTTTTATTTAAACATGGCCTAACAACACATAATGGAGGCCAGCCTACAAACAAGGCAATATTGGGTGCCTAACACCTTTTTAAGTCATACCCAAACTCCGAACTCATAATCTAGTATGCAGACCTATGAATTTAAGTAAGTGGCCTAAAAGGCCTAATTTAGTTCCTGAACCTGAACTAGGTGATAACTCCTAAACCTCCACCTCCAGTCCATTCAGCTGATGCATAATTCCCAGGACAAAATGGGCTTCTACCCTTTTCAACCAAATTAATTAGCCTTATGCCCTCCTTTTCAAACTAATTATGGAAATGCCCCTATTTTAAAACTCGATTTTCTCAAAATCGAGTTATAAAAAAAAAAAAATCTGAAGCCATATAGCGGCGTTTTTAAGGACCTATAGTGACGTTTTCAAGACCTATAGTGACGTTTTTTAACTCGATTTCCATTAAATCGAGTTATAGGCAATTTTTTAAATTTTTTTTACCTATAACTCGATTTCATATAAATCGAGTTACAAAACGCCACTATAGGTCTTGAAAACGTCACTATAGGTCCTTAAAAACGCCACTATAGGACCTAACTCGATTTATCAAAAATTGAGTTTTAAAAAAGGGGCATTTCCCTAATTAGTTTGGGAAGGAGGGCATAAGGCTAATTAATTTGGTTGAAAAGGGCAAAAGCCCATTTTGTCCTAATTCCCAAGGGGGCATGAACCACATAGTGAGTCAAGCGCGAGATGGTGCGTTCACAACATGCAAGTATATAACATGCTTTTAATTGCTAGATCTAAATTTCTCAGATGCTTTTAATTGTTAGATCTAAATTTCTCACATGTTTTAATTGCTAGATTTGAATTGTTCACACGATGAATTATTAGACTGTTTCCTTACATGCCTTAGAATTAATATATGTAAGATGTGATCTTAGTTCTAGGGTTATTCTTTTGATTAGTTCATAAATCTACTTTTTAATGTCAAAAATGATTTTTCCATATATTATATACTTAAATCTATTATTTTTCATACCAAAAATGTTTCCCTATCTAATATATACTTAGATCTACTGCCTTATATATTAAAAAACTTTTTTTTCTTTAATGAAAATCTTCTTCTTCTTTTTTATACTTACATAAAAACAGATTTGCTATTCTCTTGTATAAAATACATCTTTTACTTATATAAAATCTAGATCTGCTATTTTATTTATAAAAATGTTTTCTTTTACATAATAATTCCAGATCTATTATTTTGTTTATAAAAAAAATTTCTTTAATTAATATTGTAAGGTCACAGTTTAAGTCCTAAACCCAAAATTTAAAAGGATCTAGGCCCAAAGAGCCCAATACAATGAATTTGTAGAAAGTGGGTTAGAAAACTAGGTTCTAATGAGTTGGTTAACGATTACAGTGGATCCAAGTGACAATAAAGTAAATGTGGACTGGCTGTATCTAATAAAAATCGTCCTCGGCACAGTCCGAGGAGATCAGTTCTTGTATATATCTCTTGAAGTTGATTATAAGTACAGTTCTTATAGCTACAGCGTTTCTCTCTTAATTTTCCCATCCTCTTCTCTCAGGGTATCTCTTCTATTTTATACTATCTTCCCCTTTCATCTCTACCCTCCACATGCAGATTAGATTCTTGGTGTTGATCCTTGTCCCATCAGCACCTTCCTAAAGTCTTTGGGTAGTAGTTGTAAGGCTGAAAACTACTGTTCAGGTATCACTTCTTCATTAATGCGGCCAGAAAGTTAGTTACAGAGCATTCAATATGGTGGTAACAGCTTTCCCTTAGATATTTCATAGATTTCCTTTGTCCTGTTCCTTCTTGATACTTATCCTCATCCATGGAATGGTCCGGAACATTGCTCTTGATGGCAAACCACACCTTCTGACCTCGGCTTTGCACAACCAAGGTAGCATTCCTCCTCGGACCGCCCTCCTGGGTGATCATGATCAGACCTCACCTCTTTACCTATTGACACGGATCCTTATGATAGCGTCTACCCGTCCTCGGACTACTTACTATCCTCAGATTAGGCCCCTGGCCCAATACATATGTAGATATGTACTTCTGGGTCATTACCCCTACAATAGCCCCTCGAAATTCTTCTTTCTGGCTCCTCGGGAAGAAAGGAGGATTTCGATGTCACAATAATTACCTCGTGCTCATCATACATCACCTCTGACTGCGCAGATGCCTTTTTAACTGCCCAAAGCATGCTCCTGACGCTTCAGCATCCGAGACGTGCCTTCATTAAATTCTTGCGGCTCCATGTTCCCTACGTTCTACGGTGCGATGTGGATCCAACGGCTAAGGATTTTGCTGGAACCCGGGCGGGAATTTTCCCACTTGTAAATCTTTTTTTGATATAAATATTGTCCGAATCTATCACTCATCTCACTTTAGCACTCATACACTGAACCTACAAACTTACCCAATTTACTCGTGCCCTCACAAATACCAAGAGCCAGTCCAAGGAGAGTTTTCTACTTTGCATAAGTCTTTATAAATCTTTTCATTTATTTTTCCATCTACTTTTCTTTTCTTTGTGTCTTTTTCTCCTAGGCTCCTCTTAATTCTCTCAATCTTCTTAGTACCTCCAAATCTTTCTTAGGAATTGGTAGATTCGCCTGTTTGGTAGACTTCAAGGAGGGTTTGGAAAGCTTTAAAGCTCAGTATAGGATCCCGCCAGGAGTCGCCGTTAGGTACTATAAGGAAGGGCAATGGCATGAGGAGAGGCAAGAGGGAGAGGTGGTAATCCCAATGATTGCCTTTATATAAGGAGGGATGAAAATCCCTATGGGCACAATTACTAGGGACTACCTTAGGGCCCATAGATTAGCTCCCACCCAATGTGCCCCAAACATGTTTAGAATTTTAGGTAATGTAGATGTCCTTAACGAAAGAATGGGATTAAATCTCACTCACCACGACGTCAATTGGGTTTACAATCTCCACCACCTAAAGGGGCAAGGGTATTACCTTAAAACTAGGCACCCTGAGGTCAAGCTTATCTCATGCCTCCCTGATTCCAACAAGGGCATAAACAAGGATTTCTTGATCATCTCGGGGGAGTGGCACGTTGGCCTCCTCTACCCAACGAGAAAGGAGAAACTAGGTAGGAATTTAGGTCTAGGTTTATTACTTGAAAATCACCCCTTCCTCCCTTGACATGTTCTGCTCCTATTAGCTTATGTTCATGCTTGTGATTTGAGTTATTCCTTTGATTTGTACCCCTTTTTTTAACGATGTTTTCCTTGTTTTTCTAATGGTTTTACAGACAAGCGTGCCGCCATCCCCAACCTCAATCTTGTCAATCAGTCGAGCTTGGACAAGATATTGAAGGCCAAGGTGTTCATCCACACAAACGGTCAACTCAGAGCAGCCCATCTAATTTTGGATTACATCCCAATCTCGTCTAGCTTTCAAGCACCGAAGTGCCAGATAAAGGCGAGAGATCCCCGCCTTCATCTGATCAACGTCGCCGTGCCTGGCTTTCTCAACTCAGGCCCGGGACCACAAGGGATATTAAAAGTAGAGCCACTTCTGCCATGTAAGTCCGAGGATGAAGCGATCCCCTCTCAACCAGCCACCAGAGAAGAAGAAGAAGAAGAATAAAAATAAGAAGAGGTGGTCAAAGTGTTTGATTCTGAGGACGACTTTGAGGTGTTCAACCAACCTTAATCTCCAGAGGTTTCCACCGATGATTTCAGCCACCTCCCTTCAACCAAAGTAAGACAGATACAAGGGGATTCTTCTACCCCAGAAGCCATGGAGATAAAACGCAAGTAAAGGACTGGCCTTCTGGAAGTGATGGAGTCTTCGACTGGGAGCAAGGCGCCCGAGAAGACTACCCAAGCCAAACTCCCTCCATCTCTACCCACTCAACCCCTCCAACCTGATCTTACTAATCATAAGAGGAAGAGGGATCAGAAGGGCCATGAAGTGGTGGAAAGGGGAAAGGGCCCCTTACCTAATGAGGCTGAGCTCTAGAGAGGAGCTAAACAAGCCAGGATAGGACCAACCTTGGCTAATAAGAGAGCTGAAGCTCAAGTTGGGACATCGGCCTAGACTCCAACCATGGTACTGGACGGAGCCCCTCTGCCTGTTGATGCCTTGATCAGAGACTTCCAACAAGAGAGGGCTGGTTATGTTGCTGATGCAGTAAAGCAAGCCCTATTTCTCCCCAGGGATATGGTCGACCTCAGAACGATGAGGAAGCATGAAGTGTTCCTTAGTCTGAAAAGGGACCTCGCCCTGGTAAGTCCACTAACAACCCTTCCTTTTCCATTTATCATAGCAATAATCTCTTTTATATTTGTACTTTAACTAATTTCATCACTTCTTTTTTCTCTTCTTTTTTTTTAAAGGTTGTCCAAGCTGCCCACAGAGCTGAAGAGATAGTTATCAGCTCTCATAGGTTAATGAAGGACAAGGAGGGTAGGCGCGTTGCCGCCGTGAAAGCTTTCGAGCTAGCAGAGAAGAAGTCACAAGACCTCACTGCTAAGCTAGTGGAAGCTGATCGAGATAAGAAAAGCACCAAAGCCACTTTGGAAGGGGCGGAGAGGTAGGCAGAGGCTCAACGCAAGCTGCTCCGCCAAGCCGAGGACGACCTCGTTGCTGCCAAAAGCCAGATCAAGGTTTTAACCAAGAAATTAGAAGAGGCCGAGAAGGCCAAAGAGCAAGCTGAGCAAGAAGGATACGAGGTGGGTGTGACTAAGATCGAGGAAGCCCTCAGGGCTGAGGTTGCAAAGGTGTGCAGATTCTACTACCTCCAAGTGTAGAATGAGGCTTTCGACCAAGTTAGGGTTGAGGCCTTTTCTGCTCTTAGGAGAGCAGAGAATGTGTACTACCCACCAGCCATATGCGACTTAGGCTCCTCGGGCTCCAAGGCCGACCTGGTCTCCTCAGGGACTGGTGAAGGCAAGGAAAGCCCAACTAAAGCTTTTCCTATAGCCAACATCTCCTCCAAGGAAGCAGAGTCATCCAAGGACGCTGAAAAGGCAATTGACACTACCAAAGAAGGGGCCCATGATGCCGCTCTGCCTTTAATTGCCCCCAGAGACCCTTCCAGGGAGAAAGAGACTTCCCACAGCATGGAGATTATGCTAGCAACTCTCCCCATACCTTCAAAGGAAGACCTCAAAGGCAAAGATCAAGCCTCCACCACGACAGCCTTTACCCAGCCTCCCAAAATCCAAAAGAAAAACTTGTAATAAAAATGAAGTCACAAGTTGTCTTTTTCTTTCTTTTTTTTTTCTTTTTTTTTACTGTGGTTTTTGTTTTCAAGCTCTGTAATCAAGTCAACCTTTTGTAATCTACTTGCCTTTTTCAGAGGCTTAATGTTAATGAAAGTTGCAAGTCTTTCTTTTATACTTGTGATATTTATATTGATCCAAACATAATCTCTATTTCATCCAACACTTAATAAATGTGATAATGAGGTATAACTTTACTTATTGATCTGCATAAGTGGCAGCATAGTTATCACACCTCATATGATCAGCAGCAAGACAGGTTAAACCTACCAAGTCCACCATCCCGGTAAAGGATAACTTTAACCTTAAAAACACACAATGATGTAGTATCCACACAGGTCTAACTCCACTTAATCCCCTACTTATTGGTAAGTCTAAGGGACTAGATGGACAACTAATTCTCAAACAGACAACAAGTATTACTACAAATGCTTTAAGTGATGCTCATGAGCGTCTATTTGAGAATGTTACTACAATGAAGATCTTCGCCATTTAGAGTGGCTGCTTCTATTTGACATTTAAATAATTAATTGGAAGTACGTATTTACCCCAAGCATGTGGTCTGAGGAGCCAGACATGACTAAGGCTCTGAGATATCATTAAGAAATATGTCATTAAGTATTAATTTACCCAAAACATGTGGTCGAGGAACCAGACATGACTAAGGTTCTGTTTAACACTTAGAAAGATGTCATAAAGTATTAATTTACCCAAAGCATGTGGTCCGAGGAACCAAGCATGACTAAGGTTCTGTTTAACACTTAGAAAGATGTCATAAAGTATTAATTTACCCAAAGCATGTGGTCCGAGGAACCAGGCATGACTAAGGTTTTGTTTAACACTTGGAAATAATGATTGAAAATATCAATTTACCCAAGGTATATGGTCTGAGGAGTCAAGTATGACCAAGGTTCTGTTTGATATTCAAATAAATAATAGGAAGTATAACACATAATGTGATGAACGACAATATGACAGGGAAAACTCTTATTAATAATAATACCTTCTCAGGTTGTTTACATTTCAGGGGCATGGTACAACATTTTCATATAGATCATCAAGATAATATGCACCAATTCCAGCCACCGAGGTGATGCGATATGACCATTCCCAATTGGGCCCTAACTTTCCCAATGTTGGGTTCTTTGTAGCACCCAAAACCTTCCTCAATACAAAGTCCCCAAGCGCTAGTGGCCTTAACTTCACGTTGGCATCATACCCTTACTTGAGCTTGTGTTGATAATACACCAATTGGACCATGGCATTCTCTCTTTACTCTTCGATTAAGTCTAAGCTCTTCCCTAACAATCCATCATTGTTGCTCGGAGTGAAAGAACTCATTCTCAGCATTGAGAATCCAGTCTACAGAGGAATAACAGCCTCGACTCCATAAGTCATTGAAAACAACCCATCATTGTTGCTCGGAGTGAAATAACTCATTCTCAGCGTTGAGAATCCAGTCTACAGGAGAATAACAGCCTTGGCTCCATAAGTCATTGAAAAAGGGGGTCTCCCCTATTAACCTACGAGGTGTGGTCCGATATATCCAAAGGACGTGTGACAGCTCTTCCTCCCACTTTCCCTTCACATCATCCAATCTCTTCTTGAGTTCATTTACTATGACCTTATTAACAGCCTCGGTCTGTCCATTCCCTTATGGATAAGCTGGGGTGGAATACCTATTCGTAATTCCCAGGTCACAACAGTACCTCCTGAAGGCTTTGCTATAAAACTGAAGACCATTATCTGAGATGAGTGTATGAAGGATCCCAAACCGAGTGACAATGTTTTTCCAAACAAATCTCTTAGCATCCACATCCTTGATATTTGCCAACGGTTCAGCTTCAACCCACTTGGTGAAGTAATCCATGCCGACTAGCAACCATCTCTTATTCCCTGCTACCTTAGGGAAATGTCCAACAATATCCAAGCCCCATTGAGCAAATGGCCAAGGGCTAGACAAAGGATTAAGGACTCTCCCTGATTGATGAATGTTTGGGGCAAATCTTTGGCATTGATCTCATTTCTTCACATACTCTTGTGCTTGCCTTTGTATATTTGGCCACCAATACCCCTAAGTAAGGTCCCTGTGAGATAAGGATCTACCTCCAGTGTGGCTTCCACAAATCCCTTCATGTAACTCTTCTAGGAGTAGCTCCACTGCCTCAGGGTGCATGCACAGAAAATATGGTCCAAAAAATGAGCGCTTGTATAACTTTTGGTCCTCGAACAACCAAAACCAAGGAGCCTTTTTTCGCACCTTCTCAACCTCTGACTTCTCCTCGAGCAAGATATCCTTTTTAAGGAACAGTACTATGAAGTCCATCTAGCTAGGTCCCACCCTAATTTGATGGATATGGACCACCTTACTCTTCATCTTAGTAGGCTTACACAAATCTTCAACAAAGATAACTCGAGACAAGCCTCTGCGCTGAAAAGGTTGCAAGAGTGGCCAAAGAATCAGCATGGGTGTTTCCACTTCTAGGGACGTGTTGTAAGTTGAAAGACTGAAACCCCGACTGTAAAAGCTTAATTCTTGCATTCTCGCATCCTTGGCCTCTAACTCTCCTTTTACTTGGCCCACCACCAACCTTGAATCCGAGAAGACCTCCATTGCTTTTCCTCCCATTTTTTGAACCATGGTCATCCCTACCAATAGAGCTTCATATTCAGCCTCATTGTTTGTGGCCGAGAAGCCCAATCTCAAGGATTTCTTAATAGTAATCTTCTCAAGAGATATCAGAACTAGCCCCATTCTAGATCCTCTTTGATTTGTCGCACCATCAATGTATACCCTCCAGGATGAAGGTTCTTGCAAGGAGACCACACAAACTGATTTTCCATCCATGTTCTACTTTTCAACATTTTCTTCCATTGGAGATTCAGCGAAACTCAACCACCAAATCTGTGAGAACTTAACCCTTGACAGAGGTGTGAGGCATGTACTTGATATCAAAAGCCCCTAGGATTGTACCCCACTTGGCAATCCTTTCAGTGTAATTAGCACTCCGAAGAAGTGATTTAAGCGGAAGTTGAGTTAAGACAACAATTGTATGGGATTGGAAATAATGGGGAAGCTTATGCGTAGCATGCACCACTGCCAAAATGGCATTTTCTAGTGGTAAGTAACGAACCTTGGCCTCATGCAGTGATTTGCTCACATAATAAACTGGCCTATACATACCACTATCAACCCGTACAAGCACCAGGCTCACCGCATGGGAAGCCATGGCAATGTAAGCAAACAAAACCTCATCCATCTCGGGTCTGGACATAATGGGTGGCCGAGAAAGATATTCCTTCAACTGTTGGAAGGCCAAGACATACTTCTCGGTCCATTCAAATCCCTTCCATTTGTTTAACAATTGGAAGAAAGGCCTGCACCTGTCTGTTGACCGAGAAATGAATCGGTTCAGGGTAGCAATCATCCCTGTCAACTTCTGGATCTCTTTGGGATTCTGAGGTGGCTGTAAATTGTTAATTTCTCTAATTTGGTCAGGATTGACTTCGATTCTGCGATGAGTGACCATGTATCCCAAGAACTTTCCTGAACCAACACCAAAAGAACACTTAGAAGCATTAAGGCGCAGCTTGTATTTCCTTAATATCTCAAAGATATTCCTGAGGTCATTAACATGCTCGGATTCTAATTTACTCTTGACTACCATGTCATCTATATAAATCTCAATGTTTTTTCCTAGCTGTAGCTCAAACATCCTGATCATCATCCTCTGATAGGTAGATCCTACATTCTTTAAACCAAAGGGCATCACTTTGTAGTGATAATTCTCAGTAGGAGTAACAAAAGATGTCTTCTCCTGATCATCCAAAGCTAAAGGTATCTGGTGGTACCCTAGAAAGGCATCTAGAAAGCTCATCCGAGGATGGCATAGTGGCATCCACCAACTGATCTATTTGAGACATGGGGAAAGGATCCTTGGGGCAAGCTTTATTCAAATCTATGAAGTCCAAACATACCCGACACTTCCCATTCTTCTTCTTCACCACCACTGTATTAACCAACCACTTAGGGTAGAACACTTCCTTAATAGCCACAGCTTGCTTAAGCTTGCTAACCTCCTCCTTGATAGTATTAGAATGTTCTTTAGATGAGTGCCAAGGTGGTTGCTTCCTAGGGAGGACAGCGGGGTTGACATTTAGATGATGGAAAATGAAGTTTGGATCCACCCCAAGAGCTTCATAAGCATTCCATGTGAACACATCAATATTCCTCCTTAGAAACACTATCAGCTCTTCCTTCTCCCGAGAAGGCAGTTGAGCTCCGACTAGAAAAAATTTCTCCGGATCACCATCTACAACAATTTCCTCCAACTTCTTGCACTTCGCTCCTTCCAACACCACATCCATAGACAGGACCAGGATCTTTGACTACTGTGAGCCCCCCTTAGTGGAGGCCGAGGATTCAACCCCGAGCTGATGCATAATTGTAGCCACCAAGCACTGCCTAGCCACAGATTGGCTCCCAATTAGCTCCTCAATCTGGTCCTTGGACGGATACTTCACTTTCAAATGCAAGGTGGAAGAAACGGCTCCTAGGGCATGGAGCTAGGGCCTTGCCACAATGATAGTGTAGGGGGAGTAAGCATCTACTACAATGAAGTCCACTTCCACCACTTTGGACCCTGCCTGTACTGGTAATCTAATTTAACCCCTTGGAATGACAACTTTCCCATCAAAGCCTACCAAAGGTGAATCATA
Source organism: Quercus aquifolioides (assembly GCA_019022515.1). Lineage (NCBI taxonomy): Eukaryota > Viridiplantae > Streptophyta > Magnoliopsida > Fagales > Fagaceae > Quercus > Quercus aquifolioides. Next base: position 96,249,490 of record CM032333.1, on the reverse strand, counting down.
ATGTGCCAAATCTTCAAGTCTCAACCTCAACCCCTTATATAGATCAGGGTACATGATTTCTGCACTGCTGCCCTGGTCTACCAACACCCTCTTCACATCATACCCTCCTATCTTGAGGGTGACCACTAAAGCATCATCGTGTGGCTGTATGGTTCCAACTTTGTCCTCATCCGAAAAACTCAACGTCGGTCGAATCTCCACTCTAGCCCTCTTCGACTTAGAATTAGAGTCCTCGGCGGGTGGCCGAGCTATAGACATCACCTTAGAGGGATTACAACTAGTCCTCCGAAAAGTAGTAAAGATGACATTAATTGTGCCCAAAGGTTTCCTTGAAGAAGCATCTCTCTGAACTCCCGACCCTACTTGGTCACCTTGCTCGTTGGGGCGATACAAAAACTGATTTAACCTTCCATCCCTGACTAGCTATTCCAGATGATTCCACAAAGTTCTACAGTCCTCGGTAGTATGTCCTCGTTCTTAATGGTGCTAGCAATGAAGACTTTGGTTGCGCCTCATGGGGTCTCCTCCCATCTTGTTTAGCCATTTGAAGTATGACTCATTCTTGATCTTCTCAAAGACTTGATACATTAGCTCTCGGAACACCATGTTAACCACCTGAGGAGCCGTAGATCCAGATTGCCCAGCAAAATCCCTTCGGGGTCTATTATTATTATATCTGTCTAACTTGAAATCCCTCCTATCTTGAGGGATAGCCTTAGCCTTTCCTTTACCTTGCTGCTAGTCCTCCTCAACCCGCTTGTATTCGTCAATACGATCCATAAGCTGACGCACACTCTTCACCGGCTTCTTGGTTAAGGACTTTCTCAAATCATGTTTGGCAGGCAGGCCGACCTTGAAAGTCCTTATAGCCACATCATCAAAATCCTTGTCGATCTCATTAAACATTTCCCAATATCTGTCTGAGTACGTTTTCAGGGTCTTTCCTTCTCGCATGACCATAGACAGTAGGGAATCTAAGGGTCGAGAAACCCTGCTGCATGTAATAAAGCAAGATCCAAACGCCCGAGTGAGTTCCTTAAAGGAATCAATGGAACTTGCTCCCAAGCCATCAAAACACCTCATGGCCACAGGCCCTAAACTGGAGGGAAAAACCTTGCACATTAAGGCTTCATTCTTGGAGTGCACAGCCATTCTTTGGTTGAAGTCGCTCACATGCTCCACAGGGTCTGTTCAACCATTGTACATGGTGAACGTTGGTTGAGTGAACTGCCGAGGAAGTCTCCCTCCCTCAATTCTACACGTGAAAGGTGATCGGGAAATTTGGTTGAGCACTCTGCTCATTGCATCATTTCCCAAGCCTTTGGAAGATGAGCTCCTGTTTCTACGTTCATGGTGGTAGTCCTCATCATACGAGAAGGATTTACTAGGAGAAGTCCTTGATCTAGGTCTGTAACTATCATCCTTCTCATTGTCAGAAGAGAAGTCAGAATTGGAGGGAGTTTGCCTTCACCATTCGTGGGTCAACTTTCTCTTCAAATGATCAATCTCCAATTGCATGGCTCTAGTATTCTCCTCATGAAAAGGTGGCTCTCACTTCAAGACTGGCTCCTGCTAGTATAGGTGGTACGCACACTAACCTCCTGGTCTCTTCTTCATTCGAGATTAACAAAATGATCTTGACGCTGGGACCTCATAGATTCCTCTAGATTCAGACCTGAACCTACCATAGTTGGACGTCAAACACACTAAAACACAAGAAATTCCCACAGAAGGCGCCAATTGTAAGGTCACAGTTTGAGTCCTAAGCCCAAAAGTTAAAAATACAATGAATTTATAGAGAGTGGGTTGGAAAACTAGGTTCTAATGAGTTCGGTAACGATTACAATGGATCCAAGTGACAATAAAGTAAATGTGGACTGGTTGTATCTAATAAAAATCGTTCTTGACACAGTCTGAGGAGATCATTTATTGTATATATCTCTTGAAGTTTATTACAAGTACAGTTCTTATAGCTACAGTGTTTCTCTCTTAATTTTCCCATCCTCTTTTCTCAGGGTATCTCTTCTATTTTATACTATCTTCCCCTTTCATCTCTACCCTTCATGTGCAAATCAGATTGTTGGTGTTGATCCTTATCCCATCAGCACCTTCCTAAAGTCTTTGGGTAGTAGCTATAAGGCTGAAAACTATTGTTCAGGTATCACTTCCTCATTAATGTGGCCAGAGAGTTAACTGCAGAGCATTCAATACTGTGGTAGTAGCTTTCCCTTAAATATTTCATAGCTTTCCTCTGTCCTGTTCCTTCTTGATACTTATCCTCATCCATGGAATAGTCCGGAACATTGCTCTTGATGGCAGACCACACCTTCTGACCTCGGCTTTGCGCAGCCGAGGTAGCATTCCTCCTTGGACCGCCCTCCTAGGCAACCATGATCAGACCTCACCTCTTTACCTACTGACACGGATCCTTATGACAGCGTCTACCCGTCCTCAGACTACTTACTATCCTTGGATTGGACCCTTAGTCCAATACATATGTAGATATGTACTCCTAGGCCTTTCACCCCTACAAATACAAAAACCAAATCTAGTATTTTCTACCTTAAGAATACTTTCCTTTTTTTTATAAAATCCTAGATCTCATATTTTATCTATATAAAAATATTTTATTATTTATATCTTTAATACTTCAAAATTATTTCTTTAAAAATAGATATATGAATGTTAGCTTGAGAATAATCCTAGATCTAGGAAAACTAATAGTTGAATGTTTGCAATTTTATATTAACATGTTCTATGTTTGTATGATTTTTATCATGTCATGTTTATGGAAATGTGAATGGTCATCCTAAGTTAGAAGATTGGATTTTCCAGGCAAAGTGGATGCCTAACACCTTCTCACTCTATAACCTAGTCCCCGAACGTAGATCTCAGGTTATTAACAAGTGTTTTATTCAATGTTTTTACTTTCTTTAGATTGAAGCTAGGAAAAAAATTTCTTATACTTCCTTAGATTTTAACTAGGATCCAAAATGATGTAATTGCTATAAAATGTAATTTCATTCCATTCAATGCAATGCAGAATTATTCATTTGTCTTTTAGTTATTTCTCTTTTTGTATAAATTTAAAAAGTGGCAACTCCAAAAAAAATTTCCCTAAAAGAGATTCCATGAGTCTCTTTTTGAAACGTCCAATTCCCGGCCTCTCACAATGTGGCACCTAGTGTAGCATTGTAGTCTCATGTTCCAATTACGCACGCATCTCCATTTAGGGTGGTCGAAGCCATACTGATCGTTGTCATCGCGAGGTGTGAGCACGGAGGTATCGACACCATTGAGTTGTCAATGATTTCTATTATTACATTCTCTAAAAACCACGCATCTTCTACTTAGTGCTTGGACGAATTTGTAAGAATTCTTGGGTGTAGGAAAAATGGTCTGTTGGGTTTACCAGTTTTTTATAAAGTGAGTCGATCAGAATTATCTAAACAAGAGAGAGAGTTTGGGGTAGTATTAGCTAAACCCTCTCTTACAAGCATCCAAACATACATATAATCTCTCAAATTTTGGTTGCAAGTGTGGTTGAGATCTATTGGTAGAGATTAGTGTAGTAGACCCAGGGTTGCTTCTCAACAATTCTTCATAGTAATCCCCCAACTGAGCATATTGTTCTATAAAAGCTCCATGCACTAATTCTTTCACCCTACCTTTTGCTCTAGATGCTTGATACCTACTAATATGAACCTTAAACTTATTTACAACTCGGTCTTTAAAAACGGACATGTAAAGTTATGATTTATAACTATGTTTTATGTTGGCTTTATTCCATGACAAAAAGTGTTGTAATTGGCTTTAATTTTGTTCCTTGTATTTTGTGGGATTTTATTGTATTGGGTTTATGTAAGGTTGAAATTTATCAACCATCTTGTTGGCTTTATTCCATGCCAATTTGCTTGTAATTTAAGCACTTAGTAACCCTGTATTTAGGTGGGATTATTGTAAGGGTAGTGTGTGAGAAGATGTGAAGAAAAGCTCAAGTATGTGCAAAGAAGCAGAGCTTCGCGGCTAGGACTCGCGGGTGGCTTGCGGCTGCAAGTCGCCAACTTCAGGCACGTGAGATGCACACAGGGAAGCTAAAGGGTCGCGCCAGCTGTCGCACTACAGGACAAAAGTCCCAGGCTGGCCAGGCCGTTACGTCGCGACTTGAACTCGCGACTTGGACAAGCCGCGAGACCAAGCCGCCAATTTACCCTGTTTGGCAAAAACTATCTCTTCGTATTCTTTTCTCACCTCACTATATATAGACCCTTATACCCACTTGTTAGGACATATATGTTTTAACTTGTTTAAGAACATATGTCACTTAGTTATGTAAATTGGCTAATCCTTTGACAAAACGCACTCTGCTTGTAATTGGGTAGTTCTAGGTGTTTTTAATACTTCAAGAAACAATGTTTCAAGGTCAAGTGTTGAAGTCATCAAGTCTGTCCAAGAAAAAGCAAGCTGAAGTGCAAAGTTTTTAAAGCTCGACACCTCTCGATAGCTACCTCGACACCTGCTATCTGTCGAGAATTAAAAAGTCAGAATTCCAATCTGATTTTCTTGGGATCCGTGAATATGTTTTTGGGCTTTCTTTTCTTCTAACCCTAAACATATAAAAGGATTATTTTAAGAGCCGTTTTGGGTGACACAAGTTGTATTATCATTGAGCAATCTCTGTTTATGCAAATTGTGCTCAACAGACGAAGTTCTTGACCTAGTTCATCTTCCATCAAGAAGTTGCTGTGTCTTTGCACCATAGGGTTTTGTAACCAAGCATCTTCCTGCTATTCATCACGTGGATGAACTGAAGAACTTTGCAGCCAACCTTTCTTCCTCAAGTTGGTGTTCTGAAGTCGCGTACTGGGATCCGCGCATTGGTTAGTCACGTACTTGGGAGCCGTGCATCAAAGGTGGAAATTGTCACTACAGATCAAGTCCAATTGGGTATTGGGGTAAAGGTTCAACTGTAGGTTGGTAAGGTACTTGGGATTCCTTTCTTGTAACCGCTTGATTTAATAATAGTGGAGTTTCGGGAGTGGTGACCTGAAAATCACCCGGTGGGGTTTTTGCCGTTAGGGTTTTTCCCCATTCGTAAACAAATCACCGTGTTATTTATTTTCCGCTGCATATTTAGTATTTGGTGATTTGTTTGTGCTTCCACACAATTGCATGCTTAATTGATTAATTAACAACTTGGCTAATTAATTAATTAGGGTTTATCACAAGGGGTCATTCAGATTGTGGCCTATCAAGTGGTATCAGAGCAGGCACACTCTGATTAGGGTTTAATCTTAGCTGTGTTGATCCATTGACCCCTGTTTGTCATGGATAGAGGACAATCCTTAATCATACCTCTATTTGATGGCACTAACTATGCATACTGGAAAGTACGCATGAGAGCTTTCTTGCAGTCTTTAGATGAGAAGGTGTGGCAAGCTGTAGAGATTGGCTGGATTAAGCCAAAAGAAGAACCGGCCGATTGGGATGATGCTAAGATCAAGGCGGCCAACTTCAACAGCAGAGCGCTGAATGCCCTTTTTAGCGCAGTCACCAATGAGGAGTTCAAGAAGATATCCTCAACTGAAACTGCTAAGGAGGCTTGGACCATCCTCCAGACAACCTATGAAAGCACAAAGGCTGTCAAAGACTCAAAGCTTCAAAGGCTCACTACAAGCTTTGAAGAAATAAAGATGGAGGAGGATGAGTCGTTTGATGAGTTCTATGCCAAGCTCAAGGACATAGTGAACTCAGCCATCAATCTTGGGGAAACCATCCCTGAACCCAAGATTGTAAGGAAGGTGCTCAGATCTCTACCTGAGAGATTTCATGCCAAGATTACGGCAATTGAGGAATCAAAGGATATAGACAAGATTCCTTTGACTGAGCTGGTTGGAAACTTGCAGACCTATGAGATAGGGTTATCCAGGATTGGCAAGTCCAATAAAGGCAAAAGCATGGCCTTGAAGGCGAAGAGCAGTGATACAGATGAGTCTTCCGATGATGAAGATTCTAAGATGAAGTCCTACATTACTCGGCAGTTCAAAAAGTTCATGAAGAATGCCAATGGAAGGAGCTTCGACAAGGACCGCAGGCAGTTCAGTTCTTCTCAGTTCAAAAGCCAAAACAAAGGGAAGAAGGATGCTAAGGAGGGCGGTCAGTATATTGTTCCCGTAGGACCAAAGTGCTTTGGTTGTCATGGGTTCGGACACATGAAACATGAGTGTCCTACATATCTGAAGAGCATTGGGAAAAGCAAGGCCCTTGCTGTAACCCTAAGTGACACTGAGCCTGATGACGATTCCGACAATGAGGATGACGGAATCCTAAATGCCTTCACTGCCACAGTCAATCCTACTGAAGGGATTGTTGAAGAAGTGGATGAAGAAGAAGAACTGGTGGAGTCCAAATTTGAGAAGATGGATGATCAAGATGATATCCATTCAGCCTATGAGAAGCTTTACAAGCTCTCTGAAAAGCATGAGAAATTATATAGGCTGGCCACCAAGAAGCTCAGTGAAGTGGAACTCGATCGTGAAGAGCTGTCCACAAAGTTTAATGAGGCGAATCAAACTATTGGAGCACTGAGATTTGAGAACAACTTTTTGGCTGAGAAGACCAAGAAGCTTGAAGCGGAGCTGTTTCAAGTCAGAGTTCAACTGGAGATGACCTCAAGTGCAAAACTTGATGAGATGCTGAGCAATCAAAAACCTGCTTCGGATCGAACTGGTTTGGGGTATGGTATTTCTTTCTCAAATTTTGCTTCTACTAGCAATACTGTTTTTGTTCCTGCTGCTAATAACATTGAAATTAAGAACACTAATGTTAAAACTGAATTAGCTAGTGAGAACTTAGACAAGGGAAAATCTATCTTAGGTGCACCCCCTAAGCTAGACAAGAAAGATGCTAAAAACCCTAGGGCTAAGAAGGCTAACTCTCAAAAGCCTAAACAAAAGAAGCAGCATCTCTGTCATTATTGTGGAGCTGCCGGTCACACTCGACCAAATTGCTATAAGTGGTTAGCCACTCAACAGAGCAATGGCATGATAGCATCCGGAAGTCAAAATCAGCTTCAATCCTCTCTTGCTCCTCTTGGAGATCTTCTGAAAGCCCTCATGTTCCTTTCGAACTTGAACAGTTTAAATTCTTCCCCCTCACCGCCTGTTCAAGGATTCTATCAAAGGAAAGGTTCTTCCAAGGAGTGGAAGAAAAAGGACTCTAAGTGATTTTATCACTTTCTTCTCCCTTCTTGTTTTTCTTGTTTGTTGCATTGCTTGTGTGTCTTTCTTTTCTGCTGAGTCAATCTAGTTTTTGCTTTGCTTTGTTTAACATGTTTTTGTTTGTTTGTTTTCAGTTTTGTTCATTTTGTTTTTAATATAAAAATTAAAAAAAAAATTTGAAAAATCAGAAAAATACAAAAACAGTGTGTGTTATGTGTACTTTGGTATTTGTATACCTTGGATGGCCAATGAAACAAAGTTTCTCTAAACTTTGTATCACTTGTAGCTTAGATGAGCATCTCTATGCACAACTAAGCAAGTGAGCTTTGTGGCTCTTGTTTGTGATGAGTAAGATTAGGTTATCTCTTAAAACTTAACACTCATATCACTCTTTTTGACGGGTAGGACTAGAAAATCCTAAGAGAAAGGCATAAATGACCATCTCACCACTGTTGCCCGCCAATCATAGTATGACACCTGTATGCTTCGGCATAGCAAAAGTGCAGTGTCATAGACACCTGTATGCTTCGGCATAGCAAAAGTGCAGTGTTAAAGACATTCGTATGCTTCGACATAGCAAAAATGCGATGTCAAATGCTTAACATCTTGGGTATTTCTTTTCTCTCTTTTTATGCCCATGCATGATATGCTTAAAAGAAAAATATGCAAAGAAAATATAAAGCAAAAAGATTAAAGATGCTTTAAATATGATTGCAAGCGTGTTTTCTAGGAGATGTGGGAGTTATAGGATGTACCTCGAAGGTGATAGTCCCCATCAAACAGTTATGATTGTGTGTGAGTTAAAAGTTATTTACTCATATCTCAGATCGTCATAACATCTATACACATATGCAATCTTGCGATGTTTTTCACACACAACACGCAATATTCTTTGCTACTTTTGATACATGTGCAGGTACAATGTGATTTGGCCATCACAAGTGTTTTACATGTGCTAATGTATGCTCACTAAACTGTCATAACTTGTTTTTGAAATATAAAATTGGTTAGACTTGTTTAGTGTGTGTGTGTGTTTTGCATGATCTTTGTGCTTAATTTCTTGTTGAGAGATGTTTTGAGAGGTTTATATGTTGAGTGGATTTTTGGTAGAGATGTGTGTTGGATTGCATTCATGTCTATGTTTTTCACTTCTCGAAAAACTGCCTTTTTATGCTGGCTCGACACCTTCCTTGACACCTCCTCGATACCTGGTCATCTGTCGAGCTTCTCAAGTTGTTTCTTATCGCAGTCTCGACACATCCTCGACACTTGGTGGATCGATCGAGAAAGTCTCTGTCCTCTCGATAGATTCTAGACACCTGTTGGATCGATCGAGATTCACTTGTGCTGTTTGGGTCTTCTTTCTTGACACCTGTCTCGATACCTTGTGGATCGATCGAGATTTCTTCTGTCTTCTCGATACCTTCTCGACACCTTCGCAATCGATCGAGATTCTCGTATCTGAAATTATCCTTGCATCTCAATACCTCTCGATACCTGCATCTGTCGAAGGCATTTTCCTCGATACCTTCCTCGACAGCTTCCTTGATACCTCTTGACACCTCAGCTGTCGAGAATTACTGAGGTGCCTATTTAAGTGCAGATCGCGATTTTTTCTTCATTTCACTCGATCTCTCCGTGGCTGTTCATCTCCCTTTCACTCTCCTTTCACTCAAATCCTTCAACCCACTTGGATCTTGCCCATTTCTTGCTCAAATCACTTGGTAAGATCTCTTTTCTCTTCCTTTTTCATGCATTTCATGTTTTGAAAACCTAGTTTTTGGGATTTTTCATAAAAATTTGGGGTTTTTCAAAATTGTTGAGTTTTTATTGAAATTTTGGGTTGGGTTTGGACTTAAATGATTTCAAAATGTCATACATTGCAATTCATGTGCATTATAATGATATTTTCATGCATTTAGATGTGAGTACTTTGTTTATATGCTGATTAGAATTGGATTGGGCTGAGTCCATGATGATATTTCTGTTTTGCATGTCACATGTTCATGCATTCCCATGCATACGTACTCTTTGTTCATATATATGTCATATTTGAACTGATTTGGGACTTTTCTGTTTGTCTCCCTCTCTATCTCTTTCTCATTCTTTTACGTTAGTAGTGTCTATGGCACCCAAACGTAAATCTACTCCTGCTCGGAACCCTCTGCATTCTAGAGCATCTTCTTCTTCTAATTCTGCTCCTTTTAACATTCGGTTCCGTGATGGAGATGCCCAAAAGGCATTTACTGAGAACTTTTCTAGACGAGGTGTTCATTCGGAATGCCAAGTCATTCTGGCGGACTTCGCCGATACTGACCTTCCCTCTGTCATTCACAGTAGGGGATGGGGGTCACTGTGTGACATCCCGGTCACTTGCCCTCTCGTGCTGATACAGGAGTTCTACTCCAACATCCACGGGATTGATATTTCAGTACCTCATTTTTCCACTCGCGTTCGAGGTATGCGCATTCCTGTCACACCGCAACTTGTTGCGGATGTGCTTAGGGTACCTAGGATAGAGTTTCCAGATTACCCCTCTTGTGAGCGTCTGAGGACTGTGTCCAAAGTTGAGCTCATTTCTGCTTTTTGTGAGCGCCCTGCTGATTGGGGTGAGCATCAGTTTATATCATGTAGGCCTTTTGCTAAAGGTCCTAGATTCATTAACATGGTGATGACTTTTGTTCTCCATCCTTTGTCTCACTATAACTCTATCACAGAGCCTCGTGCTCGATTTTTGCTTTCTCTTCTTGAGCACTTGACCATAGACTTCCCTTCTCACTTCATCCGGTCTATCTTAGAGGTTTATCTTGATTCGGCGTCCCGTGATAAGCTCATCTTTCCTTCTGCTATCACGCGGATTCTACGCCATTTTTCTATTCCCTTCCCTGTGTCCGACCACTTCACACACATATCTGCCATAGATGCCGCTACCGTAAAACGTAGTGAGGCGCAATTCAGGTCGAGACAGCCTGGTGCCACTCCTCCCTCCCGTTCAGCACCATCCAGATCAGCTCCATCTACATCTGCTCCTTCTTCCTCTTCGAGCGATGTATCTCTTGGTGATATCATGGCGCAGCTGCAGTGCATGGACACTCGTCTTGATACACTCTCTGCTGAGTTGTATCAAGTGAATGTTCGTGTAGGTCGTATTGCACGACGGCAGGCGACCATGGGTGGTTTTGCTCCAGAGGCTACTCCTTCACCACCTACTCCAGCAGCTTCAGATTCTGAGGATGAGGATGATGATGATGATGGAGATCTAGCTCTGCCGATGAGATGTCTACATGACACTCTACCCTTTGTCACTCGTGACAAAAAGGGGGAGTAGTTTTGGGTTATGAGAGTAGTCATCTTAGGGGGAGAGTTAGTATAGGACATTTTTGATAGGGGGAGTGTTGATATTTTTGAGGGATGTAGTGAGGATTGATGTATCTTTTCTTTTCTATTCTTTATAGATGCATTGTTCTTGTATATGAGGTCCTTTGACCATTCTTACATACATTGTACTTATTTTCTCTCTTATATATGTTGATGTATGTTTCTTTCACCTCTCTCTTCATGTGTTGTTTCTTTTCTATCTTTATACACATGTTCTTTACTTGTATGCAATCTATTTATTTCTGTTTCACACAAGATGCCTTGATGAGTTTTGTTTAAAAGTGTTTCAGAAATACAGGTTGTCAAAGTCTACTTATCATAAGCTCTCTTCTTGCAAAGTTTTTCAAGAGTTTGTGTTAGGATAGATTTTATTGTATTCAACAAGTGAATATGAGTTGAGTGATTTATGACTTCTCTCATATGCTCATTTGTTTGTTGTGGTTTTGTCACGGATTGCCAAAGGGGGAGATTGTTAGGACATATATGTTTTAACTTGTTTAAGAACATATGTCACTTAGTTATGTAAATTGGCTAATCCTTTGACAAAACGCACTCTGCTTGTAATTGGGTAGTTCTAGGTATTTTTAATACTTCAAGAAACAATGTTTCAAGGTCAAGTGTTGAAGTCATCAAGTCTGTCCAAGAAAAAGCAAGCTGAAGTGCAAAGTTTTTAAAGCTCGACACCTCTCGATAGCTACCTCGACACCTGCTATCTGTCGAGAATTAAAAAGTCAGAATTCCAATCTGATTTTCTTGGGATCCGTGAATATGTTTTTGGGCTTTCTTTTCTTCTAACCCTAAACATATAAAAGGATTATTTTAAGAGCCGTTTTGGGTGACACAAGTTGTATTATCATTGAGCAATCTCTGTTTATGCAAATTGTGCTCAACAAACGAAGTTCTTGACCTAGTTCATCTTCCATCAAGAAGTTGCTGTGTCTTTGCACCATAGGGTTTTGTAACCAAGCATCTTCCTGCTATTCATCACGTGGATGAACTGAAGAACTTTGCAGCCAACCTTTCTTCCTCAAGTTGGTGTTCTGAAGTCGCGTACTGGGATCCGCGCATTGGTTAGTCACGTACTTGGGAGCCGTGCATCAAAGGTGGAAATTGTCACTACAGATCAAGTCCAATTGGGTATTGGGGTAAGGGTTCAACTGTAGGTTGGTAAGGTACTTGGGATTCCTTTCTTGTAACCGCTTGATTTGATAATAGTGGAGTTTCGGGAGTGGTGACCTGAAAATCACCCGGTGGGGTTTTTGCCGTTAGGGTTTTTCCCCATTCGTAAACAAATCACCGTGTTATTTATTTTCCGCTGCATATTTAGTATTTGGTGATTTGTTTGTGCTTCCACGCAATTGCATGCTTAATTGATTAATTAACAATTTGGCTAATTAATTAATTAGGGTTTATCACAAGGGGTCATTCAGATTGTGGCCTATTACCACTAAATTGAGAGAGCTTCTAGAGAGAATTTTTGTAAGAGAAAACCTAGAGAAATACAAGATTGCCTCATCCCCAATCTTTACCTTAGAGTCTCTACAAATTCCTCTACTCTCTTCCTCTCCATTGTCATACCCTTGAGAGGTCATTTACCAAATCCTTATCTCACCACACCCACGTCTGTGAGAAGGTTCATTTGGTGCTAAGGGAAGCAGTTTGGAAGGAACCAATATACATTGGTTGATGCTATGGTCTATTAGCGGAATCCGGGAAGCTAAAGAAGAAATAGGTTCTGCGTAACCTCGTTGAAGCAAGAAGCTTGGAGGGCTTAGGTACTTGGATAGATTAGGCTTGGAGGGTCTATTGCTGTTCATGTATCCCAACTATATTCTTTAGTGGATTATATCACCGGTTGGAGGGCGGCGGAGAGGTTTTACGCCGAGGACTTCGGTTTCCTCTTCGATAACACATCGTGTGTTGTCCGTGTGTTTGCATCTTCCTTCCCTTTATCTTTGCCTTATATTTACTGCTGTGGATGTATTTATATTTGGCTTAGATTAGTTATCAATTCTGTGATTGGCTTATGTTCATGTTTCGCACATTAATTGTTTGATTATAAGCTTGAATTGATATTTTATAATTTGGGGTCTAAACGTTCAAGGGTGTTTCATACCTATATTGAACTTTCAATTGGTATCAGAGCGGGTACACTTGTTGTGGTTTTAATACCTGAGTGTGATCCTTGACCCTTTGTTGAGATGGATAGGTCTCAATCTCTCACTGTTCCACCATTTTTTGATGGTAATAATTATGCCTTTTGGAAAGTTAGAATGAGGGCATTTCTATGCTCTATTGATGACACCGTTTGGGATGCGGTTGAAGTCGGTTGGACTAGGCCGGAGGCTGCTAAATCTACTTGGGATAAGGCAGCTCTTGCGGCAGCCAATGCTAACAGTAAAGCGTTAAATGCTGTTTTCTATGGTGTGTCTCCAGATGAATTTCACAGGATATTTCACATGACTGTGGCCAAGGAAGCTTGGGAGATTTTGGAGACAACTTATGAGGGGACTAAGAAGGTGAAGGACACAAAGCTCCAAATGCTTACTACCAAATTTGAAGAGCTCAAGATGGATGAAGATGAATCGTTTGATTTGTTCTATGGGAAGCTCAACGAAATTGTCATTGCTAAGCTCAATCTTGGTGAGAAGATTGAAGATACCAAGGTGGTGAGAAAAATTTTGAGGTCCTTGCCTTAAAGTTTTAGAGCAAAAGTCACAGCCATAGAGGAGAGTAAAGACTTGGATGCAATCAAAATTCAAGAGCTAATTGGGTCTCTCCAAACATATGAGCTGGGACTACCTTCCCACAAGACGAGTAAATCACTTACTCTCAAAACCATTACCGAAAGAATGGATAATCCCTCCGAAGAAGATGGAGTGGAGAAGGAAGTAGCATATCTTGCGAAAAACTTCCGCAAATTTCTGAAGATGAAGAACAATGGGAAACCATTTAACAGAGGGAAATTTTCATCTTCAAGAGGTGATAGGAAAGAGTTTACAAGGAAATAAGGGAAGGAGTCTCAATCTCCTTCGGACATTGTGTGTTTCGAGTGTAATGGACATGGACACTTCAAAAAGGAATGTCCCAATTATTTGAAGTCAAAAGGAAAGGTCTATGCCACTACTTTGAGTGACGCTGATTCATCAAATTCTAACTCTGAAGATAGCTGTGACGGAGAAGAAAATTACTCCGCTTTCATGACCATTGCGCATGTGGAATCCTCGGATAATTTGGGTTCACTTGTGAAGGAGCTTGGTGAACATTCTGATTTGGAGTCCATTGGGATTGTTGAAGAATCGGAGGATGAAGAAGAAGAAGATATACCCAGTCTTCAAAAGAATTACGCCTTACTTCTTGAGAAATCAGGTGAATATACAAAGGTGGCAAAGGCGGCTGTGAAGAAAATGAAGAGAGCTGAGGAAGATTACAAAAGCCTGCTGGTCAGATACAAGGAGGCAAAGTGTGAGATTGAAACATTTAATGGTGAGCTATCAGAAGCTTACACAAAAGTGAGGTTTCTTGAGCAAGAAGTTATGCAAGCTCAGGCCAAAGTAGATAGGATCTCCTCCAAGAAGTTAGATGATGTTATTTCATCTCAAAAACATGCCTCAGACAAGTCCAGATTGGGATATACCGGAGGAAGTAGCTCATCAGCAAATGTCACCAAAGAAGTAAAGTTTGTAAAGATCAAAGAGACGGCTGTGGATAAGCCTATTCCTAAGGAAGTCAAGGCTGAAAGGAAGAAGAATGCGGCTGATCATCGGGGGTTAATTAAGTCCCGTAATCAATTAGAATCCAGATATGGAGCTAGAGGAAGATCACTTCCAAGATCCCAACAAGGTCCTAGAACGGATTATGTTTGTCACTATTGCGGACTGCAAGGACATACCAGACCCAACTATCAAAAGCTGAGAGCAGACAACAATGCAAGTGCACCTCGGTCACGAGGAAGAAGAAATGACATAAGGTCTTGGGGTAGTGAGCAGCCAAGAAGTCAAAATCGTGATCCAGGAACTGTGGACGTGATGAAAATGATCGGTGCCTTCACCAATTGCCTGGAAAGCTTCACACGAAGGTTTGACAGTCCTAACTCCCGTACCCGATCCGTCAAGGATATCACCCCAAACGCACGTGACGTGTGGGTGACAAAGGGTACTCATGCATAAGCATTATAACATGTCCATGCATCAATTCTTCCTATGCTTTGTGGATATGCTTGGTTATATGCTTTGTGTTTTTTAGTGTTGTATTTTAATTTGTGTTTGTTTGTGTTTAAAATATTTTTACATTGTCTTGTCTGTTTTTGATCATTCGTTTACTGTTTTTGTGTCAAAAATCCAAAAACACATAAAAAGTAAAAAATCTAAAAAGTTTGATCACTTTGTTGAGTTTTGTCTCAAAGCATATTTTGCCTTGTACCTTTGTACTAATGGCTTTGTGCATTTATAGAGCGTAGCTTGTCTCTCTTGCACTCATATCATTGTGGAAGAAATTCTGAAATCCATGTGACTGTTGTAAATAGATCTTCAACCTTGTCATGAATAATTAGTGAATGGTTTTGTTGATCTTGAGACATGCATAGACTCATGCCTATATATCTTCCCATTTTTTTATTTTTATGCTTAAAAGAGCTCTCTAAATGTAAATCTCCAAATGAAAAGAGATATAGAGTTGCAAAAGCCTGTCGCACATACTAGTATTCGACTACGAAAAAGGGAAAGCGACCAAAATAAAATGTATGAAGGATGCCCAAAAAGCCAAAGGCTAACTCATCAATTGAAATATCAAAAATTTCAGGCATTTATCTTACAATGAGATTTTCATTGCTCAAAAATGACAAATGATATGTTGAATATGGAGCCAAATGAAAAGCTTCAACGAATTGTTATCAAGTACATGTGGGAGGTCATATATGCATGTTTCTACAATTGAGATAGGTCACATTATCTAGTGCTAGTTGTGTATGCCTTGATTGAATTGATCATTGAAGCTTCACATTGGACTAAGGACTATCTCATTTTTGATATCCACACACAACACACAAGTCTATGTTCAATGAATGACATATTCATTTGTGTGATTGTACTTGATTAAATGTGTTTTCACAAGCTCAATCTTTGTTGATCAAACACAAAAAGATTTTTGAGTGTTTTGATTTGTTTTTGGAAAGTACTTTGTTTTTACAAAAATGTCAAAAATTTCAAAAACAGTATTGCCCTGTTTTGGCGACTAAGTCGCGAGTTGGCCCAGTCGTGTGCCCCAGTTGCGATCTCTCTCAGAATTTTTTCACGGCTCACTGGCGAGTGAATGCTATAATCATGAAAAAGACTTAGAAAATTTTTCCAAAATTTGAGTTTTATATTTTTCGCGGGTCAGTGTGGCGACTTGTTCGCGGGTGGAAGGTCCAGTCGCGAGGGGTACTCAGGGATTTTCGCGGCTCATATCGCGACTATCTCGCGGGTAGACCTTCCAGTCGCGAAAAACACTTAGAGAATTTTCAAGTTCTTACCTTCACAATGTTTCGCGGCTTACTCTGGCGACTTGCTGGCGACTTGATCTAGTCGCGAAAAACGCGTGTTTTGCGTTTTAAAGACAGTTTTTAAAATTGTTTTTCAGTTTTTCCCTCGAAGTTCAGTGTCTGCTCATCTTCTTCCCAAAATCTCTCTCTCAACACTCCTTGTCTCTTTGAAAAAGCTTTCAAATTCTGCATCATGTCTTCATCAAACATCAAGAAAAAGGTATGGGGTTTCTTGTCTTCACTTCATTCATCATGATTTCATTGTTGTTCTCTTGATTTTGAGTGTTATGTTGTTGGGTTGTGTTTTTGAGGGGCTCGAACATGGGTTTGCATATATTGTTGAGATTGAGTGTGTGATGTTATTTACTCTTGCTGCAATGCTGTTTTTAGGGTTATTAGCTTACATTAGGTTACTTATCCTTTGTTTGAGCATTGATATTTGTCAGTTTGTTTTTGGGCATATGGATGTGGGGTTTTCTGCGAGTTTATTGTAGTTCTTAGTATGTCTGTTTGGTTGTGCTTTTGGTGATTATGGTTAGCATTTGTTTTTTATTCTTAAATCACCATATCTTGTAGGTGTTGCTACATGTGTTTTTCCTTTATGCACTGTTCATACCCAATGGGTCATGACTCATTGTCTTTTGATCAAATTTATCTGAATTTGTCTGCATACTTCAGTTTAAACTTGGTTAACTTATTATATCCAATGTTTGGTTATCAACTGTGCTTATTCTGTGTTTTTGTCTGGTCACTCTGTTTATCACTGTGTAACTAACTTGTTACTATTGTGTGTGCATTTCCCCATTCTGTGCTATGTCTTGTTGTGGCCGTTTCTTCTTGTTCGTTTTATGCTTGCTCCATTTGAATTACAAGTTTTCTGCATACAATGAACTTGTTGTGTTGTTGTGTTTCAGGAGTTACTTGTTCTTATGGTTCTAAAGTTTTACAGATTCTAGAGTTAGGTGTAAGTGAGTTTTCCAACTGTTCCCAACTCACGCGGTAAGTCTAGAGTTTGTTTTAGGGCTTTGTCACGGAATAGCCAAAGGGGGAGATTGTAAGGTTGAAATTTATCGACCATCTTGTTGGCTTTATTCCGTGCCAATTTGCTTGTAATTTAAGCACTTAGTAACCCTGTATTTAGGTGGGATTATTGTAAGGGTAATGTGTGAGAAAATGTGAAGAAAAGCTCAAGTATGTGCAAAGAAGCAGAGTTTTGCAGCTAGGACTCGCGGGTGGCTCGCGGCTGCAAGTCGCCAACTTCAGGCACGTGAGATGCACACAGGGAAGCTGAAGGGTCACGCCAACTGTCGTACTATAGGACAAAAGTCCCAGGCTGGCCAGGCCGTTACATCGCGACTTGAACTCGCGACTTGGACAAGCCGCGAGGCCAAGCCGCCAATCAGCCCTGTTTGGCAAAAACAGACTCTTCGTATTCTTTTCTCACCCCACTATATATAGACCCTTATACCCACGATTTTGAGAGAGCTTCTAGAGAGAATTTTTGTGAGAGAAACCCTAGAGAAATACAAGATTGCCTCATCCCCAATCTTTACCTTAGAGTCTCTACAAATTCATCTACTCTCTCCCTCTCCATTGTCATACCCTTGAGAGGTCATTTACCAAATCCTTATCTCACCACACCCACGTCTGTGAGAAGGTTCATTTGGTGCTAAGGGAAGCAGTTTGGAAGGAACCAATATACATTGGTTGATGCTATGGTCTAGTAGCGGAATCCGGGAAGCTAAAGAAGAAATAGGTTCGGCGTAACCTCGTTGGAGCAAGAAGCTTGGAGGGCTTAGGTACCTGGGTAGATTAGGCTTGGAGGGTCTATTGTTGTTCATGTATCCCAACTATATTCTTTAGTGGATTTTATCACCGCTTGGAGGGCGGCGGAGAGGTTTTACGCCAAGGACTTCGGTTTCCTCTTCGATAACACATCGTGTGTTGTCCGTGTGTTTGCATCTTCCTTCCCTTTATCTTTGCCTTATATTTACTGTTGTGGATGTGTTTATATTTGGCTTAGATTAGTTATCAATTCTGTGATTGACTTATGTTCATGTTCCGCACATTAATTGTTTGATTATAAGCTTGAATTGATTTTTTTTATAATTTGGGGTCTAAACGTTCAAGGATGTTTCATACCCATATCAAACTTTCAGTTTAGTATTAAGTTGGTGAAGACTCGAGCTTAATTGAAGATCAGTGCATTTCGCGACTAGCTCGCGAGAAGTTTGCGAGAAGGTTTCCTGCGAAAAGGGCATGTGAGGAACACGTGACTAGAAGCTGAAGAGTCGTGCCAGGCTGTCGTTTTCGCGAGTATCTCGCAGGTAAGGCCTTCCTGCGAGGTAGTCGTGAAACATTCTGCCTGAAGGATTTTTAAGAGTGACTTTCTTACCCTTCACCCATACTATATATACCTTCATTACCCACAAATGTAGATGAGGCAATTCAGAAAGAAAAACCCTAGATAGGTTTTCTACAACATACACACCCATCTTTTAGAGAGAGAGCTACTCATCCTTAGTGAGAAATCATTGTAGTTTCTTCTCCTTCCCTCTCCCATTGTCATACCTTGAAAGGAGATTTGTACCCAAATACAACCCACACCTATTTAGAGTGTAGAGAGTGTTTTGGAGCTTGGGAAGCTTTGGGGATTTGCCAAAAGAAGCCGGTGAGGCTTAGTGGATGCAATCGGGCATATTGCAGGATCCGGAAAGCTAGACAAGACACGGTTCCAAAAAGCCTTATTGGAGTAGGAGCTTGGAGGGCTTAGGTACATCGAGTAAATTAGGCTTGGAGGGTCTCTTGCTAACTCATGTATCCCAACTGATTGTCTAGTGGATCGATTACCGCTTGGAGGGCGACAGAGAGGTTTTTCACCGAGTTCTTTGGTTTCCTCTTTGATAACACATCAACGTGTTATCTTGTGTTTGCATTCCCTCTTCCCTACTCTTTTACCTTTCACTTTACTGTTGTGCTATAATGATTATGGGTTAGAGTAGCTTGTTTGTTTATCCACTCGCATTTACTCTATTCCGCACTTAGTATTAAGTTAGAGTAAAATCTATCGAGCCGTAATATTTTAATTGGGGACCTAAACAGCTCTTGTGTTTTCAATACATTTTCGAGCTTTCAGGACATCTTCACATTTAGGTCATTCCTCACATCATCCACCACATGCTTCCCAAGCCAATTTGAAGATGCAAATCTATTCCTTAATTGCCTCCCACAATTATGTTCTGGATTCAATTTCTTCACTATCCAAGTATCTTCATCTTTCATCTTTCCATAATACAACTCAAAAGGACATCTATTTGTGCATTTTACTCTTAACCTTACTTTGTCATTCTTTTTAAACTTACTAGAACCCCTTTGAAAATAGAGTAGGGTTTGATAGTATCCATGACATCCTTTTTGGTGGCAAACTGCATCTCAAGCTCAAAGTGCACCTCAGAGAAGGATTCTGGTGGATGGTATTGAGGATACGTACGCCTAGTTTCATCATCAGACGTCTTTGACTCCCACTTATCTTCATCCCTATCAGCTCCAAATGCAACAAGCGCACTTGCACTAGGACTAACCCCACTTGCATCAACCCATGTAGGATCAACACCTCTTACATCAATCCCAGTAGGACCATCACCACTTGCGCCAGCCTCACTTTGACCAACACCATTAGGATCAACCCCACTACCATCAACCCTACTAGGACTAACCCCACATGCACTAGCCTTTCCCTTTCTCCCCTCTTTGAGTTTCACCTGCTTTTCTTTTCTAAGACACAAGTTCTCATCAGGTAAGCCTTTTACTTTGGAGGCTATTTCATCACTGCTAAAATACTGTGCAAACATATCATCGTCATCACTTTCACTGCATCCAAATGAACCCTATGAGCACTATCCTCTCCACTAACAGCCCCATCTACTTTGTCTCCCTCATTAAAATTATCCTCATTATCACCACCTGCCCCATCTCCCTCATTACCAATAGCATTCTCATAATCATCTAAGAACATAAAATACACTTCCACTTCATTATAACCTCTAATACACTTCACCATGTTCATTACATCAACATCATTCTCCAAAGGTTTTAAACCACCTGCAAATGGCATAGTCACTCTGTACATAAATACATCATTTTCACCATACCCAAAATTTTTGGCCTTATTCCATATCTCAACAAGTGACATTTCATCGGAATTATTGTCTTCGTATATCTTTACCTCCCCTCCTTCTTATCTATATGGATTATTCTTAATCTTCCCCCAATAGTAAAGAGCGATTGTGAAGTCAAAGTCGTCCATCCCTACAAAAAGAGCAAGGAATTTACTGTTAAAAAGTGACATTGTAAAGGGCTGAATTATTATTATTTTTTTAAAAAAAATTATTATACAATTTAAACAATGAACTATTTGACAAATGGCTGAAATATGTGACAAGCAAGGAATTATATCTAATACTATGCATGAACGTAATAGAATTTAAACAATAAACAATATGTGGTCCTTCTCCTTGTGTAGTATTAACTCACTAACAGACACAAAGGGTCCACCACTATATGGTTAGGATATTTCTTTATGACCATGAATTATATGCAAATGTTACATATAGGTGGAAGCAGTGTCTGAGTCCTTCGAAAACTTTCAGCTGAAAACTTATGGAATGAAAGCACAGGTTCATTCAATTCCTAAATCAAAGAAACAGTGCCAGAGATAACATAAGGAACAGGCCTCATGCAACCAAACCAAGATCAAAAAATAAATAACATAACATAAATAACATAAAAAAAATTTAAATGAAATAAACACTTACTAAAAGAAAAGAAAATAAACATAAGAGGACTATGACGACGAGTAGTAAAACTAGTAAAAAAAACAATCCTTGAGCATTTGTTTTGACTTTAATCTATCTAAATCTATTGGAGCACTGACAATGTTGTTGTTGTTAAATTCACCAAGTCTGAATCTTATGGTCACCAAACTATAATGCAAATTATCCCAAAAACTTTGGTTCTAAATCATACACGGACCTAAATTGAGGTGAGATACCATAGGAAAAAGTGTAATACCTGAGATGGGAGGAGGAAGGCAAGTCAGTGGTTGTGCGAGGGAAGCAGGGATGCGGGTCAGTGGCTTTCGCTAGCGGTGACTACGGCTTGGGCTGTCGCCGATAGTGGCTATGGCTTAGGTCTCCACCAGCGGCGGGTCAGAGGGAGGCGGCGTCGCGCAGGCTAGCGTCAATCTCTCCTTCCCCTTTCTCTCCTTGGCGCCATCATGCGTTTGTGTTAAACCAAAATTAAATAATAATAAAAAATGGGTTTAATTTGTAGTCGGGTGATAATTTAAAATTTGATTTCAACTGGATCACTAAAATCTTATGTGGAAATTACTTATTGTAATTTTTTAATTTAAAAAATGTCATGTCATTTAAAAAAATGTCAAGTCATTTTTCCGTTAGTCATGTAAGTAACATCACTAACAGCAGTTAGTAAAAGGATTAATACAAATCATTTTATAAACTTGAGGGACCAATTGTGCTCAAATGAAACTTGAGGGACTAATTACGCACATAGAGTAAACTTGAGGGACCAATATTGTAGTTTTGCCAATATAAATCTATTTGTGTCTAACCACAGATGCCACATTCCAAAAGCAAAGTATTCTAGGGAACCCATCTGGGTCAAGTATGGAAGCGTAAGTTTCTACTACGTTTCTTTCCTCACCTAAAAACTGTTTCCAAACAACTACTTGCTAAAAGCCTTAATCTGATTTCTTGGCCAAAAAAATAAGTATTAATATTAATGATGCTTCTCAAATGCATGGATTATATGTCATTATTTTTATTTTTATTGTTTCAAGTGTATGTTATAACGTACAAAACTAGATATCTTCAATTTAGTTTTGAAAGCTCGAAAATGTGTTGAAAAACACACGAGCAGTTTAGACCCTCAAATTAAAGTTACGGCTTGGTTGATTTTACACTAACTTAATACTAAATGCGGAATAGTGTAAACACAAGCGTATAAGCGATACAACTACTCTAATCCATATTTAAAGCAACACAGCAGTAAAAATGAAATGAACAAGAGTAGGGAAGAGAGATGCAAACACAGATAACACCGAGACGTGTTATCGAAGAGGAAACCGAAGAACTCGGCGAAAAACCTCTCCGCCGCCCTCCAAGCGGAAATCAATCCACTAGACAATCAGTTAGGATACATGGATTAGCAAGAGACCCTCTAAGCCTAATCTACCCGATGTACCTAAGCCCTCCAAGCTCCTACTCCAACAAGGCTTCTCGGAATCGTGTCTTGTCTTAGTTCTCCGGATCCCGCAATAAGCTCCATGTTGCATCTGCCATCATCGGCTTCTTCCAATGCTTCCCAATAGCTCCAAAACACTCTCTACACTTTGAATAGGTGTGAGTTGTGTTTGGGTACAAATCTCCTCTCAAGGTATGATAATGGGAGAGGGATGGAGAAGAGGCTACAATGATTTCTCACAAAGGATGAGTAGCTCTCTCTCAAAAGATGGGTGTGTGTGTTTTAGAAAACCTCTCTAGGGTTTTTCTCTCTAAATAGCCTCCTAAACATTTGTGGGTAATGAGGGTATATATAGTATGGGTGAAGGGTAAGAATGTCACTCATTAAAAACCTCCAGGTAGAATGTTTTGCGACTATCTCGCAGGAAGGCCTTACCCGCGAGACACTCGCGAAAACGACAGCCTGGCATGACTCTTCAACTTCTAGCATGTGCTTCTCACATGGCTCTCTCGCGGGGTAGCTTCCAGCGAGACACTCGCGAGATCCACTGATTCTTCATTTAAGCTAGAGTCTTCACCAACTTAATACTAAACCCAATACAATAAAATCTCACAAAATACAAGGAAATAAATTAAGGCAATTACAACACTTTTTGTCATGGAATAAAGCCAACATAAAACATAGTTGTAAATCACAACTTTACAATCTCCCCCTTTGGCTATTCCGTGACAAAACACCCTATAACAGACTCTAGACTTAAACATGAGTTTGGAAACAATGGCAAAACTCACTCACACCTAAATCTAGAAGCTGTGTTGAACTTGGAACATGTATACCTGTAACCTAAAACACTTGCACAAAACACATTAGACCCTCAAGGTAAATCAGGTGATAAAAAAACAAGTATAATGTAACAAGTAAAATGCGATCAAGCAAAATGAAATAAAGCAATAGCCCATGGCTTGACCAAACACGCAATCACTATACAATAGTGATCACAATGCTCATTCACACAAGGAATGAACATCCGGACATGCAAGCTAAAAAGCTCAATTGCAAATTATCATTTGCATGTCCAACACTCAACCAATGCATAAAAACATATATGCATCTAGGAACAATCCTACAAGGGCACAAGAGTGTTCCAGCACAAAAACACGATGCAGTGAGAGCAATAAAGCATATCAAAGCACCAAAAAAGCAACGAGAAAACAAGCATAAAGTAAAACAAGGATTTCTCAAAAACAATGTCTTCTCCCCCTTGGTATATGCATCTCCCCTATGGCTTTCTCCCCCTACGAATGTGCACAAGGTAGAATTTCTCCCCCTAAGAGTGTGCATATGAGTCATATAGAAATGACGATACTCTCCCCCTTTTTGTCACGAATAGACAAATTAATTAAGAGGAATGAGGGAAAGAAAAGAATATATGAACAGGGGTAAAAGATGATGCATGAGGGGTGAAAGATGAATGAGAAAATGAAACTCAAACATAAGACAAAAACATTTTAAAACAATGCTACAAAGCATAAAGAACATGACATGCTAAGGATGATGGAACATGATGTAAAAGGTCTAAAAAGACTTAACTAGCATGAGTGAAAGCAAAAACATGTCAAATATTAGAGTGTGTGCAGCAAGGTGCAACTACTATGCATCTAGTGTGCATGTGAGATGCATGACCAATGCATGAATAAGCACTCACGGGGCAAAGTGTATAAAACACACCACCAATGATCAAAACATGATAAACATGAATAATTATGGTGATCCCCAAACTTTGGTACTCATTGGAGTCCAAAACAACGAGAAAATGTCATTTGGGCATTTTATCAAATACTTAGAGTGCACACACTACACAAATATGTTAAACAATGCATGAACATATGAAAATCTTGCCTAAATACATGTTATTTTTGCCACAAAGGGCCAACATCCAAAGCAAATCAACATTCAAAACAAAGCCCAATAAAAAAGATTGACAAATATTAAGTTTTCCAACTCCCATTTGAGAAAAAAACCAACTATGAACATAAAACCCCCCAAAGACGTAATCTAAGGATCAAAATCAATGAAAAGAGTTAAAGATTACCTTAGAGATGTTTATGGAATGAAAAACGCTTGAATTTAGTTGGGTTTTGATGTTGAAACATTAAAACAGGGGTTTGGGAGAAGATAGGAGACGTTTAAAACAAAAGACCCACGAAATGCTCTTTAAAAAGCTGATCTGGAAATTTTCGCGGGAAGCTGACTCGCGAAAATTTTTGCGAGTAAGCCTTACTCGCGAGCTACTCGCAAAACAGTTGCAAAACAGTCGCGAAACTCTCTGTCCAAAGTTGAAAAAGCTTTAAAATTGGACCATTTAACTCCCAGTTGAGTCTATACATGAAATAGGTCACGAAAACACCCAGAAAACATGTTTTTCACACAAAAACACTTTAAAAACTTTGAAAAACATAGGTGATACAAATCACTTCCAAAAGCAAACAAAAAAACCAAAAATCTTTTTGGTTTGAACCATATATGGTTGAGCATACACACATCACATTTGAACATGTACAAACACACAAATGAAATAGGCATTCATTGAACATTAAACTTGTGTGTTGTGTGTGTGAATCGAGTGTGGAATAGTTCTTAGACTAAAGTGAAGATTCAATGATCAATTCAATCAAGTCATACACAACTAGTACTAAGTCAAGTGGACTATCTCAATTATAGAAATGAGTATATATGACCTCCCACAAATTGATTACATAGCTTAGAAGCTTTTCATTTGGCTTCTGCATAAATCATAACATTTGATCCATTTTGGATAATACATCTCCTTTTTGAGATCAGTGCTTGATATTTTTGATATATCAACATTTAGAATTAGCTTTTGACTTTTTTAGCACCATACATTTCAAAACAAAAGTCGTTTTCCCTTTTTCCTAGTCAAATACTAGTATGTGCGACAGGCTTTTGCAGCTCGATATCTCTTTTCATTTGAAGATTTACATTTAGTGAACTCTTTTGCAAAAACATAAAAATAAAGTGGGAAGAGATATAGACACAAGTCTATGCAAGTATCAAGACCATCAAGACTATTGACCAATCATTCATGACAAGCTTGAAGATCTATTTACAACAATCACACATAGTTTTTAAGATTTCTTCCACACAGATAAATGTACATATAAAAACAAGCTAGGCTCATAAATGCACTACGCCATTAGTATGGAGGTACTAGGCCGAACTCATATGTAATATGTGCTCAAACATATATGATCAAACTTTTTGAGTTTTTCACTTTTTATGTGGTTTTGGATTTTTACACACACAAAACAAATACATAAAAGTAAGATCAACAACAGAAACAAAAACAAAAAACAATGCATATAAAGAGATGCATCATGCATAAATGCATGATAATGAAGCATCTAATGCATGAAGGGTCCTACAAAGATCGAAAGATTTAGATCAAGGACCAAAAAAGCAAAAACTCAACCATAGAAACCCTTCCTCATCTATGCAGAACGATTGTTTGGAATGAGTATCTCATAAGAAGTGAAACGAGGGTTGGAAGAATGAGAACCGGAGATGCACATAAACAAAGAGGTAAGAACATCAAAAACTTTCGTCAACAACTTACCATTTTCCCCCAAATCCGGTTTAACTTTTATATCACAACTTTCAAAAAGCTCAAGTTTCTCTTTTCTTTTAATTCTTTTAAGAGCTTGAAACTTAGAGCAATGCGGTCTTAGATGACCAAAAGCACCACAATGGTGACAAACAATGTGTTTAGGTCCACTAGGCTTTTTGAAAGGGGATTTAGCAACATGAGTTTGTTCTCACTTTAACTTATGACATTGAGGTCTTATATGACCAATCACACCACAATGGTGGCAAGTAGGAACAAACTTAGATCCACTCAATTCCCTAGGATGGGACCTAAACAGAGGCTTAGGCTTAAGAGCCTTTCTCTCCACTTTTTGATTTCTTTTGTGTGGAGGAATGTACACCGATTTATCCTTTGAGGTAGAACACACAATAGGAACACAATCGGGTACCACAACATGATTGCAACATATATTTTCATGATTTTTAACAATAGGTTCAGCAATCAAACACTTGGCATGCATCTTAAGAGATTCATTTTCACATTTTAGCTCATCAACAAGTTTGTTAGACAAGACAAGTTTAGCATCCAAGTTCATATTCAAACATTCAAACTCTTTCAGCTTTTCAAGAGATTTTTCAGCAAGTTTCTTATATTTTTCAATCAATTTATTAGATTCATTGAGCTTAGCAATCAAATCATCATTTTCACGAAATAACTTGCTTAAACTCTTTTGAAACTTCTTAGCATTTTTTTTAAGAGTTTGGTGTTAGGAATATCAACAACACCCAAAGATTCGTGTAACATAGCATCACAATCATGAGGATTATCACTCATAGAGGCATTTTCACAAACACGTGGCATGTTACATTCATCACCAACCAAATCATACAAAGAGGCATATAAAGCACAATCCATGGCAAATAAACACAAGGGGTCAAGGATCACACTTAGGTATTTAAACCACAACAAGTGTACCCGCTCTGATACCAATTGAAAGCTCGAAAATATGTTGAAAACACACGAGTAGTTTAGACTCCTAAATTAAAGTTACGGCTTGGTTGATTTTACACTAACTTAATACTAAGTGCGGAATAGTGTAAACACAAGCGTAGAAGCAAGACAACTACTCTAATCCATATTTATAGCAACACAGCAGTAAAAATGAAATGAACAAGAATAGGGAAGAGAGATGCAAACATAGATAACACCGAGACGTGTTATCGAAGAGGAAACCGAAGAACTCGGCAAAAAACCTCTCTATTGCCCTCCAAGTGGAAATCGATCCACTAGACAATCAGTTGGGATACATGGGTTAGCAAGAGACCCTCCAAGCCTAATCTACCCGATGTACCTAAGCCCTCCAAGCTCCTGCTCCAACAAGGCTTCTCGGAACTGTGTCTTGTCTTAGTTCTCCGGATTCCGCAACAAGCTCCATGTTGCATCTGCCATCATCGGCTTCTTCCAATGCTTCCCAATAGCTCCAAAACAATCTCTACACTTTGAATAGGTGTGGGTTGCGTTTGAGTAT
The DNA here is from genome assembly GCA_019022515.1 of Quercus aquifolioides. Taxonomy (NCBI): domain Eukaryota; kingdom Viridiplantae; phylum Streptophyta; class Magnoliopsida; order Fagales; family Fagaceae; genus Quercus; species Quercus aquifolioides. The sequence continues at coordinate 96,221,975 of CM032333.1, read as the reverse complement.
AAATCTCCTCTCAATGTATGATAATGGGAGAGGGATGGAGAAGAGACTACAATGATTTCTCACAAAGGATAAGTAGCTCTCTCTCAAAAGATGGGTGTTTGTGTTTTAGAAAACCTCTCTAGGGTTTTTCTCTCTGAATAGCCTCTCATACATTTGTGGGTAATGAGGGTATATATAGTATGGGTGAAGGGTAAGAAAATCACTCTTAAAAATCCTTCAGGCATAATGTTTCGGGATTATCTCGCGGGAAGGCCTTACCCGCGAGACACTTCCGAAAACGACAATCTGGCATGACTCTTCAGCTTCCAGCATGTGCTTCTCACATGGCTCTCTCGCGGGTTAGCTTCCAACGAGACACTCGCGAGATCCACTGATTCTTCATTTAAGCTAGATTCTTCACCAATTTGATACTAAACCCAATACAATAAAATCCCACAAAATACAATAAAATAAATTAAGGCAATTACAACACTTTTTGTCATGGAATAAAAGCCAACATAAAACATAGTTGTTGATGGGATAGCAAAAATTACATCTATGATTCGTCCAGGTTGGTCGCCCATCATGAACGGCTTGGCCGACAAGCAGACCATCTTTTATTCGTCCAGACCTCTCTTCTACCTCTCTTCTTTGATTTAAACTTTGACTTATTGGGTAAACCCCATAATCAAGCCGAAGGAGTCGTCCATGAGCGAAGAGCATGGACGACCAAACGACATAACAAAGGGTCGTCCATAGGCATCACGCATGGACGACCACACAACACTTGCAATTTCTGGAATGATTAATCAACCCGTGTTCGTCGCCGCTAATTCCTCCCATGTAACTTCCAAACGACGGTTATGGTTTCAATGGCAGTTGAGGACCGGATTCCAAGAATCTGGGGAAAGTTATTTGGACCAATAACCGCCCCGAAGTACCATATATAAGGACCGGTCTGAACCATGCAAAGGTAAGAGAGACTAAAATTTTTACTTCCAAAAGGCAAAACTCCATCTGAGAGAAGATACTAACTTTGCCATCGGAGGGTATTTGGCCGGTCCACCCCGGTCTCCCTTTGATTGTTTTTCTTTTACAGGCCTCCGCTAACGCCGTAGTCCACCGAAGCCGAAGTGTTCAACCAACTGATTTCTTCTCCACCATCAGTTGTAAATCACAACTTTACAAGTTTATTTTCATATCTATATTTCCAACTAATTGACCTCATTTAACATCTCTTATGCTTTATCCAAAAAATTATTGAGAAGATATCAAATACCAAATTAAATCGCACACGATTATTTATTTCTAATAACCCTACTGGAGTAGGTTCTCTTGCCAATGCCATAGAATCATTTTTAGATAGAGTCAAATGATATTCAAATGGTAGGGATTCATGGCTTTGGGGGAATAGGCATGACTGTAGTTAGATCAGAAAAAATTAGAAAAGTCTTCCCATTCAAGTAGAAGACCATAAAAGTCTTCCATGTAGAAGGACGGTCTTACCTAAAAGGCCACCCATACAAGAAGACCATCTTCCACTACCAGTTGTCCAACAATGAATGAAAAGCGTAACTAATAAGGGCATTTAATAACATAACGAATGATTGTTACCAACAGCAACATGCCTATTAAATCAAAGGACAAAACTTAGATACAGTACCTTAGATGTTATTCCTTAAGTTTCCCTCTTAAGGTTCAGTCATGTGATTACTTAACTAAAAAATACACTTCCATCCCATTAAAAAAAAATTCACATGACTAAAACTTAAGAAGGGAATCTAAGGAACAGCACCTAAGTACTGTACCTAAGTCTTGCCCTAAATCAAAAGACGTTTTAGTAAGAGCAATAAATGATAAGTATCGTCCAGAGCTAGCATTCAATGCCAACATTTATGGAAGAATAACGGCCAAGCAACAAATGAATAATCATTGTCAAATTAAATGGCCAATCGTTACGCCAATCATATAAATGTACAACATTAATTAACAGATAGCCAATAGTTAGAAAATACAAGTACAACTATAAAAGGCAACACATCTCTACAGATAGAGATATGTGCTCCATGAGATACATAGACTGCTTTTTAACTCTCTAAGTTATTATATTAATTCTTTGAAGTCAAAGTTTAAAAATCGAAAACCTTTAAGTCAGTGCCATATCGGTACCTCCTCTAATCAACCCTCTGTCTTTTGCAGGCTCGTCGAACATTCCATCTTCCTTTCTTCAAAAAGATCTTCCATCGGCATCTCTAGACGAACTACCCAACTGAAAGTGAACTTTCGCTCTAACAGTTTGGTGCCTTTATGAGGAGAGACAAATAAGCCATCTTACTCTTTCTACGACAGAATGGTATCTTGTTCCAAGCCAAATGTCATGGAAAACGAAGCTTACTGACAATAGAGTTGCAAAAATTATCATACATGGTCACAATATAGAATCCATAAGATATAGATCAAAATTATAGAAAATAAGTTGAATGCTTGATAGCTATATATGACTATATCATGTCAATTACATCATTCCATATTTTTTTCAATGCATATGGAAGATGAAGATACCTGAAATTTGTTGGATTTTCTTTTGAAATAAGGCTCTTACATAATTTATTTAAAGTTTTACCCATACCTACAACTCCTTCCAGGTCGTAGCAGCAGATTTCAGCTTCAGTTTTAATGAATTTGTAGAAGATAGAGAAAGTGCTACATTAGTGAAACCATGGAGGATTTCAGATCCAAATCATGTGGTGATGGTGATGAGCACAGCATAGAATCCTTAAACAAGGGACAAAATTACTAGAAGTAAGCAAAATACTAAATACCATTGGAAAAGTAGCCAAAATAAAGGGTACAAATTTAGGAGCATTTCACATGACATCTGAGCAAACTCACATGAAAAATGGTGAAGTTCTACAGGCATCACGAACTCATGGTCACAACTGAGATACTATAAATTGCATAAAAGATGTGTTTTCTGGCAAGTCTAGGAGCTGAAATTGGAACTCCAGGCACCATTCTGTTCATTGCTTCACATTACATTACTGGATATATGGTGGTCCGAAATTGAAGTAAACAGAACATGGCTAGCAGGACAGACAGCAATACAGCTCTTGGATGTAATTTAGCTTGCTGGAAGTTTTGATTGTAGGAGGTTCATTTGGGTTGTATACTATTGTCGGAGGCCTCAATATTTTTCACATTTTGTGTCTGAAAACTGCAGAAGAGTTGAAGATTTAAAAATCATTTATGATTACATGTCCAAATTTTATACCAACAAACACAAATCAATTAAACAAACCTAACAATCACAGAGCATCTCCTGCTTTAAAAAGCATTTTAGTAATTTCTGGCAATGACATGAGATTGACTTAAGATTGGCCTTGATCTGTCAATGAACAAGCACCAGACAAATATTTAGTCAGTTTCTCCCCACTCTGCCTTTGGCACCATTGTCTCACCATAGGAAAATTTAAAATTCTTGAAGTAGAGAGTAGTAATGTGCTGAACCTTTTGAGCTCTCCCTAGGAAGAGAAGAAAGAACCAAAAGCAGCAACCTATCCTTTGAAGAGGACTTCACATCTTCACATTGACCACCAATTCCCAAATCTCGGAGAGTCTAAGCACGTCCCCCACCACACACGAGCAATGTGTTTCAGCTCCTTTTAGAAGGTAAAGAAGCAACACTAGCTATCAACTACCAGAGTGTCTACCTGAAATTGAATAGCATGCTATATTGGCTAGTTCAAACTTCAAATATATATGTTCAAAATTTTGCGTGATCAACAATGCAGTGAACGTATATTGACTTCATACACGATGAAAAATGACCATCAGCTACTAGTGGTATGAAAATTTTAGTTGTTTGTTAGCAGGCCTATCTTTTTTCTTTTTTCAAGATGTTTTTTTATGGGAAAATGAATCTTATCCACATGCAGCAATGCATTTTTATTTCTCTCTTTTTATTGGTTATATAATCATACTTTTAAGCTTCTCATAAAAAATTTAGATGGAATAGAATGATTTTTGGTAAAAGATTTTAAACTATTGAGGAAGCTATTTTTAGAGGAGCCACATGCTTGATGAATAGATTGATAATCTCTAAAAGAGATTTCTTGTAAGAGGCTTAAAATTTATGGTTCTCAAATCAAACGTTGCATTGAAAAAAAAAACCTGGTTCTTTGAAAAGGTATTTTGGCATTTACAAACAAAATTTTGATGTTGGCCTGATGATGCATGAAAATTAACGAAATTGAGCGGATAAGCAGAAGAAAGTTAATATTAGTGTAGAATAAGTACCTGGGAAGAAGCATTCCACAATTTATGACTCATCTAATTATTTTCTTATCAATACATATGTAGGGGATGTGAGCAATTTTGAGCCAGTCTTTCCCTTTCTCCTTTTCACATCCTTCTTCCAACAATGGGCAACTAGAGATTTGTAGCTCAAAAAGAGAGGTGGGCAAGCCTTCTTCTGGTAAGCATTGGAGCTTATTGCAATGCCAAAGCTTCAAGCTTTTAAGAGAGTTGAGGTGGTGAAACCCCTTTGCGTTGAGTGATTTCAAATTCGGAAAAGATGAGATGGAGAAAGTGGTAAGAGTGGGAGGTAGTAATGCCTCTTCAGGAAAGGATTCCACTTCTTCGCATTTACTCTCAACTTTGAATACTTTGAGAGAGTGAAGACCTTGTAATCCCCACTCCATGCGACGGGAAATGAGTTTTTCGCACATAAAGATACAAAGTGTTACTAAATTGGAGGGCAAACCGCCTTGAGGAAATGATTCCAATTCTGGACAACCATACAACTGCAAAGCCACAAGAGATGGAAGAAGCGCGCGCATTTCTTCAGGCAATGACTTTAAAATTTTGCAATTAAAGATAATAATCTCTGTCAATCTTGGAAAGGATACAAAATTTGGGCATTCCATGATTCCCAAACTGAAAGTGATTCCAGATTTTCAGAGTCATACATTTCAATAAATTTGAGCTTGGGGAATAACTCTAGTGAAAATGACCAGAGTGAATCACAACCACCACATATTTTCATAGTTTCAAGTGATGCATAGTAATGACCACTTGGCAACTGTATTTTCCCATTGCAATTCAATTCATGAAGGGCAGGAGCTCTAGGAAGTGAAAAAACAAGCGTCTCACAATCTCTGATTTCAAGTTTAGTCAAGGAGGGAAGGTGATTGGGCAGACGACTTAGCTTGGGACAAGAACATATGCGAAGCTCTTGAAGACAGGAGAAAACTTCACCTTCAGATATAACCCATTCCTCCCACTCTAGCATATCCTCAAAGCTTAAATGCTCAAGGGATCTAAACGGCTTAGAAGAACCATTCCCATAGAACTCTTGACCCACACAAAAAAACTCCATCAAAATGTTTAATTTTGAGTTTCTTGAGGGCAGGTAGCTGCCCAAGTGGAGGCAAGGAGAAGCAATACTTACAATCGTAAAGCTTCAGGGACACCATATTAGAGAATGAACAATCTCCAACCCAATTTGGAAATCTTGTACCCTAATAATTTTTTATGGTGAGAGAATTCAAATTTGTATGAGGACACAACTGCTGAAGCACATTTCTTTCATTTACTGAATCCTTAGTCTCATGGTCAAGTTTCCACTCCAACTCCAACTTAGATAGATCCTGTTTATCCTCTAATATAGCCTTTGTATCATCTTTAATGCAATAAACATTTTCCAAGTTAAATATAGACAACTTTCCAGAAAGATCTCGAAGCTCTCCCAACTGTATAATGGTAGACCAACCACTTTTGCCCACAACAAAAACAGGTAACGTTCTAAGATTTTTCAATTTACTCACTTGTGGCATCTCTTTCATCTCAGTATCACTATTATCTAGGTGGCGCAAGTTGATTAGTTTACTCATGTTGTCAGGCAACTCAATGATGCATGATGACAATATCAAGGTTTGCAAATTATACAAGCAACATAATGAATCAGGCAAGTGTTCAATTCGAGTGCCACGAATATTCAAATAACGTAGGTGTTTCAAATCACCAATATAATCAGGCAACTCCCTTCTGTCCATACTAGACAATGATAACACCCGCAGGGACTTAAATTCCTGCAACAAATCACCTATCATCTTCCTTATGTTGTCATATTCATCAAACTTAAATGATATTCAATCTTCTCCGAAGAAGGTTTGCAAACCCTTAGCTTCATAAGGGATCTCAAATTTCTTAGACGTGTCAAATCCAGCTTCATAATATGACATATGACATGTCTTTCTTGTAATTTCATTGGATTCAACATTATCAGACCTAAAACAAAATTTGCCAGATATAGATCTTGCCAAGTCATTGATAAGATCATGCATTAAGAAATGTGACTTATTTGACCGTTGAAAAAATGACCTTGATACTAGATCATTAAAGTATTCTTCACCCATTTCTTCAAATTCCATATTTCTATCTTCTTTGGGTTGTTGCAATAAACCTTCAGCCATCCATAACAAGATCAACTCATACTTATCAAATTCATAATCCATTGGAAAAATTGAGCAATATGCAAAGCATCGCTTCAAATGGGATGGGAGGTAATGATAGCTCAATCTTAAAGCCGGAAGGATATTATTTTTGGCATCTGGTAAATCCCATATATGACTCTTCAAAATCTTATTCCAGTGTGTTGGGTTTTGATTCAAACGCAACGAACCTCCAATTGTTTTTGCAGCTAAAGGCAAGCCTCTACACTTTTCCACAATCTTTTCACCAATTGCCTCTAGGTGTGGAAATTCACAGGGCTTTCTGTTTGCAAATGCATGTTGTGCAAATAAAACCCAACACTCATCATTTGATAGTTCCTTTAGACAATGATGAATTGGAATAGTGCGTATTTTTTATGCAACTTTTTCACTGCGTGTTGTAACAATGATCTTAATCTCTTTTGCCCCACATTTAAAAACTTTAAGTAACTCATCCCTATCATTATAATTCTCATTCCAAACATCGTAAAAAACGAGAAAAAATTTCTTCTCCATCAAAGCCTCCCTAATTGTAGTTTGCAAAAAATTCAAGCTTTGAATGTTACATGGGGAGAAAGTGACCTCCTCAAGAATAGTTTTTAATATCTTAAAACTATCAAAGTTTTCTGAAATGCAAACCCATGCTTTGAGATCAAAACTCTCATTTACTCTACTATCATTGAACACAAACTGAGCGAGTGTTGTTTTTCCTATCCCACCCATACCCACAATGGGCACAACACAAATGCCATCGCTACTTGCATCATCTAATTGCCAAAACTTAAATATCGCTTCTTTGTCAATATCTCTACCAAACACACCACATTTTTCTGGGCAAGAAGTCGTTAATCGAGGTGATCGTAATGTTACTCCACCAACAACCTTTTTTAGACCAAGTTCATTCTGTTTTGCTATAATATTTTTTAAACTCTCCAGAATCTTTTCTAGCTCAGATTGTATCCTTTTGTTGAATGAAATAATAGAAATAGAGAATGAGTTCCATACCTTACTAGTGTTATTTTGAGATTCAGCTTCTAGTTTGCATCGCAAGGCTTCATAGGCAATCTCATCCAACAGGTCATCCGCAACATAAACAGCATCTCTAAGCTCGTCCAGCCACTCTTCCACAGCTGGGTTCGTGAATTGCTTCTCCTCTGCATCAACGAGCACTGCATCAGCAAAAATCACCTCTATTTTCAGCTTCTGCACCAATCCATCAATGGGTTTCCTTCCCTTGAGAAAGTCTAACACCTCGCGAGAAGCCAGTCTGTCAAACGCAACCTTAAGGAATGCAGAGAGTACTCCACCCACCAAAGCCTCCGCCATGCTATCTTCTTTGAGAAAGAAGTGAGTGATGAGAAACCAAAAGAGAGAGAATATCAACTGTTAGAGAGAGAGAGAGAGGGGTTCTTGGTCACTGGCTCATGGTCCCTATAAAAATATCTAGTACTATCGGAAGTAGGAAGTTGCTTTGTTAAAGTTGTAAATGAATAGGCAAAGACTTTACCTTAGGCCAGGTGTAAAAGCATTTACCCCTTTGATTATGATATTGAAATATTTAATTTAAATATTGTAAATCTTTTAGAAAAAGAAAGGTCTGTGTACTTTCTCAGAAAAAGAAAAGAAAAATAGAAGGGTCTAGGTAGTGTAGAAATTTGAAAATCTATGGAGTTATAATTGACAAGACGTGCCATTACCAAATACATTTACTTATATTTTACACGGTTATTGAGCCTTCCGGGAAGCACACTCATTGATTATTTCACATTAGACATGTGCTACGATGGTTCCAAACAATTGTTAAAAAGTGAAACAAACATAATATGATCAGGAGGTATTTAATATCATTAAACTTAGCTGATAGAAAGGAGCAATAGAAAGATCATAGTCAACAAAGTTTTTTTTCTTTCTTGAAATGATCATAATCAAAGTTTGATAACAAAGTTGGAGTGTTTGCTTTTATTTGTTTTAAATTTAATAAAAATTTGGGACTATAATAAGTAGTAGCTTTAAGTGGGGATATCCAAATTGTTCAGAGAATGATCCTAATTCCTGTCTTACATACTTTCCATTCTTTTCTAACTGATATTTGAATCTTATATCATTACACAAGTTTAAACCTAATCTTTCTATTGTATTGATTATTTCTCCACATGTAACATTGGTGAAATCAGTATGTCCTTCATTGAACAGCCTTTCTCTTACTTGATATGCAAAATGTTTAGGTAATCCTCCAATAAATTTTTCTTTCAAATATGGTTGACTATTGTCACTTCTTACTAATACTTTTGACCAGAATATATCTTTATACCATCTAAAATCTGATAATGTTAGACATTTTAAGATAACTAAGCTATCAAAACTTTCTTCTCTATACTTATCTGGGTCTCCTATGAAATGTTCTGTTATGGCAAAAATTAGTGAATTTACTGCATCTTCGATTCTTTCTCCTCTTTCATTTTTTATTGGTTGTCCATTTGCTTCTTGGTTAAATACTTGTTTTAACCATGTTCTATTTTCTTCGGTTAATGTATTATTCCATCATCCTTTCAATTGACCTGTAAATCCTATGACTAATGCATGTGCTACTTTTTTTTTTTGATGACTAATGCATGTGCTACTTGGTGATCTGTTTTGCCCTCTGATTTATAAATATTTGAAACCATTGTTATTTCTTGTAGTGTATTCATTATTTAATAATTAGCTGATAAGCTGCTCTAATTTCTAATTCTCTTCCTGCAAATTAGCTAATTCCTAGTTCTCTTGCTTCAAATAGTATATCTGGTGGTGTGGGTCTAGGATACCAATTTCTTGTCATTGAGATTGGGATTACATAATTCCTATTTCTTTCACGATATGACCTATATGTAAGCTGTGCAATGCATGGGATTTTCAAATTTTATTAATATTATTTTTCTAATTAGTTTTTAGAGTATCATCATCAACAGTGATATTGATATATTTGACAGTAGATCACAAACTTGGAATTGAATTGATAGCATTAGAAAACAAAAGCCATTTAGATTCATGGTTCAAAATAACAACTATAATTCCAAAAAACCTACAAATTCTTAGAGCATTAGCATGAGGTGTAAAACCTTCCAAATTGCTATTTTACATCCTCATATATAAGTCAAAATGATGCACAATTGTAATGGATATGTGTGCACATTTTTAAATTTTTACTTTTCATGATGAATTCATTACTTCAACTAATTTCTATGACATACTCTATTTCTTTATCCTCTTGAGATTTTAATATATATATATATATATATATATCACCTTAATCCATATTACTTTAATTCAATAAAAACTTATTCATGTTTTCACAACATTACTTCATTTTTTTTATAGGTAATCAAAGATTTATTGCATAAAAAAAGAAATCATGGTCACAATGGTGAACACTCTAAACTTAAAATTGACGTTACTTCATGTTATTTCTTTAACATATAGGGGTGAAAAGGGAGTGGTAATTTTCCCACCTATTAACTATGGAAAAAACCAGCGATTGGATCTTCATCACACCGTAGAACATGGGAGACATGTATTCGCCTGCAGATTTAATTGCAGCGTTGGGGATATCGAAACATCAGGAACGTGTCTATGGCAGTTGAAAAGACACTTCTACGTGGGAACGCACCCAAAGCATGCCAACTTTCCCACCTCCTACCAAAACCCTACTCCCCCGAATGGCAAAGGGAATGGAGTTTTGGGGGCTATTGTGGGAGGGGGCAGCCCAAAGAAGGAAGATCATCAAATGGGCTTAACTCAAGGAGTAGTTAGGCCTAGCTATTCATCAAATCAGGCCCAACACAATCAGGATAGTCTAGTCAGTGAAATTGAGGAAGATGGCCTGCCCAAGGATTAGACACTCCTCGGGAGACTTGAGACAAACCACCAAGGCCATAGGATTGAAGGCCGAGGAAGAAAGGAAAGACGTGTAAGCAATGAGAGGAGGAAGCTTCCAGATAAAGCACCTATTACCTCCACATTTAATGCACTGTACTAACTCAGTCTGCCACATTAATGTTAGAATGACCCCTAAACAATGCTCCCACAGCCTACATCCTACTCTACCACCACCAACAAAACAGCAATGGGATAAGTATCCAAGGAAGGATTAACAACCATCCAAGTGGAGGGATAAGATTCAATCCTAGTAACTATATATAGTAAGAAAGATCATCCTAAGAAGGGGATCAAGAGATAGAAGAAGGAAGAAATAGAAAAGGGAGAGAGGAATTAAAAATTGTGTAACCGAGAAGTGTATAATCCAAAGAACTATTGCTCCTTGGCCAACCCAAGGAAGAACTTGAATAAGAATCTTTGTTTTTCTTTCTATTATTCTCTACTTTAACTGCTGTCTAAGCCATTTTCCTTCCTTTAAATCACCAAGTAAAGCTACGAAGGCTTGATGGGTTGGCCTTAATAATCCACCTCTAAAAATTAATTGTATTGGGCCTCCATCTTAGCCCATCCCTATCTGGATTGTGTTTGATAATTGGCGTTGCCCCCTACAAATATGAATTATACCCTTTAAAAATAATTTCTTTGTGATTCAATAGTGAAGGTGTCTATTCATTAGAACTACTAGTTTAGCATTTTATTATCTTTATAGTTTTTAGAGAAATATTAATGTGAAGCAATGATAAATGATGTATAAATTTCATTTTTTAAGCCTTCTCAAAAAAATTTCATTTTTTAGGTATATATTTGGTGTATATAATGTTATATACTTATATTCCTAATATAGTGTTCTAAAAAAATTATATTAAATAAGTTTATGGATCATTGAAAGTGAAGGTAATAAATTAGTTATCATAATGATTATTATTTATTAGCTAATCAATCATCTAAGCACAACTATTTAGTCGGAAGTTGACATTTAGTGGTATTTGTTTCCCTAGTTTGGACCTAGTACATTATCATCATTAAATGTAAATTTAAATTTGTTATAAAATTTATTCATTTCAATTATAAATAGCAGCAATCTCTAGCTACAAACCATCTAGAACTCTTAAAAAAAAATTATTTGAGAAAATATTCAATCACTCATTAAAAACTTCCTAATAGAAATGTCAACTTAAATTTGAATTTAAAGGCTTAATTTTAATGAAAAATCTTATCTTTAGTCACCTCATTAAATCATCCGCATTTTCTAAATTGATTTTCAGGATTCAAATTTAAAATCCAAACATTAACTGACCAGATTCTATTTGGAATCACAAAATAAAAATTACCATTTTTAAACTTTGCACGTGTCAACATTTAAAAATTACCATTATTTGACAAGTGGTACACATATAAATGCAAAAAGAATGTGTGTTACACTTTCTTTTGATAGAAAAAGGTAGAGGTATATTAAAAAAATGGTAATTCTGGTGCCACACCCTCTCCCACAACTTTTTGCACAACTTTCACATGTGGCAAGCCATCTCATCACCTTGGGCCCACCAACATACCACATCACTTAAAGCTTGAGTGCCAAAACAAATCCCACAGTAAACATTACTCCTTTAGTCTTCTTCTCCCTCCCTCCCAAAACCCATATGTGAAAAAGCTTGAGCGCCAAAACAAATTGCAACTGTTAGAGTACTGGAACTACAGTGCGAAAATGAAAAACTCACTCCGGAAAACACCATCCTACACCAGAAAATAAAAACCCAACCTTGAAAAACATTACCTCTTCACCGAAAAACCAAAACCCACTGCTCCCCTAACCCGCGAAAACCATTGTTCGTATCAGCTCCATCTATTGTGGAAAAAAAAAAAGTTCTCTTCCAAATCTTAGAGTTGATCACCATCTGCCATCCAAGGAGGTGATTTTTCATTCCACTTTTCCTAGTATTTTCTCTAGATTTCTTTGTTAATCTTTGATTCTTTGTTTTCCCATGTATTATTGCTCTCATTCAGTAAAAATTATTGTGCATTTCTGTTAGTTCACTATGTACTGTTGTGATATTAGTTTACTTTGTCAATTTTTTGTTCTGTTCTCAACTAAATTGTTGCTGGAAGGTTCCTTGTTTTAGGGTCCTCCACTGCTTTATATACTCCCCTTGTGAAACTTGAATTATTGTTTGGCTGGGATTGGTTTCATTTGTTCAATCACTGTACGATTTGTGTTTACAATCCGGTACTTTAAATATTTGTTGGATACAATATTATATATTATATATGCTTATGATCTTAGTGATTCACGTGGCTCAGAACCTCTTTTGCTGTGTTGGCTATGTATTGTCTAGTATGCAAAAGTGATTCAGTTGTTGATTTGTTTTTAGCGCAGATTCCTTTTCTTTTGTACTCTATTCTGTTTCAATGAAATCTAAATTGAAATATCAACAAAAAATGCAATCTTGAAGTTGTGAATTTGTTGCCTGTAATAATTGGGTTTTCCATTTTTCTATTGCATTTGGAAATGAGATTTTTTTCTTTTGAAATAATGGCCAAAGGCTATAGACAATAAAAGTAATCTGTCACTTGCTTTGCAAAAATAAATGTGAATAACACATTTATATGAAGCACAAAATTTTTGAAAGGATAAATTATAATATTTAGAATTATTAATTTTCTTGTGATTAAGTGACTTTATATTTTGATAATGTGTTATGAATTATATTGTATAGGCATGGCAGATGAAATATCAAATGTTTTCTCACATGTGAAATTAAACAAAGATAATATTGAGAATGATAGGGTGGAGGGGGATTCAAATGAAGATATCAAGAATGATATGGTGGAGGTGGAGTCGAATGAAGATAATATTGAGAATGAAATAGTGGAGTTGAATGAAATGGTAGAAACAAAAGGTGTGGAAAACAAAGTAGAAGACCCTAAGTTGGGAATGATGTTTGACTCCATTGATGATGCTGTGATATATTATAGAAGATATGCTAAAGAAAAAGGTTTTGCGGTGGCTAAAAGAACTTCTAAAAAGGGGAATGATGGGGTGGTGAGGTATGTGACCATTGCTTGTAGTTATGTTGGAAAACCAAGGATTAGATTAAATTGTCCTGGAATTAAAAGGACTAGATCTACCAATCCAGTTCAATTGAAACCTCAAACAAAAAAAGATTGCAAAGCTCAACTTAGGTTGTCTCTATGCCCAAATGGAAAGTGGATACTTAGATCCATGGTACTTGACCATAATCATGGATTGAGTCCTAGTAAGACCAGATTTTACAAATGCAATAGAATAATAGAACCACATTTGAAAAAAAAGCTTGAATTACACGACAAAGTTGGTATTAGAATGAACAAGAGTTTTAATTCATTTGTGGTTGCAGCAGAGGGACATGAGAATTTGTCTTTTCTAGAAAAGGATTGTAGAAATCACATGGAAAAAGTCAGACGTTCATATCTTAGGGAAGGAGATGCTAGTGCAATGCACCATTACTTTTTGAAAATGCAAGCTGACAATTCTAAATTCTTCTACACAATGGATTTTGATGACGATAGTCGGTTAAAGAATGTATTTTGGGCTGATGCAAGGAGTAGGGAAGCGTTCAAAGAGTTTGGTGATGTAGTTACATTTGACACTACATATGTGGTTAACAAATACGAAATGCCATTTGCTCCATTTGTTGGGGTGAACCATCATGGGCAATCAACATTGCGAGGATGTGGATTGATCTTAAGAGAAGATACAAATTCATTTACATGGCTATTTAAATCTTGGCTTGTATGCATGTCTGAATGTCCTCCCAATGCAATTATTACGGATTAAGACAAAGCGATGAAAAAAGTGATAGAGATTGTTTTCCCTAATGCACGACATCAATGGTGCTTGTGGCATACCATGAATAAGTTGCTTGACAAATTTAAAGGGTTCAAAGACTATGAATCAATAAAATTCTGTATGAAAAATGTTGTTCATGATTCATTGACAAAATAAGAATTTGAAGAAAGTTGGGGCAGATTCATTAAGAAATATCAACTTGAAAGCAATGAATGGTTACTTGGGTTGTATGATGAGCAGCATCGTTGGGTGCCTGCCTTTGTGAAAGATATGTTTTGGGTAAGAATGTCAACAATGCAACGAAGTGAAAGCATGAATGCTTTCTTTGATAAATACATTAATAAGAATGCTTTGGCAGCAAAGGTGCATAATGAAACTGTTGAAGATTTTAATTCTTTCAATTCATGCATTTCCTGTATAACTATTTATGATATGGAGAAACAATTTCAGAGTGCTTACACTTTGAAAAAATTTACAGATTTCCAAAATTAGATAGTTGGAAGTATTTGTTGCAGTTTGTCTTCATGCAGGGAACATGACAACTTTTCAGAGTATGAAGTACGTGAAGATGTATCACGTGGAGAAGGTCAGCGGAGTGTAATTTTTCATGTGTATTTTAATGAGGATAACAATGAAGTTAACTGCAAATGCAGGCTGTTTGAGTTCAAGGTGATAGTAAGCAGGCATCAAATATTGGTGTTTATTCATAGGAAGATTTATCGAATACCAAACAAGTACATCTTAAACAGATAGAATAAAAATGTCAAAATGAGGCACACTAAAGTTCGAATAAGTTATGACAATTGGTCTTTGCTGTGTAATGCCTTTTACGATGTTGCTAATTTGGCAGCAGATTCTGAAAATGCATATAAGAATGTGATGACACAAATATGTGAAATGAAAGGGGAGCTCAAGGAAGGGGGAAATGCTTGTGGTAGCAATAAGCCTATTTCTATAGATATTTAGAATGATTCCACCTCATGTGGCAATGGTCTTGAAATATCAAAAGAAGCTAGAAAAATTCTTGATCCAGTGGTTGTTTGTCAAAAGGGGGCGACCATCATTTAAAAGGAAGATGTCAAAGGTTGAACAAGACTAAAATTAACGAAGGGAATGTAGTTAACCAAGTTGAGACTTCAATTCTTGAGGAAATTTATGAGAAGTTTAGGCTATAATTATATTATTTACTTATTTTTTTGGATAATTAATCATTGTTATTACTATTATTAACTTTTGTACTTTGTGCTTTTGTAGGATTCTGCCAAAGTTGGAGATGTGCATAATACAAATTCTACTATGGGATTTGGTATGCTTGAAATGCATGAGAGTTTTAACTTTAATGTAAGACTCTTTATTTTCTATTATCAGGATGTTGCTAATAGGTTTAAATTAAGTATACTGAAATGCAATTATATTGTATATAAAATGTAGGATTTTGAAATGCAACAGTCACAATCACAGCATATTGGTGATAAGAGTAGTCAATTTTTTCCCCAATCGCTCGTGTGGCCATACATAAATGGAATTCCTAATATCCCTGGGATACATCCATATTTTGGCCAACAAAATATGTTACAAGGAGGAACTTTTCCATTTCAAACAAGTATGATAAGTCAAAAGTTTGGCATGCACCCTTTTCTTTACCATGATAATGTATCTCAGGTATGCATTTTTTCAGTTAGCTACATTTAAATTTTTAGTGAAATTTACGTTGCAAATTTGAGTGTATTTATTATAATATATATTATCATTCATTTTATTTTGTAAGGTCATCACTATCAAAAGGTTGGTATGAATTAAATGAAGAAAGTTGATAACGAATCTCAGGTATAATTTTTTCCCCTTAACTATTTTAGAGATTTTATAAATTTATAGCAAATTTAAATGGCAAAACCCCTAACCCCACTGAAGTTATACTAACTGCCCAATCTTGGACTTGTAGGATCAAGGAAGCTTTTGAAACAAAGAAAAACCATGACAGACCCAACAAAGGAATTCAGTTTAATCACCAGAATATGGAGGATGCTGGGATCTTATTATCAAAATAGCAGGAGCTAGGAAAGCTAGACTAAAGAGGACCTCTTTTGCTTATGAAGCTTCAAATCTGCAAGGAAGGATCATGTTCTCAGGTTGTGCCAACAGTGGAGCTTCTACAATTACTGCAGCAACGTAAGAAGCTTTAGTAGTGTCTGCTATTAAAGCAAAGAGTTTGGGATTTTGTAGAATTTTGATCATGTGTTGTAGTAAAAGTTTAGTTAGTATTTGTAATTTGCAGTGTAGTCCTAACTGGCAGCAAATAACCTTGCTCTCTGACTTGGCATCTATATAGCAACAAGGCTTGTGTTATAAGACCCTTTTTGTTCCTCGGGTCATCTTAGGCTCAGTTGTAACACAGCCAAGTTTGCTCTTAAGGTCCCTGGTCCTTGTTGCTGGGTGCACCCAGTATTTGTATAGTTTGTATTCCTTCAACTATAGTATCAAAAAAAGAAAAAAAGAAAAAAAAATGTATATATTGTAATTGATAGACTATGAATTTTGAAGACTTTTGTAGCAATTGACATTTAACAACAACAATCTGTGCATTTGTACAATTGATAGGTACTGTAGTGTGACAGTGTGGGTATTTGCAGATATTTGTAAATGTATGCATGTGTGGATATTTGTAAATAGGTGTGTGTGCGTGAGGGTGTTCAGGGGAGTGTGCATGTGTGTGTGCAAGGTGGTGCGGATATAGTTGCGAGGGGGTGCGTATGTGCCTGCATGTGGGTGCGCATATAGTTGCGAGGATTGTAAAGCTCATTCAGATAAGAATTTCATTGTTTCTTCCCTATTATTTCTCTCTACCTTGTTCCTTGTTCCTTGTTCCTTGTTCCAAGTATCAATTCTTCTTCCCTTTCTTCCACTGAACTAGAATCTTATCAACAATACACAATACTACAACATACTTGGCATTATACTTTGAGCAAATCAACATAACAACAAGCAACTATGCCATAAACTCCTTACACAAAGAGCAAACAAAAGGAATGTTCCACAAATTACAAAGAACAAGTTTTAATTTTTTATTTGACTTCCTTCTGTACCAAAGCAACCTTATAGTTGATATGCAATCATTTTCTTCCTTTAAGCTTGTCAATGCCTAGTCCAGATCATAAGAGCAACACCAATCTGCCCAGAAGTTGCTGAAACATTAGCTCAATTGAAGTTATTCCTTTACTTGGATGGAATTCAAAACACAAACAAGATTTTTAAGTCCATTGGATGGAATTTAAAACACAAACAAAATTTGTAAGCTCATTAAGCAATGGGTTTTTGTTTTCGGCAATGGATTAATTTTACAAGGATGGGTTTTTATTTTCCGATTTGGGATGGTGTTTTCTGGTGTGGGATTTCCATTTACGAGCCACCGAGCCAGTACTCCAGCAAAGCAAATCTGAGACGAACGATGCTTTTTGCGAATTCAAGGAGCAGTGGGTTTGGTTTTTCGGCAGAGAGGTAATGTTTCTCAAGGTTGAGTTTTTATTTTCTTGCATGTGATGGTGTCTTCCGGAGTGAGTTCTCCATTTTTGCACCACCATACTCTAGTCGCTGCGTTTTGGGGCTCAAGCTTTTTCACGGCTTTGGGAGGAAGAAGAAGAAAAGAAGTATAGTTATGGTGATATTTTATAATTGAAAATTTGAAATAACTAAAGTTAAGTGTTGTGGTATGTTGGTGGGCCCAAAATGATGAGGTGGCTTGCCACATGTGAAAGTTGTGCAAAAAGTTGTGAGAGAGGGTTGTGGCATCAGAATTACCCATTAAAAAAATGAAACCAGAGAAACAAAGCTATCAAGGTGGGTCCCTCTGACCACACACCCATCTAACCTTACAACAAGAAGATTAAAAAAATAAGACATCAGCACAGGGGCCTTACACCAACAAGAATAAAAAAATAGGACATCAGCACAGGTGCCCACAAAAACAAAAGAAAGTGTATAAATGTTCTGTGCTATTTTACGTGCCCACATGAAACAGTACAGTACTCAGAGACCATGCAGGCTACACTTAACACCCTTTGAAATATTTTTTTATAAACCTTAAAAAAAAAAAAAAAAAGACCCGTAGAACCGACCCAAGACCCAGCCTGGAACAGCCCCTGTGAATTCTGGTGAACAGTTTTTTGGGCCACTATAATCGGGCCGGTTTTGGGTCAGGACTAAACCCGACCCAAACCGACCCACTCTCAGTCCTACTGGGTCTGGCTCCCCTCCTGTTATAACCCCTCCATTTTTCTTCAGTTTTAATTTTTCATAAATAACACCTGGCAAGCAAAAGGATCCAACGGTTAAAAATAAATCTCATCTTCTTTGCCTCTATCCTTCTCTTTTTTTTTCTGCAACATCACCAGCAGTATGAGTCTATGAGAGAAGCCCAATGACTAAAACAAGAAAGCAAAGCCAAGTCCTCTCCTCAGCAGTGGCGACTCCAGAAATGTTTCTCAGGATGTTCCTGACAAGGATAGACCCAGGATTTGAACTTAAGGGGGGCTCGAAGCAAAAGGGTCAATTTCATACTAAGATCATTTAAGTTTAGTTAAGAAGAAAAAAATTGACATATTTGAGTACCAATCAATCCTAATGTACCTTTTAGAGTTATCACTTTATATATATTATATTTAATTTGTTTATAAATTAGAACCCCATTTTTTTTTTTTTAATTAAGAGCTTTTAAAATATGTAAATTCATATAATCTATTTTTAAGCCATAAATTCATATATGTAGTGTATATTTGACATGACTTAATTTTGTCAGCTTATTTTACTATTTAGTTTATTTTTGTTATTATTTATAGGTTCTCTTGCACTTTTTGGTACTATTTATAAGTCTTACTATACTATTTCAACTAATTTTTACCTTTATCTACAGTACTTTTAACAAAAAAATTTTACATTCCAACAAAAGAAACGGATCTCAAACAACTCATCAAACTTAATAATATATTGCACAAGACATTTTGATTTCTATCACAACTCATTAATATGAAAAACAAAATAGATAAAAAGGTAGGAAAAAGAAAGATGTGGAGAAGTGAATCCCACGTGTAGAGTAGATGGACTCTTAGACAAAATACAATAGTAAAAACCACATGTGTGTCCGACATTTTTGACCAAAAGCTTAAAATTAGATACAGGGAAAGTAAAAATCCTCTTGAGAAATCAAAGAGACAGTGGGCTGGTGGAGAAATCGAAGTAGAAGAAAGAAAATAATAGAGGAGGATTTCAGCAAGGAAGAAGAAAAAAATAGAGGAGGATTTTTGTTGTTCAAACAGTAGACAACATCAACCATAACAGTATGACAGTCCAGGCAAAAAGAACTGAAGAAGCATAAAGGATTCAGGTAAAAAATGACAATTGTTGGAGGAAGAATAAGGCTCCGTTTGGGAATTTGTGATTTTTGTTTTTTTATTTTAGATTTGTGGTATGATTATATTATGTATTTTTTTTGTTTAGACTGAAATTTTGTTCTATTTGAAGGTTTTTCTTGTTACGGGTTGTTGACTATTGTGATCTCTTTGGGCTAATTTGATGAAATTTTGATGATGGGGGACTAGATTTTGGAGAGAGGGGGGGCTAGATTTTGGACTAGATTTTAGATTTTATGTTACAATTATTTTTTTTAGATTTTAGTTCAAAATTTTTTTTAAGCTTTTTCTTTTTGCTTGAAAGTAGAACAAATAATCCACCAAAATTTAATTTTATTAGGATAAAATTTTTTTGAGGGTATTCCTAATTTTTTTGAGAGCATTCCTAATTATTTTTATTAAGGATAGATAAATAAAAAAATTTAAATTATTATATATAATTTTTTTTTTTTTCAGGTCAGGGTGTTCCTAGGAACACCCTGGCCTGAACGTGACGTCGCCATTGCTTCTAGTTCTCACAACATCACCACCGCCAGATCATGAGAAAAGTCCACCCCATCACAAAGTATGCACATACCTCACGAATAGACTGAATCAATTTGTGTCCTCCTTAAGGTCACCAATGCCGTAAACCACGAATTTTCAAATCTCATTGCACACACTGAGAGTGAGAGTGAGAAGAAGAAGAATTGGTAACCAGAAGGCTGTAACGGCAAAACCCATTCCTTTCAATATAAAATTCAATACAAAGGGCTTCTGTAACTTGCTAGCTTGTTGACTTGCTTTCGTTTTGTAACCGTTGGATCATTTGCTTGCCAGGTGTCATTATCGAAATAAAAACTGGAGAAAAAAAAGGTGGGGTCTAAGCGGAGATAAGAAGATCATTCTCAACGCAAAGTCGCAAACAGAGCCTTTCTTTTCTGTTAAAAAAAATAATAATAAAATGGCCATCTCACTTGCTGACACTTCTCTCCTCTCCAGAACCTCACTCTTTCTCTCTAGAAATAGCAGAAGTCTCGCCTTTTGCATTCCTTTATCTACTTCTTCTTCTTCTGCTGCTCCTTCTCTTCCTTCTGATAAGCTTCACCGCAACAAATGGAGGTCACCGGTGGCCTCAGTGCTCGAACTTGGCGGAATCAAGATTGGTCGAGAAGGTAACTTGGATACCCAATTGAAATTTTTTTCTTAATTTTATCATCTGGGTTGGTCCCCTTTTATTTATTTATTTATTTATTTTTCCTGTTTAGTTGTAATACTGTTTTGAATTGCTGTGTCATTGAAATTATTGTAGCTATTTTTGCATTCCAACAATTGGGTTGGTCCAAAAATTTGAACTTGTTTGCTTAAATTATTATGGGTATTTTTTGCATTTGCAATTTCTGTACTGGTTGGTCTGGTTTCCGGGTTCTGTTGTGCTTTCTCATTATGCTGTATTTTTGTTATTTATGTACTTGGTGAGCAATTTTACTACCTGGGCTGTTTTTATTTTCCTCTTGTTATACTGTTATGGGATTGACATTCGCCATTGCAATTGGGGGCATTGAATTTTTCTCATTTTGTTGTTCCTTATTGTTGTCAATATCCATGAATTTAAGAGTCTTTTATGGGTTTGCTGGGTTTCTATATTTACTTTCCTGTCTAGTATTTGCATTTTGGGGTTTGTAAAGACACTCAAGATCATTGTACCCATAAAATTTCGAATACGAAATTCTGTGAGTCTGTGACTGTTGAGTTAGTTTGAGTTTTTGAGAGACTGGATTTCTGTGGATTGCTTGCCTGGTTAACACTATTGGAAATGCACGTTCTTCAAAAATTAGACTTCAATTTTAAATAGCTGTTATACTGTGCTGGGCTTTCGTTTTTAGGATTGTGGGGGCATGTTTAATGGCCTGACAACCAATTCCTGAGTGCAAACTAGTTCAAACCTATTAGATTTTCATATCAGTCTACTGTTTCAGTTACCTATGCATACATAAGTATAGTTTCATATATTGGGATAATGGATTTGTAGATGTGATGAGGGATGACCCTACAAACAATGTCCCGGATACAATTTTCTCAAAACTTGGAATGCAACTTCATAGCAGGGATCAGACCCGATTGGGATTCTGAAGAATGCTATATATGAGTACTTTGATACCAGTTATCCTAACAAGTTTGATAAATTCGATGATCTCTGTCCAATTGTAACTGTGAAACAGGTATTGGTGCAAGTTTGTATCATTATTCTTGACAAATTCCATGTTCATCTCCTTATGATGCCTTTCTCTCTATTTAACTAGTTTTGCTCATATGATGGCTAGATGCATTGCACATGCAACTATTTATCGTCATGGTAAATTGTATAGTTTGTATGCCACTTGTGTTGGACAAGGATGGAATTATTTTCTAAACTTCTAATTGCCCTTAAGGTTGGATTTATGGTTTCCAAAAGCATTACCATAACTTTCAAAGTGTAGCTCTTGATCTCACAGTCAAATTTAAAGTCTTTGATATTAAAAGTTTTATTAACCAAAGAAATCATCTAAGATTATTTTACTAATTTTGACTACATAATTTCAGTCATCTGTGTTCTATCTTGGTATTTGGTAGAATCACCATAACTTAAATTTTCAGTGGAAGCCATTCAAACTCTAGGATTTGAAATTTCTAAATTCCGATTTCATAGTTTTTATTTTTTTGTATATAATTATTTTGTTTGTTATCATGATTGCATCTTCTTTGCGTGTTTTATGCTTTGCCTCTCTCTCTCTCTCTCTCTCACTTCATATCTTTATTGAGACTACGATTACAGATACATGTTTATTGTGACTATTTTGAATTGTTTTGCACTTTCCCCTTTGTTTTGTCTATTTTCGTAATTGTAAGTACTTATAATAAAACAAATTGTAGGTGTAAGTGTACTTCTTGCAGAATTTTGATGATGTCTTGGTTCCTGCTGATCATGTAAGCAGGAGTTATAATGATACGTACCATATTGATGCTGAATCTGTTTTGAGGTGTCATACAAGTGCTCATCAGGCAGAGTTATTGGGAAGAGGACACACTCATTTTCTTGTTACAGGTGATGTATACCGCAGGGATTCCATAGACTTGACTCATTACCCTGTGTTTCATCAGGTTTCTCCTCTGATTCTAACAAACAAAATTATATCTTGATTACCTTCTTGAAGTTTCTTCTTTCATTTTGTTTGATGAATCTGTTTCATTAATATTTAGACGGAAGGTGTACGTGTGTTTTCACCAGATGATTGGGAGGCATCTGGTGTAGATGCCACATCTTATGCAGCTGAGGACTTGAAGAAATGTCTTGAGGGCTTGGCAAATCACCTATTTGGTAAACTTAGAACCAAAACCTTGCTGAGAAAATGTACTCTAGTAACCAGAAAATATTCTGAGTTGTGGAAACGTTGAATGAATTTATCAGGAAAAAGCTGTAAATTTTGGGTGGGGAAAAAAAAACCAGCATTAATTTACTTTTGGGAGCTAAATTAAGATGATACAGGGAAACTGAAAGGTGGGGACTATTTTGCACTCCCAAAAGAATAGCATACAAATCACCTAATTTGGTTTTAGAAGTATTAATTTATTAAAATTCTATTATTTTTTCATGGTCTTGTTCTTAGGCTTTTTTTCTGCTTACTTTGTCGAATATATATATATATATATATATATGAATGGTATGAGTTTAAATTTGCTAAAATTATCAGGTGCTGTGGAAATGCGCTGGATTGATACTTATTTTCCATTCACCAATCCATCATTTGAACTTGAGATATATTTTCAGGTGGCCATTTATCTTGTTATATATATGTAGCGTTGCATGTATACATAATACCTTTCTTCAACCTTATACTGCCTTCTATGAAAAACTCTGCTCATTTCCTTTTTTCATTTGAAGCTGCATGTAATTCATTATTTCAATGCCCAATATGATGTCAGGAGAAATGGTTGGAGGTTCTGGGTTGTGGTGTGACAGAGCAAGAAATATTAAAGAGAAGTGGCAAAACGAATAATGTTGCCTGGGCATTTGGTCTTGGATTAGAGCGGTTAGCAATGGTTCTTTTTGACATACCAGATATTCGGCTTTTCTGGTCAAACGATGAGCGATTTACCTCACAGGTCATTCCTGAGTTTATCAAGTGATAATTCTTTATTATTTTCTTCTCCTCTGCTGGACTATTTGTGTGTGAAATTGAGTCTTCTTTAGAATTTGAATTATTGTTATGCCAAAATTTACATCCATGCTTTAATCTCATAATCTAGTGGACCTGAATATCTGATCTACAGTGTTTTGTATAACAGTTTTCCAAGGGTCAGCTGGGAGTCAAATTCAAGCCATTTTCAAAGGTATTATTAACATTTTCTGCCTTCTAAAATATAAGTAAAATTTTTCCATAGAAATTTCATTGTTGTAAAGGAATGATGTTGCACTATGTATTTTTATGTTGTTATGCCTTGTACATTTTGTTCATAAAATTCTTTCTTTGAATAAATTTAACTTTTTTACATGACAAAAGAACCAAAAGAAAACCCTTTGTCACAAGGTTTTTTTTTGTTTTTTTTTTTTGGTTTTTGTTTTTGTTTTTGTTTTTTTTTTTTTTTTAATCTTTTAAGGATTGGTATGTGCCCCCCTTTTTATGATTATCTTCACATAATGGGCTTCTCAGCCTTCTTTATATACATATTAAAATTTTATTTATCATATAGGGCAGTGTTTGTTGCACACCTGTGTGTTTATACACACAGGTGTGCAAACAATTGAAAACATGAGTTGAAGCCACAATTTCAAGTTTAAAATAGTGTCTTCATCTCACGACTTCAGTTGTTGCACACCTGTGTCCATACACACTGATGTGCAACAAGTTTTACCCTATCTCACACACACACGCACACACACACACCTATTAAAGGTTCTAGGCATTCAACTACTACTAGTAAGTTGTAAATGCTTGTTTGAAATTTGAAATTATGGTATTGTGTTGCAGTATCCTCCTTGTTACAAAGATATAAGTTTTTGGATCAATGAATCATTCACTGAAAACAACTTATGTGAAGTTGTGAGAGGAATTGCTGAAGATCTTGCTGAGGAGGTATGTTTTTAATGTTATTTCTAACAGATGCTTTGTCGAACAGTTAACTTGTTTAATCATTCACTAGATTGACCTATTTATTCCTGTACTCTGTTGAGTCTGTTATATATAGTAACTTTACGCATTGTGATTTGCTGATTGAGGGGAGGGGGTGCCTGGAGGCCCTGGACATTCAGTGGAAATGAATAAATTTAATTAAGTGTTTCTTTTTCTGATCTTATACGAAAGTTATGCTGCAGAAATAAACTGCTTTTGATTATGTATTGAGATCATTGTTTACAATCAATTTAATATTGTTTTTACCTTTTTTTTTTTTTTTTTGATATTGTTTTTACCTTATTGCTCCCTTATAAGCAACAGATTTGTGCACTAGTATGTTATGAATGACAAAATAAAAATATGTGCATCTAATCATGCTTAGACTATGTCAACTAGTAGAAAGGGTCATTAAGTGATTTCGAAGACTAAGGTAACGATTATGCTTGATGTGATCTGAAGCTTGGTTCTGAACTTTTCTGGTTGTATATCTATTGTGTCTTCATCATCATCGTTCTTGTAAGCTTCTTCTTCTTGTTGTCGTTTGCTTGGTAGAATTTACTGAGACAGTCGTCCAGGGCATATGAACTGAGTTCTGACTGTGGCCATCACCATATATTTATGGGGGCCGGAGGTGTCATTTGGCAGTTTTTTAATTTCCAAGAAATGATTCACCTTTCTCATACCTTTATGCAGTTCTATAAAGTTCTTCCTAGGGTCAGTAGGCTTCAATACTGAACTTTTGGCTGCATGGAGTGGTTGAATAAATCTCTAGCAGCTTTGTTTAGGGTTTTTAATTAGTCACTAACACTGGCAAATGTTTGTTTGGTAGATGGTGAGAAGTTCAGCAAGGTATGTTGTCAGTGCATTGCAAGTCCCTTTGTCATTATTGCTACTTAATAAATCATTTTATGCATGTGAAGGATTTGAGAGTGATTGCTGGAAATATATTAGAGAATATCTTTCATGGTTACCTATGTGAGGTTTGTCTTTCTTATCAATGAAGACTTTTGGACCTGATATTGTTCATCTAAAGGCACTTTAAGAAATTTATCTTCTCTTTCCCATCTTTCATTAATGCTAACAGCTAATACTTAATTTGAGGGGGAATATTTGATCTATGGGCTCAGCGTGGTTAAAATAGGTAACCTAATTAAAATTGGTGAGAAAGTATTTAGGTCAAAACAAATCATATAGGATCGAATTGAAGGATTGTAAGATTTTATAGAGTATTATTGGGATTTAACTTGGACAATTTGCTGATGATACTTCATAGGGATAAGTAAGAGAAGGACATTTCTCTCAGATGAACCTTACTACGTTTTGAAGCAATTTTGGGCTTAAAATAAAATTTTGCTAAGAGTGAACTGGTTCCAGTTGAGGAGGTGCAGGCTGTGGTAGAGCTAACACATGTAGTTGGTTGTAAGGTCAGTAAATTTATTGCTTTACGTTTTCTTCTTAGGCTCTGCCTCTTGGTCTGCGTTATGAGTAAATTTCCATGAGATGTGTTATTGGAGAAGACAAAAAGAAGGTTGGTGGGATGGAAAGAAAATTGTACCTTTCTAAAGGAAATTATGAGTGCTCTTTCCTGTCTACCAACCTATTATGTCAATATTTACCATGCTTGTAAGTGTTACTAAAAGGGTTGAGAAATTACAAAGAGAAATTTTGAGGGGGCTTAGGAAATAAAGTACCTTTTTGTAAATTGGGAGACTGTTTGTTCCCCATTTAGGAAAGCTTGGTGTTTTTAACAGCTTTATTGAAAATGATTATGAAAAAAAAAAAATACTATGAAGAGGGATCTTCTTTGCAGAATGGTGGTAGGGGCTGAATACAGGGAGTGTATCAGGGATCTTATTGCAGTTACTTTGGTGGTTTTTCTTCATTTTAGGATTTATTGGGTAATGCCGGAGTGGGTGGTGGGTTTATTGTGGTGTATGAAAAATTGTTTTTTAGTAGGCATGGAAGTAGCATTTTTTGGATTGGTAAGTCTGTAAGAGGGATCCAGATCCAACAATCTAAGCTGTGATTCTGTTGGGATTTTTATTATCTAAAGTTGATCCATAGGTCAATAAAATTGTAGGATTTAAAGATCTAACTATGATCAGCAGGGTAAAAGCATAGTCCCTTCATATTTGAGTAAAAGGATACTGTACTCCCATCATCCTAGAAGCAATGTCCTCTGCCATTTTTCATTCTGTCCCAAAATCTTTTTGAAAGTATATTGCATCTTTCTGTTATCCCTCATTTTGAGTTAAAGTAAAGGGTCGCATTGTAGAATAATTAGAGCTGAATATTTACATGTCAAGTGCAGTTCCCTTTCATGCTTAATTTAACATGTTTGCAGGCACATGTACATACTATGGATGTTTTTGTTTACTTTTTTTTTTGGACAATATTTAGGGAGTCATTACAAAAAAGATTGTTTTATATATATATATATATATATATATATATATATTGCCTTAAATTGGGATCTAGACTTTCTTCTCAAGCATGTTACAGCTATGCATATTCATAGCTGCACTTTTAGTGTCATCACCTTCTATAACAAGAACGGGTAATTTTCAATTCTGAATTTTCATTATTGGAGGTGAGCAGTGTTGGTTCTACAAGCCCCCAAATAACAACTGCAAATACCTTAAAAGTCTTGCTAAGGTTCTTTGAGCTCATCCATGTTGAATGGTTGACCATGAAACTGTCAGCGGGATCATGGGCAAGTTAAGATTTATTTTGTGTATGGTATTATGTCCTACTTTTTGAAATTTCTAAATATCATGATTTCATTAGACTTTCAACCTTGTTATCAAATGTTACTACAGAAGCTGGCTTAAGTTTGATCTCTTAAGGAGGCAAACCCTATATCTCACCAATATGTCTTCTCCCCCAAAACTGAATTTTGCCTATGATGCTAGTCTAAAATTGAACTTTGTGACTCTTAGGTGCTATTGATAGACAATTTCACCAACAAAAAAGGAATGACCAGCCATCATTATAGGATTGCATATCATTGATGGAACGTTCACTCACAGATGACGAAATTAATGAGTTGCATGTATTTCATTTAATAAGATTTTGCTGACTTTTCATTTTGTTGAGTATGTTTTTGGTGAAGATAATTATTCATTTCAAATTTGTTTCTTTAATTGTGGTATGCAGTGGAATGTAAGAGAGCAGGTGCAGAGCAAGCTGAATGCAGGTGTAGAGCAAGCTGAATGTTGTTCTTCGATGAGGGTTTCTAGTGTAGTCTGCTACTCTTATCATGTAAAGTTCTCCATACTATATTGTTAATTTACAGTTTTTTTTTTTTTTTTTTTAATTTTTTTTTTACACACAGTTCAAAGCCAGTAAAGATAGAAAAGCACCCCCAAGATTGAAGGGGACAGATAAAATTTCTGAACGATAAGTTGATTGAACAGTTGTGTCGTGTAGTATCTTTGATCTTTATGGTTATATATGCTCTTTGATGAGTTTGATAGCAATCACATATTCCAAGAAAAAGCACTAGTCCAAATTTTACCACAGGCGATTTTGCATGACCTCTATAAACTTCAATGCCAGGTTACAAATTTGTGTTAATGAACCAACACAAATTTTTAACTAAATATGGGGTTTACTAATCCATAGCTTAGATTAGACTGATTTTAGGCTTGATACTAGAGTTATGGATTTTTGACTTTTGTTATTAAACTGGGTCTGATTACATTATGTCTCATGTGCCTTAATACATTTGAACCCATACATTCCAGTTATTATCTACCATGAAGATTTCACTTGTGATATTATGCCTTGGACAAGAGATACTATAAGAAATTGATTTAATAATTGGGGTTGACGTGATAATAATAGATGGAAATTTTGGTCATTATTGTGCTTCTCCTACTTTATAGGAGATGGTATACTGTGTAGCCAATACACATTACTTTTCTCTCATATGGAGTGAGTTACATGTATCTTTTTTCCCGCTATAGCTTTAAGTGGGTTCAACTTGTTGCACATAAGTGATTTTACACAGTTTTACTGGCATTCAAAAAAGCATCTGAAAGTCACGATTTTAGTTGTACTAAATGTTGGAACCTTATTATAACAACTTGAAAGTTCAAGGAATGCTAGTGCAATTATTTACCCTTTTTGAAAAAAAGTACTAAATATTGGAATCCTGTTACAATCAACTCCCGTGGATGAAACAAAATTTTTTTTTTTTTTTGACAAAAGTGATAGATGGATGAAACAAATATTAGAATATTCTTGCACTCAACTTCTCTTAGTTTGAATCTTTATTAATTAACTAGAAGAAGTACTCGAGCTGATCCCATAGAAGAGTGAATAGTTAAACTTAACTTATTCCTTTAGAAGAAATCTCAGGCAACACTATTTCTAGAATTCTTTTGCTATTTTCCAGTTTGGTCTACGCATATGAACTTTTCAGACATCAACTGGGCCTTAAAACCCATTATAGAACATAAAAAACTCATGCTGTTAGGTTTTTCTTTTTGTACCTCGGAGTGTAAAATTTCATCTCTCAATTTTGTCATGGGGCTCTTTTGTACGGCTGGTGGCTTGTAGCGTAGAAACAGTAGAGTGCTTGGGCCGGACTATTCCTTTATTCTTGATTCATTTAATTCCAAGAAGAAAAAAAGAAAGAAAAAGAAGTGAAAGCAGTTGCTGCATGCAATAATTTGAGCTACAAGTTTCTTGATATTCCTATGGTCGAAGAATGAAGAATTGTTGAACGTTTCTTACACGTTATAACCAATTAAAAATTTTCATTAATGTTCAAGTTAGATATTTAATTTTATTTAATTTGAAGTTTTAGTGACTAAGCAATAAAGATAGGGATGACTTTACTTGCAAAAGTCACATCAAGTTTGTATGGAATGGAACCACAGCATCGTGAAAGCTATTTGTTAACTCATGAGTCATGGCTTCAATTGAATATATGAAGGTGTGTGAAACATCGTGCATGCACAGCACCTACACCAAATTTGTCCATATTGTTAGTGAGCATCTTACCATGAAATAGGGTTGTTTACCCTAAGGACTTGACTAGGGTCGAAATGTCCAATGTTTCATTGCACTAGAACCGTTGTGATTATGACACATGCCCATTTTTAACCATCTGTTACCATCGCAATGAGTTTAGTGCAATAAAGCAATTGGACTCAAGCTTTGACCACTTTTTTTTTTTAGATTGATTGATGGAAATGCTCTTACCTAGTAAGAATCCATGACCGAAAGGGCTAGGTTTTTTTGGCTTTTGTCTGTTTCAACTTGATAACAATAAAAGAGTATTGTAGTGAAATGTATTACAGAATTAATATAAATGATTTTCAATACTTTAAAAAAGATCAAGATTCATTTTGAAATATCATAAATGATTTCAAATATATTCAAATTTGTTATTTGTCTTTTTATTCAGTTTAGAAATTTTTTTTTTTAATAATACAGAATAGATACTAGTTATATTTTTTGTATACTAACTTAGATTTGAATTTTAGCATAATTGTTGGTCAAAATTTTATTGTTCAAGTTTTTGTCCCCCGAAGGCAAATTCCTACTTCTATCCTTGGTTCTCTCTATATTTTCCTTTATTTTTCATTAGGATAAAAAACATTTAGGCTCACGTGAGACCATGTGTTCCGTTTGGTAGAAAATGAACGAGGCATTATAGAAGAGGCCTAAAAGCTATTGTACCAAATTGACAAAAAAAATTATGGAGCCTTAATGACTTGATGTAACAACTTGAAAGTTCAAATTGGTGCTACTGCAATTTACACGTTGAAAAAAAAAACACTAAATATTGGAAATTTAGAACCTGTTGCAGTCAATTCCTGTGGATGGAACAAATATTGTTGCACTCAACTTTTTATTTTTATTTTTTATAGAGGGTATTAATCTATGGCGTCCGCTTTTGATTATAACTTTTTATTATCAGACTAAGATACCAATCAGTTTTTGGTGCAAGCGAGGATGAAACTCTAGATCTCTTATTCAACCATCAGATATTTTACCAATTGAGCTAATTGAAACCACTGTTGCACTCAACTTTTGTTGTTTGTTTGATTTTTTTTTTAATTTTTAATTTTTTTTGAAGTTTTAATTCGCTAGATATCTTTTCCCATTGAGCTAAAATTTTCTCACGCGCAAAACTTTTTTCCAGGTCCGGCTACACATAAGAACTCCTCAGATATCAACCGGGCCCTGTAACCCATTATAGAAGATACAATAAAACTCATGCTGAAGCTTTTTTGTGTTGTGATTTTCTTTTTGCACTTCAGAATGTTTTTGATAACCCATTGCACTTGAGAATGTAAAACCCATTGCCCACGTTCCTGTCATGAGCTACTTTTTTATAAGTCTGATGGGGCTGATTTTGTAAGACTGATGACTTTTAGCATAAAAAAGAATAGTGATTGAGCCCATCTAGACCCCTTTCTTCTTGATTTATTTAATATATAAAAAAGAATGACAATCAGTCATAGCATTAAATTAGCCACTATGGTTGGTGAACAAAGAATTTGATCAAAACTTTTCAAAAAAAAAATTTGATCAATCTTTCTTACGCGGTATGCCTGTACTGAGCTATTTAATTGAACAGATTGGGATGACACTAACTGCAAAAGGCATTTTATCTTTAATGCTTTTTGACTGAGCATCAATGAAAACACAACTTGCTATACAGTCATTTTATCTTTATTGCTTTTTGACCGGAACATCGATGAAAGCACAACTTTTCATATAGACTTGGAAACAACTTTTGCATTTAGGGTCATGGAAGCTATCTGTTGACTCACGAGTCTTTAGTCAATTTCACTTAAAAATGATTTGTTGACTCATGAGTCATTAGTCATGGTTGGCTTCCATTGAAAATGAAGGTGCATGAAATATTTTACACAGTATCGAATAAGGTTTTTTACCTTAATTTAAGGAGGAAAAATTCTTCTACCATTGAATAGCATTTCAAATAATTAATGAATTCTTTATTGCCAAGGGTCTGGGAGTTCAAAAGGTTGGCACTTTTTGATGTGTACATGACATTTAGGGCTCAAATCTCTTGCACCAAACCCAAACAAATTAGTGTTTGTTTTATGAACCTATAATATGCATGTTAGAGTACTGGCTCAAAGAGACACTAACGACCATACTTGAATGCCAGAATTACTTACTTTCCATTGAACTATTTAATTTATCGAGTTGGGACGACAAGTTTAATCTTTATTAATGTTTTAGTGAGTAAGCAATAAAGATAGGAATGACCCTACTTGCAAAAGTCATTTTAAGTTTGTATGGAATGGAACTAAAACTTTACGGAAACTACTTGTTGACTAATGAGTCATGACTTCAATTGAATATATGAAGGTGCGTGGAAAATCTTGCAATTACCGCACCCACCAAACTTCTCTATATTGTTAGTGAGCCTCTTACCATGAAATAAGGTCGTTTATTACAAAATTAATATTAATGATTTTCAATACTAAAAAAAAAAAAAAATCAAGATTCATTTTGAAATATCATAAATGATTTCAAATATATTCAAAAGTTGTTATTTGTGTCTTTTGTTTTGTTTGGATCTTTAAAAAAAAAATACACAATAGATATTAGTTGTATTCTAGTAACGTTGCTTGTATTTTTTGAAAATACGTGTAGGTAAAAAAATATATGAAAATACATGTAATATTGTTTAAAAATTAAAAACTGTTATTTAAGTTGCGGTATGAAACACCAATTGTTCAAGTTTTTGTTCTCCAAAGGCAAATTCCTACTTCCATCCCTGGTTCTCTCTATATTTCTATATTTTCCTTTAATTTTCATTATTGGGTGAAAAAACATTTAGGCTCATGTGAGACCCGTGTGTTCTGTTCGGTAGAAAATGGAATAGGCAATGATATAAAAAAGAATGACAAAAACTTGCTGCATTAATATTAGCTATTGTGGTTGATGAACAAAAATTTGATCGACTTTCCTTATGCGAACGAAAATTTTGATCAACTTTTCTTTTGCAGTATGACCGTACTGAGCTATTTAATTGGACGTATCGGAAGGACAAGTTGTGTTTTCATTGATGTTCAAGTAAGAAAGCAATAAAGATAAAACGACTTTTGCAATTTGTGTCATCCAGTTTCCAAGTCTATATAGAATGGACTCGTACCTTCATGGAAGCCATATGTTGACTCATGAGTTATGAGTTATAGCTTTAATTGAATATGAAGGCGTAAGGAATATCTTGCACAATAGTTACATCACTTTTGTCCATTATTAATTGAAAGGAGCATGTTACTATGGAATAAGATCTCTTACCCTAATTTAGGGGCGGGGAGAATTCTTCTACCCTTGAATAGCTTTTCAAATAGTTAATGAATTCTTTATTGCCAAAAGCTTTGGAGTTCAAAAAGTTGGCACTTTTTGAAATATCTACAACATTTAGGCTCAAATCTCTTGCACCCAACCCAAAAAAATTGGTGTTTGTTTTATGAACCTATAATACGCATGTTAGAGTACTGGCTCAAAGAGACACTAACGATCGACCATACTTGAATGCCAGCGTTACTTTACCTCTATGTTGAATGGCTTAGCTTGCATGCTAGGTTGCTAAGTACCCCCATAAGTTGGAATTCTACTCAGCAATTAAAACCAATGGATACTTCATGAGAAAATGATAATATTAAGGAGAAAGCAAGTAAAAAAAAAACTTACAGTTTTATATTTGGGACACATTAAACCCCACGCTTTTAAAGTAGATATATTTTAAATCACACGTTTTCATAAATAGGACACTTAAAACTCCAGATTTTTTTTTAATGAAAAAAAAGATTATATAGTTAAAGGCCCATGTGTTGCACAGTTTTATTATAAAATTCTAGAATATATATTTTATAAGAGAAACAATAACTTGAACTCCTAATTTTTTTTTCATGCGTTTGTCTCTAACTTATATCATTGAAACTTTCAAATCCTGATAATGATAATAATAATAATAATAATAATAATAATAACTTTCAAATCAAAACCAGTTTTGAAGAGAAGAATAAGAGAATCTTCCTTTGTTAAAGGTTTTATATGAAAAGAAAATTAGTTACACTCTTAAGGATTCAATGATAAAGAATTGCCCATACTATTTAGTCTTTTTTTTTTTTTACTCAAATTTATTGTGTGCAATATTCTTAATGGTTAAAAATTTGAGAGATGGCCACTTCTTCGCCATTCCTATTTTTATACTCACTATGCCAAATTTAATGATTTTTATTTATGTACTTTGATAATTTTAAGGTTAAATTATTAGTTTGTTTCTTTAACTATTGTGTCAAGATCACCATCAACTATTAATTATATGAATTTAGTCTCCCTAAATTTTGAAACCAAGTCAATTTTGACCTCAAATTTCCCCCTTTCGTTTATGTAGGGTCAGATTTTGCAGCCCAAGCCCAAGAAGGTGTGGATTTGGAGCCCACTGAACCCAAAACAATAAATTTGTAGAGAGTGGGTGAAAGAACTAGGCTTATAATGAAAATAACAGTACTAAACAACAACGCTAGTGGGAGAATTTGAATTAATATGTGCTCGGACGGATGTAAGTGTCTCAACCGAAGAGGTGATTTTCATTGATGAACTTGGGTTACAATTCTTAGAGTTACAGTAAAATAATACTCTTTTCTCTTTCTGATTTTCCGATCCCCCTCTATCAGGGACACCTCTCTCTTATATAGTACTGCCTTTCCACATCTTCACCGTCCACTTGTTCATCATCTAGACGCCCTCTTGAGTGTATGTCCCATCACACCCCCCTTTTAGCCCTGTCTGAGTGGTGGTAGCTGAGAAT
Source organism: Quercus aquifolioides (assembly GCA_019022515.1). Lineage (NCBI taxonomy): Eukaryota > Viridiplantae > Streptophyta > Magnoliopsida > Fagales > Fagaceae > Quercus > Quercus aquifolioides. The sequence goes on along the minus strand of CM032333.1, from coordinate 96,187,416 downwards.
GCACTGTTCAGGGGTCTTCTCCACATAAATGCGGCCAGGAAGGTAGGTGCAGTCATTAAATGCGGTGGTTGAAGTCTGTCTCCTTGATATTTCTCTGTTCCTGTTACCTTCATGCGTGTCCGAGGCTTCTTTCTCTCTTAACACTTGTCAAACAGATCACTTGAATCTCCCATACACGTGTCGGGCAAAACTTCGTCGGATCCGAGGATATCGGACTCCTCGGACATATGAACATCTCCACGGGTAGTGCACGTATTCGTCTCCAGACATTCTCCTTTTCCATGGGCCTCTGACTGTCTTAATCTCCTCGGACGAACAGTGTTTCTCATATAGGGCCTCGGGCCCAATACGTTGGGTTGGGCTTTTCCTCCCCCCACATTAGCCCCTTGAAATTGTAGTTTTTCCCTCGCATCCGAGGAGAAAAAGTAGGATTTTGACTTGCCATGGAGCAAAAACTTGGGAACACGCACAACCGAGCTGGCACGTGTGTAGACGTGGGAACAGACGCCCCATTAATGCCGCTGCAGTTTCCTTATTCCCAAGGCGCTGCATTAACTGCACCAGGTGGCGTTTTGTCCTTCGTATCCAACGGTGGCTGACTGATCCGACGGCTGTGGTTTTTCTTCAGGATTTGGGCGGGAGTGCCCCTGACCCTTCGCTTGACCCCGTATAAAGCTTCAGAGGAAGTTATTTCTTCCTCACTTTGCAAATCTTCAGACGCTCCAGCAAGAACAGACGCGCCACTCCGTACAAATCTCTCAGTCGCTGCTTTCAGGCCTCCCCAGAATCATCACGAACCCTCCTACGAGCCTGAAATCTTCTCTCCGATTTAGTCCTGGTGAGTCATCGTCCACCAAATCATTTAGTTCTCTCTTCGGCCAACCGTTTCGTTTAAGCACCATGGGAAAGCTCGAGTACATGGTGGATAGCCCTGAGCAACTAGAGGCGTTTAGGGCCGCGTATCGCATACCCCCTAACGTGGGTGTGAGGTATTGCCCCCCAGAAAAGATACTAACAGACCGGAAGACGGGAGAGGTGGTTATCCCTCTCATCGCCTTCAAAGAAGGGGGAATGACAATCCCCATGGGTCCCATCACCACTAATTACCTTCGGAACCATAGGCTTACTCCCTGGCAGTGCGCGCCCAATATGTTTAGGATCCTAGGAGTGATTGAGGACCTTGAGCGTCACATGGGGTTAGGCCTCACCTGGCTTGATGTGGTACAGATGTACGAATGCCACAGCCAGCAAGATGTTGGATACTACTTAAAATCCCGGTCGGATGTTGTCAGGCTCATTTCCTGCCTTCCCAAATCCAACAAAAGGATGAAAGACGACTATGTGATCGTCTCGGGCGCCTGGCATGACGGCCATGGTTGCCCGACCAAGCATGGGAAGCCAGGTGGGACATGTTAGATTTAGGCACACTAACCATAGGCTTAGGGTTCTCGTCTTTTAACGGTTTTTGATTCCTCTTCGGTTTCTACTTCTGAGTTTCTAACCATTTTTTGCTGACCTGCAACAGATAAGAGACAAGTTTCTCCTCGGCTCAGCCTAACGAATATTGCCGCTCTCAACTACCTTTTAAGGTCAGAGATCTTCGTGAGCGAGGACGGGCAACTACGATCCGCTCCCCTTATTCTCGGATATACAGGGAAACCAAAGAGTTTCCAACCGGTCGGCAACGCAATCGTCCAGGGAGACCATTGCCTTGCGCGTATTGACGTTGGTCGGAAGGGCTTCTTGGCGCCATACGATCTTGAACCTGTACCCCGTCCAAATCCTCGGGCCATACCTCCCCTTGTCCAACCACTCCAGCAAGTTCCCCTCGGACAAGAGATTGAAGGTAAGGGGGTCGGCTCTTCCACTTCCTCGCTAGAAGAACAAATAGACGGGTTTCAGTTTGAGGGAGAAGCTTCAGGAGTAAACCAGGTGGTAGAGGTCTCAGACACCGAGGAAGAAGCCTACGAGCAGTCAGGCGCCCATCTTAATTTACTAGCCACTCATTTAGAAGACTCCTCGGACGACGATATGGATCTGAGGAGTTTGATGAAGGGCAGGGGCAAAAAGCCCGAGCCGAAAGATGCTGGGACATCTAAAACAGTGGTGACACTTCCTCCAGTGCCTATCCAGGTCCCTGACCCAAATTTGAAACCCATGCCCAACCTGCAGAAGAAGAGACCCCACATTGAGGTTGGGGAAAAACAGGTGCTACCAACCAAGGAGGCTAAGCAGCAAAAGGTGGTGAAAGACAACCGAACCCGCAGGGCCTCATCTACTGAAAGCCGAGAGGAGGTGTTGCTTGATAAATGGTTTTGCTTGATAAATGGTTAGAAAAGATGTATCTAACTTTGATTCAATGTTTTTCAGTGTTTGCCTTTTTCAGTTGTTTTAATAAAAGAATGATACTGTTTTATGAATTTCATATTTAAGGGGTTTTTTTTTTTCCCAATCCTAGAGAATTCAACTACTCAATGATTTAAAAAAATGTTAGTTTGGAGGTCTAATTCAGTTGAGACAAAGCTTAGAATTTAGGTGTTGTGAATTTTCTTAATCTATTTTTTTTTGTGTGTTTTATTTTGATTTTGTTTCCAATATCTTTTCTTCTAAGATTAAATAAAGAATTTTTCAATTCCATTCCAAAGCAAACACTAGAAAACTAAAATATAACAAGTGACATAGTTAATATCGTGTGAATTTGCCAAGTAGCTAGCGTGCCAATTATATGGAAATCATTTTCCTTCTACTAAAAACCAATGTTCAAAATTTTACTTCTCTAGCAAAAATTTAAAAGAAGTCTAAGTGTTGCCACGCCACAATTCTATATAAAACAAAAAGTCGAGTAATATAAGTAAATAAGTAAAAACTTCAAAGAGAGTATTATTTCATACTCTCATATAGACAAAACTTAGGTACAATACTTTAAGTGCTATTCCTTAGGTTCCCCTTTTAAGATTCTGTCACGTGACTACTTAATTAAAAAATACACTTTCATCTCATGAAAAAAAATCCACATAGCAAAATCTTAAGAGAGGAACCTAAAGAACCTATGTACTGTACCTAAGTCTTGCTCTATCTGATATGTTTCTCATCCAATAATGTGTGTGTGTGGCGCCAAAGTTTAATTAGAGTCTAATTTTCTGCCACATGTCCTATCTAAGTTTTTTTTAATTTTTGTGCCTAGTGCATTAATTTAGTGTAGAAAAATAGAAGTCTAATATAAATAAATTATAAAAAAAAAAATGTAATCATATATCTGAATCTATATATAAAATTAAAATAAAAGATAGTTTAAACAATTTTACTTTTATGAACCATTTTTTTGTATAACTAAAATAATTCGAATTTATAATTCATTTATACAATACTATGAATATGAACGGTTCGTTGCTAACTAGGTAGAGACAAATATATTACATATATGTGTGTACATGTTAATTGCGATTGTTTTTATTGTATTCGTACATGTACATAAGGTTATAAACTAGTAATATATAATTTTCAAAATCACAAGGAGAGAGAGAGAGAGAGAGAGAGAGAGAGAGGGGAAAAGGGGGGGGGGGGGGGGGGGGGGTGGTTTCAAATAATTATTGATGCCTATATACTTATGACTAAATGCAGGAAAAACTAAGTGGCTATGGGTTGCCATTGCCATTGCCATCGGCGCCATTGCTCTGCTTGTAATTTTTTTCTGTATATTGTGTTATCTACACAGAAGGAGAATAATTGTACTTCAAGGTAGATGGTTCACATATAGATTGTACTCGTTGGATTATTTCTTGATTATTTGTTACCCAAATGGAAGTTATGAATTTATGTAAATTTATACAGGTAATAATGACACAAATGATGACAAACAATTGCTTAGTTCAGAGATATCTATGGGAGAAAATGGAATTCCAAATAATAGAAAGAAAGCACATGATGTAAGCGTATTTAGTTACGAATGTATAACGACCGCCACAAACAATTTCTCATTAGAAAGCATGCTTGGAGAGGGGGGATTTGGACCTGTTTACAAGGTAATCTCTATAAAAAAAAAAAACTATAAAGAGAGATGTTTAAACTAACTTATATCTAACATTGGCTTATATCTTATTTGATCAGGGAAAGCTACCAACAGGTCAAGAAATAGCCGTAAAGCGACTATCAAAAAATTCAGGGCAAGGAATAATTGAGTTTAAGAATGAGTTGATACTTATATCTAAACTCCAACACACTAATCTTGTTAAGCTTCTGGGTTGTTGCATTTTTGGAGAAGAAAGGATGTTAATCTATGAATACATGCCCAATAAAAGCTTGGACTATTTCTTATTTGGTTTGAAAAGCATTTAATTTTTTTTCTGAAGACTTTATTTTTTCCACAATGAATATATATAATTATCTGTTGTACTTTATACAAAGTATATTATTGACCATTTATATCTTTTTATATTGAACAGATTCATATAGAAGCAAGTTACTAGATTGGAATAAACGTTTCAACATAATCGAAGGAATCGCTCAAGGATTGATCTATCTCCATAAGTATTCAAGGTTAAAAGTAATTCATAGAGATTTAAAAGCTAGCAACATACTCCTTGATGGAAGTATGAATCCGAAGATCTCTGATTTTGGCATGGCAAGAATTTTCAAACAAAATGAACTAGAAGCAAATACTAATAGAATTGTTGGGACATAGTAAGTTAACTACACATCCTTCATGAAAAAAAAGAAAAAGGAAGAAGTTAACAGGGCAGCCCTATATATAAGTTAATTTAAGTCAGCGTATGATGATAGATATTTTGAAAGAGGAGACTATTCAAAATATTCAAATAGAGAAAGTTTAACTACACAATTGAGGTAACAGCCTAAGAATCTCTTTTTTGTCAAATCTAAGTTTTATTAGAAATTAGAGTATTTGTTTATGTGGGTATTTTGGACCATAGTTAAACTATTTAAATATTCTAGAGTTTAATGATGCAAATTAAGAAAAGTTAGATTTATTTTTTGGTAAACTGGGCGATGTACCTACAGATTTTTTCTGAGTTCAATGATTTAATCTTTTTCTATAGTTTTGTTACGTTAAGCACAGATAGAGGCAGCAAACTTTTAGGCTTAGGGTCTGTTTAGGATCTGTTTATTTTGTTGAAATTAAAATTTTTTTGCTAAAAGTATTATAAATAAAGGTAAAAGTTAGCTAAAATAATATAGTAAAACTCATGAATAGTATCAAAAAGTGCAATAGTGCCCATAAATAGTAACAAAAATAAATTAAATAGTAAAATAAACTGACAAAATTAAAGCTATCTAGGACACTTTAATGGTTAGGTTTCTACATAGTTTTTCTTTGATAAATAATGCCTGATGTGACTTCTTAGGATATATAACCGAACCCGAAGTGGTATTGGGGGAATATAGAAGCCCAGTAGTCTAGGCATGCTTTGAGGTCTAACGTAAAGTCACGTGTTTAAAAAAAAAAAAAAAAAAAAAAAACATTAAAACAAGGCAGCGCTCAACTTCTTTCGTTTTGGATATTGCTTATTGCTGAAAACTGAAAATACTATAGCAAAATAATTTTTAAATGTGTGAATAGTACTGTAGGACCCAATTTTAATGAAAATTTTGCTGAATTCTGTACTTGTGGGTTTTGTAAATAGTGCACGGGAGCCACTGTTTAAACGCCAGATGCCAGATGCCAGACGCAATCCAAACTCATACTTAGAGTGCATTTGGATAACACGATTTGTAGCGTTAGGCCCTGTTCACACATTTTAAGCGTGAGACCCACGGAACTGTTGCAAACAAATGAAGAAAAACGCAGACCCACGACACAGTGTGAACAATGTTTTGTCATTTAAAAAATATTTTGTTACAGTATTTTTAACAATAAATTTTTAGTTTTCAGCAAAATATCTAGAAGTGAATAGGAAAGTCAATGAAGTTAGGTTATAATTATCAACAAAAAGGAAAAAGAAAAAGAAAGAAAGGAAGCAAAGGAACACAAGTACTTGAAGATGGCCCACGTGCCTACATAGTAATAGGAGTTATGGTCAAGGTTTTGAAACCCGGACCGGACCGTACGGTCCGACCGGAAAAACCTTGAACCGTTCATTATTGCGGTTCTTTTAGCATCAAGAACCGTTCTATGTGAAAAAAGCAGGGACCCGTGAGAACCGCAGTTGGACCTCACGGTTTTGAGAACCGTGATCAAACCGTTCCTCACGGTTCCTGCTTTCTTTGAATCTGAACTTGAAAAAAAAAAAAAAAAAAAACAACAACAACAACACAGAACAGGAGAGATTGTCATTGAAAAGAGCGATCTGGACGTGCCAGTGAATGATGGCGAGAATGGAAGGCCAGTGGTGAGGAGTACCTGGGCTTTGAGAATGGATTTGTTGAATTTGAAAGGGTAATTTAGGGATTTGAGCAAGAAGGGGAGATCTTCGTTGAGTTTGGAGGAGGAAGGGAACTGGAGATGAGAGGGGAAATCTTTTGGCTTTGTTCTCCGCCGGTGATGTGTGAGTGACAGGGTGAGAGTTTGAGAATGAGAAAGAAAGCTAAAGACGAAGAAGACAAATAAAAGCAAAAAGGACTGAGGAGTCAGATAAGAGGAGTGGGATGGGGATGGGAATGGGGATACGTGTGTGGAGATAAAAAATAAGAGAAAAAAATAAAAATAAAAATAAAAGAAACGTATGGTACGTATGATGCAAGGAAAGAAAGGAAAAAGAATAAACAAACACAATAAAATGTTACCATAATATTTTCACAATATTTCACAATAAATTTTAAGTAATAGATAGTTATTAGTTAATATTAATAAGTAAAAAAATAATTTTAATAATAGGTTCAAATTAGAATTAATGATAACTTTTTATATAAATTTTATTGTGAAAATATTACTAAAAATATTGTAAACTTCTTCACTACTTCTGAACAGTTTTTCTTTGCTGCTACGTGCTTTATATTTGCTCAACCACTCATATTTGAATAGTCTCAACCACTTATATTTGGTTTGCTGTCAACAACTAACGTGTAATGCCTACTTGCTGTCAAGCACTTGGTTTTGTTATTTATTTAACTTTAACAATTTTTAAATGCATGGACACCTTCATTTGGCTTTTGATTTTTTTTTTTTTAATTCATAATAAATGGTGAACATTGACTATTCAAATGGGCTTGGGAGTTGGGAAAAAAAAATGATCCGTAGTCAAATGGGCTTGGCCATGAGCAAGTGAACTAATTTGTCTCTTAACTATTTTATTGAGTTTCATAAAATAAAAATTATTGGGTATTAAAGTGTACTTTGTCATGACTTAAAAATAATTTAAAAATTCAATAGCTATTTTTTTTTTTTTAGAATTTAATAAATCTTATTTGTATTATGAAAGTTATGTTATAAAAAATACTATCTATATTTGTTTTGGATTTTTTAGTTAAATTTTCAATTTTTATTTATTTAATATATTTATTTATAATTTAAATAATTATTAAATTAATTATGACGTCATCACGGTTCGACCCCGGTTTGACCTCGGTTCGACCTCAAAAACCTTGAACCTCTCCTTTTTACGGTTCAATGAACGGTCCGGGTCTGAAAACCATGGTGGAGGGTTGAGTGCGGTGGCTTGAGTCAAACAGTGTTGGGCAGAGTCGTGGCACACAACTACCTCTTTCTCTCAATCAATCTAAAGGCGTGGCACAACAAATCATAGTTTAATTTGTTATCTTTTAAACTTTAAATATTATATTTAATTTGATAGAAAAAAAAAAAAAAATGATCAGTGCTCTTTTGACAGAATGGCATTTACCTATTATCTTTTGTGAAGTTTAAGGTTAGAGTATTCACAATAAGCTCAACAAAGAGTCTGCTTAGCAAAAATTTACCAATTTTCCCTTAAAACACCCATTCATCAGTCTCAACAAAACACATACCCAAACTAATTTTAGAACAATGGCAAGATACTTCGAGCAAGGCTACTATAACTTGTTAAACCGTTTTAATACTTTTTTTTTTTCTCTCTCTCTTTCTTCACTCTCTCTTCAAAAAAAAAAAAAAAAAAAAAAAAAAAAAGTTGTATTAATGTTATATTATGTTTGTTTTTAGACTCCTCAAAACACACAAGAATTAACCTAGTTAATTAGCCAAGTTATTACTTAGTCCAAATTCCAAATATAGGTTAACACAATCATATAATCATATCAATGTAAAGTGAGGAATATAAAGAACACAAAGATATGATGATCCAGAAAAACCAAACTGGTAAAAAACCTGGGGAGGATTTAACCTAGCTATCCTCAAGATAAACCTGAATCCACTATGAAAGAATCAAAGTTTTATAATAGCGACTTAGATCACTAACATCCTATTACTACCTTATGTAGAAAACTTACTACCACGACCACGTGACAGTTCCAAGACTACAGACTCCTTCTTTCTTGAATTCTCAGCAAGTATAAGTACTCCCGCTTGTGTATCTTTAAGCTCTTATTGTAGCAATTGAATTAATCATCAAGCTCTCAACATAATCTCCTTCTTGATAATCCTAAGCATGTGTGAAGGCAACCACCTCTCAGATCTCACAAAAGATTCACACACACAGCAAGTAGAGCAACCCCAAAAACGTGGCTAGGATTTCCCTTTTATACCTAGGGTAAAACATAAAACCTTACACGTCATATAGGCTTAGGGCTGAGTTGAAAATTCTACAAAAAAAAATCTGCATTACTTTCGATCGATTGAGTCTAATTAAAAATTTGAAATGCTTAATGTGAATGTGTAGATGATTTATATATATATATATATATAAATATATATTTTTTTTTTTTAATTTATGATTTTTTTATATAATCGTTGCTAATGATGCAGTGAAATCATCAGTGAGTTGTTGGCTCCAAATTACACTAATGGGTACCTACAGAACAAGAACACAAGAATCAAACAAAAGGCACCAGTGTGGTGCCAACCAAAAACCCTCCGAAAGTCAAGTTAGTGAATGAGAAATCTCTAAAAACTCTATAATGAGGAAGCTAAAGATTTTTTGCATACCTGAGAAAAGAGGAGGCTTGGTGCTTATTGATAGGCCAAGAATACATTGACCTCTTGTGATAAATTAACCAATTAATTAGCCAAGTGAATTAATTAAGTTAATTAACATGCAATACACGTGATAGAACAAACAAATCACCAACTAAGTTAAATGCAGCAGAAAAATAAAGTTAACACGGTAATTTGTTTACAAATGAGAAAAACCTCTAAGGCAAAACTCTATTGGGTGAATTTAAGGTCGTCACTCCCGAAAATTCATTATTATCACAACAAACAGTTACAAGTAAAAGAATCTCAGTACCTAATACCAACTTATAGTTAAACCTTTATCCCAATACACAATTGGACTTGTTCTATAATGACAATATCTCATTTTCAATGCACGACTCTCGGTACGTGACTAACCAATCGATGCATAGATCTAAGTATGTGACTAACACACCAACTTGAGAAGAATGTTGGTTGCAAAGTTCTTTAGTTCATCAACACAATGAAGATCATGAAATTCCTTGGTTACAAAACCCTACGGCGTACAAACGCAGCAGCTTCTTGAAGAGAAATATGAATTAGGGCATATGTCTCTAGTCACAATATGCTTGTGAAAAACCTTTGCATCAAGTTTCACAGACTTGTATCTACTGTGACAGCCCTTAAAATAATCCTTATATATGTTTATGGTTGTGAGAAAAGAAATCATAAACATGTATACATGGATTGGTGTGAAATCAAATCTGAAAAACTGATTTTCTAAAATCTCGATAGATAGGTTATTTGTCGAGAAGCTGTCAAGTATCGGGCTAAAACTGCCTTTTAAATCTCGATAGATGCTATCTATCAAGTTAGCTGTCAAGCTTTAAAATACAACACTTCTTCACTTGATTCTTGGACAGATTTGCATGGTTTTAACACTTGGACTTGAACTCCTGTTTCTTGAAATATTAAATACATTATAGATCTACCTAATTACAAGTAAAACGCGTTTTGTCAAAGGATTAGCCAATTCTAAATGACATATGTTCCTAACATAATTCACATATGTCCTAACACTTATATAGTGGAGAGTAGCGAATCTAGATCCCTCAAGAATGAGGATTTTTCCTTGTAGGGAAAATCTGGTATTAGAGTTTTCTAGAGTTTAAAGTATCTTTCCATATGAGGGAGATATGGGTGAGTAGTAGGTTTTTTGTACGTGATAAGCAAAATGTTTCTATATATGAGTATTTGTGAGGAGCAATTAAGGCCACGTAGGACCCGTCGGCTTTTTCACTCCATCGGTCTATGATCACCCGTCGCTTAAGAATCTTCCGTCAATATGGGGGAGACGCTTCCATTGGCTTTTATGGTTGTATCATCGTTTGAAAGCTCCGTCGGCTTTTATGGGACCGACGGTACTGTTGCTATCATCAACCTTTATAGGCTTTGCTTGCCAAAAATACTATTATCAGTTGCATTCTATAACTCTATATTCTTAAGTGATAATATAGTTATTAGTTTACACTTGATTTATCCTACGTGGCTACCATAACTTTTTTTTTTTTTTTCTTTTTGCAAAACTCTTTAGCATTTTACGATAAATACGCACCCACACCCACGTTCCCTCAACTCAACCACTCACTTTTTTTTAATTTTTTTATTATTATTTTTTTTAAGCTCTCTCCCCTCTGTTATGCACATATGTAAAATATCAGTAGCGACGCTGAAGTGCAATAAACCTCATGAAATTGTCAAGCTTCACCCTCCAGTACTCCTTTCTCCTCATGTATACTTGTGGTGGGTTTAATCTGCACCGTTGCTGAAGTCCACTGCTTCTCCGCCGCTCTCTACAGGTAACCGTTGCTGAATTTTGCTTTATATTGAAGAGGGATAAGATTGGGTTTTTAAAATAAAAGTAAGGTTATTTTATGAAGAAGACGTAAAATTTTAAGGGAGGTTCGATTGTTTCTGCGTCTTGGTGTTGTAACTCCCTGGTTCAAATTCACAAACGAGCTTTTCTCTTCCATATTTGCGTTTTTACTAACTTGCCAAACGCACAATAAATCTGATTCACTGGTTTTTATCTATCTGTTTACACTTTATGTTTACTTTTGTTACACCAATGAGAAGTGTTCTTTTTCACCCTTTCGTCTTTACCAATGAAGGCGACAAAAAAAGACTGTGTGCTGCTTCTTCTTCTTCTTCTTTTGTATTATTAAATTTGATGTAGGACTATATTCTTGTTGCACATAAGCTGTCACACACTCCATTTTTGAACTGAATGATTTCCAAATTAGAAATTGTAATTTTAAGTCACAGTTTCAATTCAGAAATAGTTTGATGCGTAAAACTGCGTGTAACAATTTGTGTATAATAAATACAACCCTAAGTATAAAGCAATTCCTCATAGAATAACGCCAATTAATTAAATTTAATATTAAAATTACTCTTTTATTTGCGTTTCATCCATTTCAGCAACAGGGGAATTCAGTTATCATTCATGGCTACCAACGTACAACTTCTCAAATTTCTGTTCCTGCTGCTCTTCTTCTCATCCTTGTGGACTCCTCATGCTCAGCAAGTACCTGATACTCTCAAACCTGGCGATATGCTCACTTCCTCAAGTAGGCTAGTTTCTTCAGAAGGGAAGTTCACTTTGACGTTCACGTGGTCTAGTCTATTTGAACGTAACTGCACATTTTTGGTGATTTCAAGTACTTCTGGTCCCAGCAAGACTTACTTGTGGATTTCAGGTGCTAACGACTCCATCGTGCTTGGTTTGGAGAACAAAGCAGGAGCATTGATAATTATGGGCCAAGCTGGGAACCTCATGACACTACACTCTTCGACTCAACCTACCAATAACACTGTCGCTACTTTATTGGATTCCGGCAATTTCATCTTCCAAGAAGTGTACTCCAATGGTTCTACAAAGAGGGTGTTATGGCAAAGTTTTGATAATCCAGGGAACACGCTTGTACCGGGTATGAAATTAGGAATCAACCACAAAACTGGTCAAACATGGTCACTCAGGTCTTGGTTAACAAGGGACCTCCCAATTCCAGGACCTTTCAGTCTTGGATGGGAGGGAAGCCAATTGGTCATTCGGCGAAGAAAGGTGGTTTATTGGAAAAGTGGGGTCTTGAGAGAAAACCAATTTGAGAATATTTCACAAAATCTAACATCTATGTATCATTTCAGCATTGTTTCAAATGATGATGAAGAATCCTTCTCTTTCGAGTTCGACTCTGAAAATCAAAATCAGCCATCGCAGTGGACCCTTACAGATATGGGGAGATTACATGAAGGTCAAAAATCCATGGCCCGAACAGATGAATGTTACGGCTATAACATTGATGGAGGATGTCAGATGTGGAACCTGTCAGTGTGTAGGGAACCTGGTTACACAGTTGAACTTAATCGTAGTTATCTTGTAAACGGTGATGCGAGCTATACTATTCCAGATCCAAATCTTGGCATGATTGATTGTAAAGCTAATTGCTCGGCCAACTGTAGATGTGTGGCTTATACTACTCTACTGGGAAATTGGACTGGATGTCGATTTTGGACAACTATTTCAAACTTCACTCCAACCGATATGGAAAATTCAGACCAGGTCTATATTCTATCACCAAAGCCTTCTCAGACTGAGACCGGTAAGTTTACCAGTTCTTTACACTATGAACAATAAACTAGTTCAAATAATAATATATATATGTTTAAAATATACTATGTAGATTTAAGTTTAAATTATTCAAGTGTGTAAATAAGTCCATAACATATCAAATTAATTCTTTTAATTTATTGATGATAACATAAATAGTCAATTGTAGTAAAATTATGTACATCTTTTAACAATCCATGATTGGTGAACCTAGTTTTTATAAGTTTATAATATAAAATCATTCTATCTAATTAAGGGGTAAAATATCTTGATCTTAGTGTTTACTACATATTGTCAAAATAAATTAATCAAGCAAATTGTGAAAAAATACAAACTTGTTCAACAAGAAAATTAGCAAATTTGAACATGTAAACTACTTTAATAAGAAGATGGATCTCGACTTTTAACTCCTGTTTGAATTAAATTTAAAAGGAGTTGGCTTGGTTTGTCTCACATCATTTATAGCCTAAACAGGAGTTTTCATATTAGTAAGGCTTGGACCTCAAATGGTTGTATATAAGTTGGAGTCTCAACCTATTAGCTCAAGTTTTTGGAGTTACATTAATGATAGAGAACCATAAATTGAAATTTAAAAAAAAAAATTATTCAATATCTAATATCTAATTAATGATTTATATAAAAGTAGAAGTTGATTATCTAAAAAAAAAAAACTTCAGAGAAAGTTAATTCATAATGACAAGTGGTATCATTGCATGAGAAGTGATATGCATCTTCACAACATGTTTACAAGATTTTCATAACAAATCTTAATTAATAGATTGTGACAAGATTTTAATTTCAACCCACTACTGAAATTATTTTCTTGTCAACTAGTAACAGCAAGTAACAACCTGCCACATAAGATTTGTTATGAAAGTGTTGTGAAAATATTATGGACATAGCATTTCTCAACACTATAATGCAATAAATTTTCCTTGTAGTGAAAGCATACAACAGTTTAATCATAGTTAAATAAATACAATCAAAACCGTGCACTTCATAAAACCAAACACACACAATCTCTCATTCTCATTGATGTTCACCTTCTTCTTCAATCTTGCTCTCAAAATCATAATTTTCTTGAGTTTTATGCCATGGAAGGTATACCCTCTCTCTCTCTCTCTCATATTTGTAACCATCAGTTAATTATTTTGTTTAAAAAAAAAAAAAATCCAGCCTGCAGCCATTAATATGTATATTGAAATTCTATTTTTTTTTTTTTTAAACCTGATCGGTTTTCAGATCTTCTGCTACAACGGAGGATGTTGATGTATAGAAATCCAAATTGATAGGAAAATATCTCTTAAATTGATTCTTTTGATCATATGTTTCTTTTAAAGAAACTTTTACTTTACATCTACTAGGTAATGGTAAGTGTTTTGTCAGAAAATGAGATAACGGTTGTGGTAGGGTTGTGGGGCCATTATGAAATATAGATTTCCGAGACCCAGTTGTATTGCATTATCGGTCAGATATATTAGATATGTCAAACCAAATTGACTACGACTCTTTCTCAAAAAAAAAAAATAAATAAATAAATAATGATAATAATAAATGGGATAAACTATATGGTTCTTAAGTTTTATGTTATTTGTCAATTTAATCTCTAACATTTTAGTATTGTGTCAAAAAATCTCTACCTTTAAATGGTGGATTGAAAAATATAACATGACTAATAGTATTATTAAAATAAATTTTTTTTTCCGCACAATCTGCCACGTCATGGTCACCAGCTTAGATCTATCTATAGTTATGTTTCACTTACCGGTAGCATTTTTCTTTTCTTTCTGACATGTTTTTTTTTTTTTGGGGGGGACCTTTTTGTTTCTTTGATCTTGAACCACGCAACAGAGCTTCAGCATTTTTGACAATAAAAAATTTTGCTAATTTCTAGATAAAAATTAAAAGGACTCCACAACGTCTGAAAGATACGATAAAGACTTAGTTGCCCCCTACACTCCGAATCGAAAGACTTGATAGAAATCAAATTGAAATAAATATAAATACTGAAACTAACTTAAAACTTCTAGCGGATAAGCTTGATTCACGCTACCAAACCCTGAGCCAATCCCACAATATTTATGTTATTCTTTTTCTAAGATATTCAGTTAAATATCTTGACAAGAATAACATAAATATTTCAAGTTTGGAATGATGAGGCGATGTAGAATTTAATAAACAACAGCCATGTTATTAATAATATTTTAAAAAATTTATACAAATTTAAATGTTTAAAATGGGAAAAAAAATGTTTTGTATTTTAACTTTTGGTATCAAACATTAAATGATTGACTATCACCAACAAAAGAAACAATTGAAAGAAGAACAGTAGACCTAACAAAGGTTTGATTTGGACAATTACCACAATTTAAATGATATGAGATGTATCAGATCTTTATGTGTTTGTCTGCTTTAATTTTATTTTTATTAAAAGTATGATAGTGTTTTATGAATTTTTATTTAAGGTTTTATCCTTTTTTTTTCCTTCCAGTTCCAATCCGAGAGAATTCAACTACTCAGTCAGGTTCGTGCTTTCTTTAATTTCGTTTTCACTCTATTTTTTAAATGAATTAAAAAAAAAATACTAGTTTGCAGGTCTAATTCAGTTGAGATAAAGGTTAGGGTTTTTCTTTATTAATTTTTTTTGGAGTAAATTAAGTTGATTGTTATGACAACCCCCCCCCCCCCCCCCAAAAAAAAAAAAAAAAAAAAGAAGAACATTTTTTTAAGAAAATGTAGTCTTTTAAGTGTTATAGATTTTCTTAACTTTTTTTTTTTTGGTGTGTTTTCTTTAGATTTTGTTTCCAACATCTGTTCTTCTATAATTCAAGAAAGTGTTTGTTAGGGTTTTTAGCAAGGTGGTCAATACTGTACCGGTACTGGCCGTACCGGCCGGTACATACCGTACCGGCTGCATACCGATATCGAAACATCAACGTTTCGTACCGGTTTAAATACCGGCCGTACCGGCCATGTACCGGCCATACCGGCCAATTTCGGGCGTACCGGCCGGTACAGAAAAAAGTTTTTTTTTTTTAAGTTTTGTAATTTTTAAATTTTTTTTAGGGCAGAATGGTAACTTATTTGTATTAACTTATTAGTATTATTTGTTTTCTTAGTATGCAATGATAACTTTTAAGCTTTCTATTTTTTATATTGTGTTTTTTTCTTTTTCTTTTAATTGATACTAAAGTATAAAATCATGAATAATTAGTTTTGAATTGAGGAAATGTTTTATGGTAAACTTTTATATTTATTATAATATATATACACACACATACATATATACATATATATATTTATTTATTTATTTATAAATATAAAAAATAGCGGTAAACCCGAAACGGTACATCGGTATTGACCGGTATCCGAAATATATCGTACCGCTAGACAAACCGGTACAGCCTCCGGTACGGTGTTGACTCCCTTGGTTTTTAGAACCCTGCAATACCCGTTAACCAATTTTCAACCAAGTAATTAGTTAATTAAATTATGGTTAAGGCTTTGGTTAAACAATCAACACCAATATTATGTAAAATAGTAAATGCATCGGAAATAATATAACACACAAAGAAAACCAATGAAACAAATTGTCCCAAAGTAAGTAAAAACTACTCGAGGAAAACCTTCCCAAAAAGACAATCCACTATATTGAGAGAAGTTTACAATCTAAGTAAAACATTTATCTAGACTCTACAACCCATAGGTGACTTACAATAGAAACTTTTTACTACTTCAAAAGCTTTGAACTATTCATGTATGAATGCATTCACGGATGATGTATAAGTGTTCTTGACCGAAACCTCATATCAACTCCCAAAACCTCTTATAGATTTGATTTACAGCAACAAGTCTGTGGTTGAAACTATTGTGGACGCCCTTCGGCGCGAGTGTGAGACCCTCTTGGGTCTATCCCCTGGAGCATTTCCACAATGGTGCTTGGTGATGTGTCGTATGTGTGCAAGTGTTTTTAGGTCGAGGGGTGTGTGTGTGAGTCTCTTTTTCATTTTTTTTTTTAATGAGTAACAACTAACTATTGGATTAAGGTGTGATTAGTCACCTATTTGTCTAATTTGTTTTACCTAGTTAATTAAAAAAGCCGAGTCAAGAGTTATTAATTAATTAAGGTAAAACAACATCTCAAACCAAAAATTTTGGACTCGGAAGTTTGGTTACAGGTGAGGAAGGTGTTCAGCACCCCACACCGCCTATCCAAAGGATTGAATCTCATTTTAATTTGACCACAAAGTACACATTTTAGGAAAACAAATTAAATATTTGGCATTTTGATTTTTTGAAAGATTTTTGTTCAAATGAAATATATACATATCATGTGAGTATTTGTTTATATATTAAATAACAAGTGAATATATGTAAGAAGCATGTGAAAACTAAATTAAATATGTATAACTAACATGTGAGTATAATATTTTCCATATATTTATAGTGTGAAATATAACTTTAAAACAAGCTAAAAGAGAAGAGAGGAATGATGTCATCATATGCACTTTTAAACAATAAGCAAACTTATTTTCCAAGTTCATTCTCATGCAAAACACAACAAACCCAAAATTGGTTAGTTTATGGGGAGGGGGAGGGGGAACATGTTAGCTTGATAGGAGTCTATTGATTCAATGGATGTGAATCATAGACACAAATCTCAACAAAAATGTGTAATTAAACGATTCAAAATAATTTATGTAAAAAGAACCCTTTTTTATTTTCGTTTGAAAAGATGAGTGTTTTCTTTAGGAAAAATCTCATTACCTTTTGGGAAAAAAAATACTTATAGTGAAATAAGGGTTATAACACTTTTTGGGAAGAGAACCTAAAAAAAGGAGGTTCTCTTGGCTTAAAATAAAAGAATATATATATATATATATATATATATATATATATTTTCTTTGATGAGAAAGCATAAAGAAGTGCTAATTTTAATAAAATGGGTTTCTGAAGAGTAAAAAGAACTTTTATAAGCCTTAAAAGAAGAAAAAAGTTAAGATTCAAAAACCATTTTGAAAACTTGTTACCATGCCTTTTAGAAAATCATACCCAAAGTTGAAATCTAGACCAACGAGGAAAATAGGGTTTGCGTTTAAAATGGATTTTCATGGTTTTGATATTTACAAAAAACTGATAAAAATTCATGGATTTACTTACTTTTAAGGGAAACTCATATGAAGAAAGAGGGTTTTGAAAAAGTAAAATCTTGAAATTAAAACCATTTAGAAACAAGATGAGTACAAACTTAATTTGGGAAAAAGGGTTTTAGAAGCCATATTGGTTTCAAAGCCATTTTGGTAAACTTGTTTTAGGAAAAATAATTTCTAATTTCTTTAGAAAGAAAAATCTCAAGATTTGGATCTAAAATAATTAAAAAAGAAAGGTTTTTAAGAAAAGGGTTTTCATGGTTTTAATGAAAACCATGGTTTTTTGTTAATCTTTTAAGGTAGAAAAGCTTAGTTGAAAAAGGGGTTTTGAAAGAATAAGAGTTTAAGAATAAAACCATTTTATTTTAGGAAAATGAATTCCCATGTTTTTGAAAGAAAATGCCCAAAACTTAGGTCAAAGTCATTTTTTTAAAAGGTTTTAAGAAATGGGTTTCCATGGTTTTAGTGAAAATCATGGTTTTTATTCATTTTTATATAAAAAGAAAAAACCCAAACTAAACCTCTTTTTGGAAAAGGATTTTGAAAATGGCATTGATTGAATTTTATTCCTTGTAAAGACCAATTTTAGGGAAAAAAGAAAAGGGATGGTCATTTGGGTATTTTTTATCTTTTTGAAAACATATTTTTGGAAGTTTGTTTACCCAAACTTCTTATTTTTTGGTAATCTAAGGTTCATGGTGCTAGCTCGAGAGGTAGCTCCCTTGAACCCTTGTACCCATGAGAATGATAACAAGGAAAATGAGGAGAGCTTAAAGCTAAAAGACATGAATTGAAAGCAAGGATGAACATAATTTAATGAACTTGAATGTAAAGGGAAGTTATAGGCAAGAACATAATTTAAAGAACTTGAACATTAATTCAATTTATAAGCAAGAACAAAATTTAAAGGACTTAAATTAAAACTCTTTTTTCTTTTTTTTCTTTTTAAATAAGAATTCTCCCTTAAACAAACTCTAAAACATGTATGAGTCAAGCTTGTGGACTCCCTCCCATGATAGGAAATAGAGGTTTTAGTATCCCCTCTTTCAAGTGATCCTACCCCAATTCCTAGAAGTGTTCCCACATTTCATGCTTGGAAACGTGTTTATGATTTGCTTAAATAAAACCCACCTATGTTAAATCTTCATTTTCCCACTAAGGTTAGCCATGCACTAGGCTATTCCTCCACATGCCATCTAGTTGGTAATATGAAGATTTTCCACATCATCACTCTCTTCCTCCCTAGGGTAATGTCATCCCATAAGTCTAGAAGGATTCTACCTCCACAAGCCATCTACTTTCAGTGCATCTAAATCATTGATTTCCTCTATGGCGAATCTAGGCTTAAATCTCTCAAGTAAGGACCTAAGGATTTTCCTTACAATTTTGCGCTCAGAATACCTCTCACCTAGGTTGAAGTTAGAGTTGACTATGTCATTTAGCTTGGCATAAAATTCATCAAAATTTTCATCTTCTTAGATCCTAAGCTCTTCAAACCTAGAGGTAAACATTTGAAAGTTTTGAGTTCTTAACAAACTAAGTTCCCTCATGTGTGGTTTCTAAGATGGTCCAGGCTTCTTTAGCAATGTCTACATTAGAAAATCGCCTAAACTCTTCTTGAAATACAACAATAAATATTGCATTCAAGCTTTTACTATTAAGTTCAGCCTTAGCCATTTTTTTTTTCTTTTTTTCATTGATCATAGAGCTCTTTAGGTGGAGTCCACCCTATCATAACACATCCCCACCTTGGGTTTTAAGAATACTCTCATGTGCACTTTCCAATAAGCATAGCTTGAACCATCAAAGAGTGGGGATATAGTCAAAGAGCATCCACGATCCATTAAACAAGGGTCAAGCATCACATTCAAGAAAATAAATTCCAATATGAGTATACCTAGTATAATACCAATTGATAGGGTTTTTAGACCTTAGTTGTACTGGTTAACTAGTTTTACGCCAAGTAATTCGTTAATCAAATTATGCTTTAGGCTTTGGTTAAACAATCAACACCAATTTTGTTTAAAATTATAAATGCAGTTGAAATAACATAACCCAAGTTTGGTAACCTAGGAAAAAACAACTGAACAAATTGTCCCAAAGTAAAAACCAATGGGGGGGGGGGGGGGGGGGGGGAACCTTCTTGAATGAAAATCCACTATATTGAGAGAAGGTTATAATCTAAGTAAATCCTTTGCCTAGACTCTACAACTCGTAGATGACTTACAATAGAAATCTTCTGCTTTTGAACCTCTAAACTCTTATATTAGGGAATACCTTCATGAATGACATAGTAGTGTTTATGACCAGAACCTCTGACTAAATCCAACAACCTCTTGAAGATTTGATTCACAGTAGCAAGTTTGTGATTGGAACTATGACTTCAACTTCTTCCCCAATTGATCTTCAAATTTACTTTGAATGTCTCCGGTTTGGTGAAATCGAGAGAATTTGATTATAAATGCCCTAGTTGTACCCAAAAAAAAAAAAAGTTTTCTCTCTCTACAAAGCCTTTCTACGAATGGCTTATAATTTCCTTGTAATGGAGTAACAAATGGATCACAAATCGGGCTTGAAACAAATAACTTATGGATTTTTTCTTGTTACTAATTTTTCCAATCTTGATCAATCGAGCTGAAGTCGAGATTCCCAAAAAAAAAAATCATTTTTCTTGGGTTGAACATGTGTCTTTCTTGACTTGAACTTTGGTCATTTTCTTGAACTTAAAATTTATAAATTTTAACTCAACAAAACTTATACTTTGTCATGGTTTGCCAACACTAAAACTCTTGCAACTAACAAATTTTCCAATTCCATTACAAAGCAAACTCTCCAAACCTAAAATATGACAAGTGACGTAGCTAATATCGTATGAATTTGCCAAGTAGCATATGCCAATCTCTCTCTCTCTCTCTCTCTCTCTCTCTCTCTTTATATATATATATATATATAATTGAAACCTCTGAAACTCTCACAATTTTCCACGACAGCATAAATTTAATTAAATTTATCATTTTATTTAAATAAAATTATTTTTGTTTAGTCCAAACTTAACTAGGAGTGAAACTCTATCATTTCATTTAGATAAAATTATTTTTGTTTAGTCCAAACTAAATAAGAAGTGAAACTCTATCTCTCTAACAAGTCCAACTTAAACATTGATAATTTATCTCCAAATTTGCGAGATTAATCAAGAACACTATAAAAGCAAAGCAAACACTAATATTTTTTTTTATAGCCGAGTAGAGGTATAAGCTCTTCTTATGTTATTTTCTTCTCCTTTACTTTGTTAAATAAAAAAAAATTATTTTATGGTTTTTCATGTATTTTTAAAAAAATAATTTTCATACATGAACTACCAAACTCTCTTTAACCGTTTTTTACAAGTTAAAAAAGCTTGCAATAATTGAAATTATTCTTTTGAATGTAACCCATATTTTTCTTATATTTCTCTATTGTTTAGTCATATATATATATATATATATATATATTGTTTCAATAATTCCTAAACAGTGAATCATCTGATTCATTAATATTTTTTTTTGTTTGAATTTTTTAGTTATTTTTTTGCAGTATCTGAAATTGTCTGACAAATTTTTTGTAAGCCATTACACATTCAAACAATGACTTCTTCATCAAATTGTAACACAAATTGAAGTCATATAAGAGCAAATCATGCAATGGTGTATTTTCTTAAATTTTTTATAAAATTATTTTAGTCTATCTCTTAAATAGGTAGGTTCCCGTGTATAGCACAAGTTAGCAACTAGTTTTATATAATTTGTTGTCCTTCAACTAAAAAATTATTTAATTACCTAATAAAAATTTAAATGAAATAATGTCGCCACAATTTATAAATAATAATAATAATAATATTAATAATAATAATAATAACAATAATTTGGTACTTTAACTTCTGGTAACAAACATTAAATGATGCACTATCTGGAAACCAAAAAAGAAACTATTGAAAGAAGAACAACAGTCTACCTAACAAAAGGTTTGATTTGGATAATTACCACAATTTAAATGATATGAGAGGTATCTTTTTTTTTTTTTTTTTTTTTGCTTGATAAATGGTTAGAAAAGATGTATCTAACTTTGATTCAATGTTTTTCAGTGTTTGCCTTTTTCATTTGTTTTAATAAAAGAATGATACTGTTTTATGAATTTCATATTTAAGGGTTTTTTTTTTTCCCAATCCTAGAGAATTCAACTACTTAATGATTTAAAAAAATGTTAGTTTGGAGGTCTAATTCAGTTGAGACAAAGCTTAGAATTTAGGTGTTGTGAATTTTCTTAATCTATTTTTTTGTGTTTTATTTTGATTTTGTTTCCAATATCTTTTCTTCTAAGATTAAATAAAGAATTTTTCAATTCCATTCCAAAGCAAACACTAGAAAACTAAAATATAACAAGTGACATAGTTAATCTCGTGTGAATTTGCCATGTAGCGTGCCAATTATATGGAAATCATTTTCCTTCTACTAAAAACCCATGTTCAAAATTTTACTTCTCTAACAAAAATTTAAAAGAAGTCTATGTGTTGCCACAATTCTATATAAAACAAAAAGGTCGAATAATATAAGTAAATAAGTAAAAGCTTCAAAGAGAATATTATTTCATACTCTCATATAAGTAGGTTTCCGTGCATAGCACATATTAGCAACTAGTTTTATATAATTTGTTGTCCTTCAACTAAAAAATTATTTAATTCTCTAACAAAAATTTAAATGAAATAATGTCGCCAAAATTTATAAATAATAATAATAATAATCACAATAACAATAATTTGGTACTTTAACTTCTGGTAACAAACATTAAATGATGCACTATCTGGTAACTAAAAAAGAAACTATTGAAAGAAGAACAACAATCTACCTAACAAAAGGTTTGATTTGGATAATTACCACAATTTAAATGATATGAGAGGTATCTGTTTTTTTTTTTTTTTTTGCTTGATAAATGGTTAGAAAAGATGTATCTAACTTTGATTCAATGTTTTTCAGTGTTTGCCTTTTCATTTGTTTTAATAAAAGAATGATACTGTTTTATGAATTTCATATTTAAGGGGTTTTTTTTTTCCCCAATCCTAGAGAATTCAACTACTCAATGATTTAAAAAAATGTTAGTTTGGAGGTCTAATTCAGTTGAGACAAAGCTTAGAATTTAGGTGTTGTGAATTTTCTTAATCTAATTTTTTTTTTTTTTTTTTTTGTGTTTTATTTTGATTTTGTTTCCAATATCTTTTCTTCTAAGATTAAATAAAGAATTTTTCAATTCCATTCCAAAGCAAACACTAGAAAACTAAAATATAACAAGTGACATAGTTAATATCGTGTGAATTTGCCAAGTAGCTAGCGTGCCAATTATATGGAAATCATTTTCCTTCTACTAAAAACCAATGTTCAAAATTTTACTTCTCTAGCAAAAATTTAAAAGAAGTCTAAGTGTTGCCACGCCACAATTCTATATAAAACAAAAAGTCGAGTAATATAAGTAAATAAGTAAAAACTTCAAAGAGAGTATTATTTCATACTCTCATATAGACAAAACTTAGGTACAATACTTTAAGTGCTATTCCTTAGGTTCCCCTTTTAAGATTCTATCACGTGGCTACTTAACTAAAAAATACACTTTCATCTCATGAAAAAAAATCCACATGGCAAAATCTTAAGAGAGGAACCTAACAAACCTAAGTACTGTACCTAAGTCTTGCTCTATCTGATATGTTTCTCATCCAATAATATGTGTGTGTGTAGCCAAAGTTTAATTAGAGTCTAATTTTCTACCACATGTCCTATCTAAGTTTTTTTTTTTTTTTTTTTTGGTGCCTAGTGCATTAATTTAGTGTAGAAAAATAGAAGTCTAATGTAAATAAATTATAAAAAAAAATGTAATCATATATCTGAATCTATTTATAAAATTAAAATAAAAGATAGTTTAAACAATTGTACTTTTATGAACCATTTTTTTGTATAACTAAAATAATTCGAATTTATAATTCATTTATACAATACTATGAATATGAATGGTTCGTTGCTAACTAGGTAGAGACAAATATATTACATATATGTGTGTACATGTTAATTGCGATTGTTTTTATTGTATTCGTACATGTACATAAGGTTATAAACTAGTAATATATAATTTTCAAAATCACAAGGAGAGAGAGAGAGAGAGAGAGAGAGAGAGAGAGAGAGAGAGAGAGAGAGAGGGGAAAGGAGGGGGGGGGGGGGGTTTCAAATAATTATTGATGCCTATATACTTATGACTAAATGCAGGAAAAACTAAGTGGCTATGGGTTGCCATTGCCATTGCCATCGGCGCCATTGCTCTGCTTGTAATTTTTTTCTGTATATTGTGTTATCTACACAGAAGGAGAATAATTGTACTTCAAGGTAGATGGTTCACATATAGATTGTACTCGTTGGATTATTTCTTGATTATTTGTTACCCAAATGGAAGTTATGAATTTATGTAAATTTATACAGGTAATAATGACACAAATGATGACAAACAATTGCTTAGTTCAGAGATATCTATGGGAGAAAATGGAATTCCAAATAATAGAAAGAAAGCACATGATGTAAGCGTATTTAGTTACGAATGTATAACGACCGCCACAAACAATTTCTCATTAGAAAGCATGCTTGGAGAGGGAGGATTTGGACCTGTTTACAAGGTAATCTCTATAAAAAAAAAAAAAAACTATAAAGAGAGATGTTTAAACTAACTTATATCTAACATTGGCTTATACCTTATTTGATCATCACAACAGGGAAAGCTACCAACAGGTCAAGAAATAGCCGTAAAGCGACTATCAAAAAATTCAGGGCAAGGAATAATTGAGTTTAAGAATGAGTTGATACTTATATCTAAACTCCAACACACTAATCTTGTTAAGCTTCTGGGTTGTTGCATTTTTGGAGAAGAAAGGATGTTAATCTATGAATACATGCCCAATAAAAGCTTGGACTACTTCTTATTTGGTTTGAAAAGCATTTAATTTTTTTTCTGAAGACTTTATTTTTTCCACAATGAATATATATAATTATCTGTTGTACTTTATACAAAGTATATTATTGACCATTTATATCTTTTTATATTGAACAGATTCATATAGAAGCAAGTTACTAGATTGGAATAAACGTTTCAACATAATCGAAGGAATCGCTCAAGGATTGATCTATCTCCATAAGTATTCAAGGTTAAAAGTAATTCATAGAGATTTAAAAGCTAGCAACATACTCCTTGATGGAAGTATGAATCCGAAGATCTCTGATTTTGGCATGGCAAGAATTTTCAAACAAAATGAACTAGAAGCAAATACTAATAGAATTGTTGGGACATAGTAAGTTAACTACACATCCTTCATGAAAAAAAAAAAAAAGGAAGAAGTTAACAGGGCAGCCCTATATTTTCATTTATTTGGCTGCTAATTAAACATTTCCGCTCTTATAAGCTCATTCATTCATATTTGAAATGCAAATATTTGTTTCTTGTTTTGGTGTAGTGGTTACATGTCTCCTGAGTATGCTATGGAGGGTGTGTTTTCTATAAAATCTGATGTCTATAGCTTTGGTGTCTTGATGCTTGAAATCGTGAGTGGTAGAAGAAACAACAGCTTCAATCAGTCTGATCTTGTGCTCAATCTCGTTGGATATGTATGTAATATAAATATAAAATTTGGATTATCTACATTTTCATAGTTCTGTGTATCTAACATTTTAAATAATTATTACCTTTTTTTTTAGGCATGGGACTTGTGGAAAGAAGATAAAGGACTAGACCTAGTTGATCCAACAATTAGTGCTTCATTTGTTGCAAATCAAGTGCTAAGATGCATTCATGTTAGCCTCTTATGCGTGGAAGAAGTTGCTGTTGATCGCCCTACCATGTCAGATATGCTATCTATGTTGACAAATGAAAGTACACAATTGCCTTTGCCTAAAAAACCAGCCTTTTCTAATGGAAGGAAACCAGTTGGGGCAACTATTCCTAAGAAAGAATCTGAAGTTCATACGGTAAATGAAATATCCATTTCTGATATGGATCCACGATAGAGAGTATGATTTTCTTTTGTTATGTTGCATGTGTATTAGGTGTGGAGTAACCGTGAGATGAAGAGTAACAGTCAACTGGTTGAGAAATAGCCAAAAAGTAACTATCAAGAAATTCAGGACAAGAATTAATTGAGTTTAAGAATGAGTTGACACTCATATCTTGTTATGCTTTATGTTGTTATATTTTGGAGAAGAAATGATAGTGGTCTATGAATACATGCCAAACAAAAACTTAGACTATTTTTTATTTGGTTTGAAAAACATTCAATCTTGTTAAGCTTTCATTTTATTTTATTTTTTCTCCAAA
Source organism: Quercus aquifolioides (assembly GCA_019022515.1). NCBI lineage: Eukaryota > Viridiplantae > Streptophyta > Magnoliopsida > Fagales > Fagaceae > Quercus > Quercus aquifolioides. The sequence goes on along the minus strand of CM032333.1, from coordinate 96,161,225 downwards.
AGATTTATATATTAATCTAGATTACTTTATATAAAGTAGATTATTGTTTATACATAAATTTTTATATTGGCCAGATTCAAATAGAAGCAAGCTACAAGATAGGAAGAAATGTTTTAACATTATTTAAGGAATTGCTCAAGGATTGATACATGTCCATAAATATTCAAGGTTGAAAGTAATCCATGGAGATTTAAAAGCCAAAAACATACTCCTTAATCAGCGTACGAATCTAAAGATTTCTATTACAGGGAAAAGTCTCTTGACACCGAATGATTCACCAAATTTTTAACACCCTCTTTGTGTTTTTGTGTTGTGATCGATGTACCCAGCCGAGAGCATTTTCAAATGCATGTGAGTGAGCAGTGAAAGAGTCGGTGAAAATTTGGGTGTATCTATCTAACAGAACTTAGAAGAGGATAGAGGCAATGAAACTAATCAAATCGTAGAATAAGGTGGACAGAGCTGAAGCACTGCCTCAAATAAGAGAAAATCTATTCTTTATGGTATTATCATCCATGATAAAATCAACCTAGAGTTTGCTTTCTATAGATCAAGTCCGTCGTATGACAATTTTTTTTTCCCAATTAAAATTACACGACAGTTGGTTTTCCACAAATATTTTACTCAACTGATAAGAATTGGTCAGTGATAACACGTGACAAATACTTGACACTACTTTAAAATTATAACCTAGTCAATAACTTTAAAATTATAACCTAATCAATAAGTTTTTTTATTTATTTATAAAAAGTGGAGTCATTTTCTATGGACACATGACAAAAAAAACATTGTCATAAAATAAAACTACGATTTCAATTATTGAAATATATATTAAGTATGACAAAAAAACATTGTCATGAAATGAAACCAAGATTTCAATTATTGAAACATATATAGTAGGTGCGTGTTGTGTGGATAAATAATATACAGATATTACAAATAATAGGACAGTCTAATGAAGGACAAATTATTAGGTCCTCTAGTCATCCATGACGTTTGACACTAGTGGAGGACCTAATCATTTTTCTACAAGTGTAGGTCCCCTCTTATTCTCAAACAAAAACACAAAAAGAGAAAAAGTGTACTGTAGGTCCCCTCTTGTGCAGTGTGGACTCGTGAAGCATGATAATTAAACAAATACTTCTTGTTTCATATGTTTTGTACAATAAATCAGGGAAAAAAAAAATCATACACTAATTGACACGAACGCTGTTGAAGTATAAGTCCTGATGAGATGCCTAGAGGGCAAAAAGTCCAGTGTAGGGCAAAAGTTTAGTCCAATGTCTTGGAATATTGGACCCAAACCAGGTTGCAAGCTAACAAACACACTTGCCGCCTTGGAGATGGAATTTTCTATGTAGGATTAACCTACAATGAAGGTGTTATACATGGCCTGAGTGAGAATAGAGTACATCCATTCCACATAGTATGAGTGCTTGTAGAGTGTAACCCTCTATGGTCTCTTAAGTCTCCAGGAGTGAGTTTCACAAACATATATACTTAAATTATGTTCGAGTAGAATTTTTAAATTGTATATAAAAAAAAAATAATAATAAAGAACGGAAGTTTATACGGTGAACAGCTAGCTTGTCCATTTTAGATATGGATGCCTGTTAAATGGTACAATTTTCTTTCGTTAATTATCTTGTATGTTTGTCAGGAGGAAATAAATTCACCTTTGGAGATCTGCTGATTCTTGTAACGAAAGGGTAGAATTAATTTGGAAGAAGGACAGTTTTAGGTAATCTATTCTATTGCCGAGATTATCTTTGTTGTGCGCTCTTTGGGTAAAAAAGAACCTGCTAAATATATATATATATATATACATATGTGTGTGTGTGTGTGCGTGGGGGGGGGGGGGGGACATTATAAAATCTTCAATTAATTTTTGTTCTTATGTCCTTCTTATTGTAATAATCATTATTATATAGAAGCTCGGCCCCTCATTTATCTTCGTATTTTCCTATAGTACTTTTCCACGAAGGAGTTCATGTTATGTTATCTTAGTCATAATTCCACATGAAAATAGACAAAAAATTGACTCTGTCTTTGGGGTCAATCACGAAATTGTCATCCAAAAGCCTTGTTAAAATAAAGAGGTATATTTTTCCAAGAAAAGTATTATTTTTATTTTATCATCCACTGTTTCAAGTTTTAATAGATACGGCCAACCTGCCCCAGTTGCGAACTCATGCACTCTGTAATTGTTGTTGGGCTCACAATATTCGGTGTAGTCTTAAATTGATGAATTTTCCCTTCTGCTTCTCCTGTTCTATTCAATCCAGAGTAAACTTAACTCTAGGGTAAAGATAGAGTATATTGCATTCCTGGACAATTGTCTTTATATATATTTCTATTTGGATCATCTGTGTTACCCTGAAATTCTCTTAATTTTCGAAATGAAGTGCGTAGTCCGTGAAAAATCCTTCATCTATGACCAAAACATGTAAAAAATAAAATAAAATAAAATTTTACCTTGGTGCAAAACCTCTTAGGCCCACTAGGAATCCCATTTATCTTCAGTATATTGGATCTCCCCCCTTCAACACTCTTGTTGATTAAAAATTGATTAACTCCAAAGAGAATCCAAGAAAAGCAAACTAAGAGGTTTGATTAAGGATAAACTTGGGACATGGGTACCCCGGTTTCCCCACAGGTAACCTTAATAGTCTTGTTAGGGTTTTAGGTTCCAATAGTAATAAAGTTAACCAATTCTTAGCCTAGTAATTTGTAATACCCGAAAAAAAAAAGAAAAAAAAAGAGAGATTAAAAGGAGCGGCATTTAAGTAAATTTTTTTATGGGGTCAATTTTATAATTAATTTTACTAACGAGGTTTTTAGAAAATAAGGTTGAAACCTTAGTTATATATAAGTTAATTTAAGTCAGCGTATGATGATAGATATTTTGAAAGAGGAGACTATTCAAAATATTCAAATAGAGAAAGTTTAACTACACAATTGAGATAAAAGCCTAAGAATCTTTTTTTTGTCAAATCTAAGTTTTATTAGAAATTAGAGTGTTTGTTTATGTGGGTATTTTGGACCATAGTTAAACTATTTAAATATTCTAGAGTTTAATGATGCAAATTAAGAAAAGTTAGATTTATTTTTTGGTAAACTGGACGATGTACCTATAGATTTTTTCTGAGTTCAATGATTTAATCTTTTTCTATAGTTTTGTTACGTTAAGCACACATGGAGGCAGCAAACTTTTAGGCTTAGGGTCTGTTTAGGATCTGTTTATTTTGTTGAAATTAAAATTTTTTTGCTAAAAGTATTATAGATAAAGGTAAAAATTAGCTAAAATAGTATAGTAAAACCCATGAATAGTATCAAAAAGTGCAATAATACCTATAAATAGTAACAAAAATAAATTAAATAGTAAAATAAACTGACAAAATGTAAGCTATCTAGGACACTTTAATGGTTAGGTTTCTACATAGTTTTTCTTTGATAAATAGTGCCTGATGTGACTTCTTAGGATATATAACCGAACCCGAAGTGGTATTGGGGGAATATAGAAGCCCAGTAGTCTAGGCATGCTTTGAGGTCTAACGTAAAGTCACGTGTTTATAAAAAATAAAAAATAAAAAAAATAAAAAAAGAAAAAAAAGAAAAAGAAAGAGAAAACATTAAAACAAGGCAGCGCTCAACTTCTTTCATTTTGGATATCGCTTATTGCTGAAAACTGAAAATACTATAGTAAAATAATTTTTAAATGTGTGAATAGTACTATAGGACCCAATTTTAATGAAAATTTTGCTGAATTCTGTACTTGTGGGTTTTGTAAATAGTGTACGGGAGCCACTGTTTAAACCCCAGATGCCAGATGCCAGACGCAATCCAAACTCATACTTAGAGTGCATTTGGATAACACGATTTGCAGCGTTAGGCCCTATTCACACGTTTTAAGCGTGGGACCCATGGAACTGTTGCAAACAAATGAAGAAAAACGCAGACCCACGACACAGTGTGAACAATGTTTTGTCATTTAAAAAATATTTTGTTGTAATGTTTTTAACAATAAATTTTTAGTTTTCAGCAAAATATCTAGAAGTGAATAGGAAAGTCAATGAAGTTAGGTTATAATTATCAACAAAAAGGAAAAAGAAAAAGAAAGAAAGGAAGCAAAGGAACACAAGTACTTGAAGATGGCCCACGTGCCTACATAGTAATAGGAGTTATGGTCAAGGTTTTGAAATCCGGACCGGACCGTACGGTCCGACCGGAAAAACCTTGAACCGTTCATTATTGCGGTTCTTTTAGCATCAAGAACCGTTCTATGTGAAAAAAGCAGAGACCCGTGAGAACCGCGGTTGGACCTCACGGTTCTCAAAACCGTGATCAAACCGTTTCTCACGGTTCCTGCTTTCTTTGAATCTGAACTTGAAAAAAAAAAAAAAAAAAAAAAACAACAACAACAACAACACAGAACAGGAGAGATTGTCGTTGAAAAGAGCGATCTGGACGAGCCAGTGAATGATGGCGAGAATGGAAGGCCAGTGGTGAGGAGTACCAGGGGCTTTGAGAATGGATTTGTTGAATTTGAAAGGGTAATTTAGGGATTTGAGCAAGAAGGGGAGATCTTCGTTGAGTTTGGAGGAGGAAGGGAACTGGAGATGAGAGGGGAAATCTTTTGGCTTTGTTCTCCGCCGGTGATGTGTGAGTGACAGGGTGAGAGTTTGAGAGAATGAGAATGAGAAAGAAAGCTAAAGATGAAGAAGACAAATAAAAGCAAAAAGGACTGAGGAGTCAGATAAGAGGAGTGGGATGGGGATGGGAATGGGGATACGTGTGTGGAGATAAAAAATAAGAGAAAAAAATAAAAATAAAAATAAAAGAAACGTATGGTACGTATGATGCAAGGAAAGAAAGGAAAAAGAATAAACAAACACAATAAAATGTTACCATAATATTTTCACAATATTTCACAATAAATTTTAAGTAATAGATAGTTATTAGTTAATATTAATAAGTAAAAAAATAATTTTAATAATAGGTTCAAATTAGAATTAATGATAACTTTTTATATAAATTTTATTGTGAAAATATTACTAAAAATATTGTAAACTTCTTCACTACTTCTGAACAGTTTTTCTTTGCTGCTACGTGCTTTATATTTGCTCAACCACTCATATTTGAATAGTCTCAACCACTTATATTTGGTTTGCTGTCAACAACTAACGTGTAATGCCTACTTGCTATCAAGCACTTGGTTTTGTTATTTATTTAACTTTAACAATTTTTAAATGCATGGACACCTTCATTTGGCTTTTGATTTTTTTTTTTTTAATTTATAATAAATGGTGAACATTGACTATTCAAATGGGCTTGGGATTTGGGGGAAAAAAAAAAAAAAGGATCCATAGTCAAATGGGCTTGGCCATGAACTAATTTGTCTCTTAACTATTTTATTGAGTTTCATAAAATAAAAATTATTGGATACTAAAGTATACTTTGTCATGACTTAAAAATAATTTAAAAATTCAATAGCTATTTATGTTTTATTAGAATTTAATAAATCTTATTTGTATTATGAAAGTTATGTTATAAAAAATACTATCTATATTTGTTTTGGATTTTTTAGTTAAATTTTCAATTTTTATTTATTTAATATATTTATTTATAATTTAAATAATTATTAAATTAATTATGACGTTATCACGGTTCGACCTCAAAAACCTTGAACCTCTCCATTTTACGGTTCAATAAACGGTCCGGGTCTGAAAACCATGGTTGACGAACGAACAATTTGATCAACTTTCCTTATGCGAACGAAAATTTTGATCAACTTTTCTTTTGCAGTATGACCGTACTGAGCTATTTAATTGGACGTATCGGAAGGACAAGTTGTGCTTTCATTGATGTTCAAGTAAGAAAGCAATAAAGATAAAAACAGCTTTTGCAATTTGTGTCATCCAGGAATGATAGTAATTGCAAAAGTCGTTTCCAAGTCTATATAGAATGGACCCGTAGCTTCATGGAAGCTAATTTGTTGACTCATGAGTTATGAGTTATAGCTTTAATTGAATATGAAGGCGTAAGGAATATCTTGCACAATAGTTACATCACTTTTGTCCATTATTAATTGAAAGGAGCATGTTACTATGGAATAAGATCTCTTACCCTAATTTAGGGGCGGGGAGAATTCTTCTACCTTTAAATAGGTTTTCAAATAGTTAATGAATTTTTTATTGCCAAAAGCTTTGGAGTTCAAAAGGTTGGCACTTTTTGAAATATCTACAACATTTAGGCTCAAATCTCTTGCACCCAACCCAAAAAAATTGGTGTTTGTTTTATGAACCTATAATACGCATGTTAGAGTACTGGGTCATAGAGACGCTAACTATGGACCATACTTGAATGCCAACATTACTTTACCTCTATGTTGAATGGCTTAGCTTGAATGCTAAGTCGCTAAGTACCACCATCAATTGGAATTCTACTCACTGATTAAAACCAATGGATACTTCATGAGAAAATGATAATATTAAGGAGAAAGCAAGTAAAAAAAAATTATAGTTTCATATTTGGGACACATTAAACCCTACACTTTTAAAGTGGATATATTTTAAATCACACGTTTTCATAAATAGGACACTTAAAACTCCAGATTTTTTTTTAATGAAAAAAAAGATTATATAGTTAAAGGCCCATGTGTTGCACAGTTTTATTATAAAATTATAGAATATATATTTTATAAGAGAAACAATAACTTGAACTCCTAATTTTTTTTTCATGCGTTTGTCTCTAACTTATATCATTGAAACTTTCAAATCCTGATAATGATAATAATAATAATAATAATAACTTTCAAATCAAAACCAGTTTTGAAGAGAAGAATAAGAGAATCTTCCTTTGTTAAAGGTTTTATATGAAAAGAAAATTAGTTACACTCTTAAGGATTCAATGATAAAGAATTGCCCATACTATTTAGTCTTTTTTTTTTTTACTCAAATTTATTGTGTGCAATATTCTTAATGGTTAAAAATTTGAGAGATGGCCACTTCTTCGCCATTCCTATTTTTATACTCACTATGCCAAATTTAATGATTTTTATTTATGTACTTTGATAATTTTAAGGTTAAATTATTAGTTTGTTTCTTTAACTATTGTGTCAAGATCACCATCAACTATTAATTATATGAATTTAGTCTCCCTAAATTTTGAAACCAAGTCAATTTTGACCTTAAATTTCCCCCTTTCGTTTATGTAGGGTCAGATTTTGCAGCCCAAGCCCAAGAAGGTGTGGATTTGGAGCCCACTGAACCCAAAATAATAAATTTGTAGAGAGTGGGTGAAAGAACTAGGCTTATAATGAAAATAACAGTACTAAACAGCAACGCTAGTGGGAGAATTTGAATTAATATGTGCTCGGACGGATGTAAGTGTCTCGACCGAAGAGGTGATTTTCATTGATGAACTTGGGTTACAATTCTTAGAGTTACAGTAAAATAATACTCTTTTCTCTTTTTGATTTTCCGATCCCCCTCTATCAGGGACACCTCTCTCTTATATAGTACTGCCTTTCCACATCTTCACCGTCCACTTGTTCATCATCTAGACGCCCTCTTGAGTGTATGTCCCATCACACCCCCCTTTTAGCCCTGTCTGAGTGGTGGTAGCTGAGAATGCACTGTTCAGGGGTCTTCTCCACATAAATGCGGCCAGGAAGGTAGGTGCAGTCATTAAATGCGGTGGTTGAAGTCTGTCTCCTTGATATTTCTCTGTTCCCGTTACCTTCATGCGTGTCCGAGGCTTCTTTCTCTCTTAACACTTGTCAAACAGATCACTTGAATCTCCCATACACGTGTCGGGCAAAACTTCGTCGGATCCGAGGATATCGGACTCCTCGGACATATGAACATCTCCACGGGTAGTGCACGTATTCGTCTCCAGACATTCTCTTTTCCATGGGCCTCTGACTGTCTTAATCTCCTCGGACGAACAGTGTTTCTCATATAGGGCCTCGGGCCCAATACATTGGGTTGGGCTTTTCCTCCCCCCACATTAGCCCCTTGAAATTGTAGTTTTTCCCTCGCATCCGAGGAGAAAAAGTAGGATTTTGACTTGCCATGGAGCAAAAACTTGGGAACACGCACAACCGAGCTGGCACGTGTGTAGACGTGGGAACAGACGCCTCATTAATGCCGCTGCGGTTTCCTTATTCCCAAGGCGCGGCATTAACTGCACCAGGTGGTGTTTTGTCCTTCGCATCCAACGGTGGCTGACTGATCCGACGGCTGTGGTTTTTCTTCAGGATTTGGGCGGGAGTGCCCCTGACCCTTCGCTTGACCCCGTATAAAGCTTCAGAGGAAGTTATTTCTTCCTCACTTTGCAAATCTTCAGACGCTCCAGCAAGAACAGACGCGCCACTCCGTCCAAATCTCTCAGTCGCTGCTTTCAGGCCTCCCCAGAATCATCACGAACCCTCCTACGAGCCTGAAATCTTCTCTCCGATTTAGTCCTGGTGAGTCATCGTCCACCAAATCATTTAGTTCTCTCTTCGGCCAACCGTTTCATTTAAGCACCATGGGAAAGCTCGAGTACATGGTGGATAGCCCTGAGCAACTAGAGGCGTTTAGGGCCGCGTATCGCATACCCCCTAACGTGGGTGTGAGGTATTGCCCCCCAGAAAAGATACTAACAGACCGGAAGACGGGAGAGGTGGTTATCCCCCTCATCGCCTTCAAAGAAGGGGGAATGACAATCCCCATGGGTCCCATCACCACTAATTACCTTCGGAACCATAGGCTTACTCCCTGGCAGTGCGCGCCCAATATGTTTAGGATCCTAGGAGCGATTGAGGACCTTGAGCGTCACATGGGGTTAGGCCTCACCTGGCTTGATGTGGTACAGATGTACGAATGCCACAGCCAGCAAGATGTTGGATACTACTTAAAATCCCGGTCGGATGTTGTCAGACTCATTTCCTGCCTTCCCAAATCCAACAAAGGGATGAAAGACGACTATGTGATCGTCTCGGGCGCCTGGCATGACGGCCATGGTTGCCCGACCAAGCATGGGAAGCCAGGTGGGACATGTTAGATTTAGGCACACTAACCATAGGCTTAGGGTTCTCGTCTTTTAACGGTTTTTGATTCCTCTTCGGTTTCTACTTCTGAGTTTCTAACCATTTTTTGCTGACCTGCAACAGATAAGAGACAAGTTTCTCCTCGGCTCAGCCTAACGAATATTGCCGCTCTCAACTACCTTTTAAGGTCAGAGATCTTCGTGAGCGAGGACGGGCAACTACGATCCGCTCCCCTTATTCTCGGATATACAGGGAAACCAAAGAGTTTCCAACAGGTCGGCAACGCAATCGTCCAGGGAGACCATTGCCTTGCGCGTATTGACGTTGGTCGGAAGGGCTTCTTGGCGCCATACGATCTTGAACCTGTACCCCGTCCAAATCCTCGGGCCATACCTCCCCTTGTCCAACCACTCCAGCAAGTTCCCCTCGGACAAGAGATTGAAGGTGAGGGGGTCGGCTCTTCCACTTCCTCGCTAGAAGAACAAATAGACGGGTTTCAGTTTGAGGGAGAAGCTTCAGGAGTAAACCAGGTGGTAGAGGTCTCAGACGCCGAGGAAGAAGCCTACGAGCAGTCAGGCGCCCATCTTAATTTACTAGCCACTCATTTAGAAGACTCCTCGGACGACGATATGGATCTGAGGAGTTTGATGAAGGGCAGGGGCAAAAAGCCCGAGCCGAAAGATGCTGGGACATCTAAAACAGTGGTGACACTTCCTCCAGTGCCTATCCAGGTCCCTGACCCAAATTTGAAACCCATGCCCAACCTGCAGAAGAAGAGACCCCACATTGAGGTTGGGGAAAAACAGGTGCTACCAACCAAGGAGGCTAAGCAGCAAAAGGTGGTGAAAGACAACCGAACCCGCAGGGCCTCATCTACTGAAAGCCGAGAGGAGGCTTTAGTGGCAGATGTACGCCGAGGAGGAGGACCGCGAACCTGGTCTCCAAAGTTGGAGTTGGATGGCGCTCCAATCCTGTGGGATACCTCCCTCAGGAATTATGACGGAGGAAGGGCAGGTTATGTCGCCGAGGCCCTGCAGCAACCACTCCTTCTCCCACATGATATGGCTTCCTTCAAGCGCTTCACCCAGCAGGAGCTATTCATGTCCCTTAAGAGGATTTAGCCATGGTAAGTGCACCATTCCTGAGTTTAGGTTTTATCCTTAATTGGCTTTATTTCTTTTCTTAACCTAATACTGGAGATGTTATTATGCAGATTACTCAGCAGGTTTACGTGGCCGAGGGGTTGAATGAGGAGTCCTGGCTCAAAGCCCAAGCAGCGACCCAGTCCCAGATTGAGGCAGAGGCATCTCTTGGCAAGCTGAAGGAGGAACATGCTTGAATGTCTGAGGAGCTTAAAGAGGTGATCTCTCAGAAGCGAAGCCTTGATGCTGGGATCAAGAATGCTGAAAAACAAGCCGAGGAGCAGCGTAAACAATTACACATGACAGAGATCAATCTGGTAACCAAGAAGGAGCTGGTGAAGGGTCTCAAAGCTGAGCTGCAAAAGGCCAAGACGAGCGCCCAAGTGGCTGAGCAAAACGCTAGACTGGCCAAGGAGGCGGTTGAAGCCGAAAGGAAGGCGGCGTACCAGCTGGGGGTAGAGACGACCACATCCCAGCTTCTAGAGCAATTCGCCTCGGTCAGCCGAGATTACTGCGTCATAAGTTGGGGCAAGGCCTTGGATGCAGCTGGAGTCCCTGCCGACTTGGAACTGAGGCTGCCTGGGAGTGTATATTATGATCCTGATATCCGAGAGCTCCCAGGAACTGATCCCCCTCCTGTTCCACAGCTTCCAGAGGCTTCGGAGCCAATCTTGGTCAGTCATGCTCCTCCACCCACTCTCGACGCACCCAAAGAGGCTAGTCAGCCAGATGACATGGGTAAACCAGTTGAGCCAACCAAAGACAAAGGCCAAGGCTCAGGTAAAGAGAAAAATCCTGCTGAGGCCAGGACCAAGCCCCTGAAGCATCTGAACGGACAGGCCACGTTGCTGACCCTGTGCTTCCTCCAGCGAAAGAGTAGATACATAGGGCTTTTATTTTGCGCTTGTACTTTTTCGTTCTTAGCTTAAGGAATTGTAACTTTTCCTTTTTGTTTTGTTGACCCTGTATGTATATATATTTTTTTAATGGAATGGCTCCCTATTTTTCTTTGATGTTTTGGATACATGTTTTATTACTTATTATTGCCACACACATAACTATACATTGCAATTATAACATAATAACGCAAATAGCTTGATTGATACATCATATTGATGGTGTGAGTAATCGAAATTAACATTGAAAAGGATAGGCCAAATAAGAGTCATTGATGAGCAATGATTGGAATGAGTACTTATGTGAGTTTCGCATACTTTCCAAATAAAACATAAGTTTATTGTCCCTCGGTTTCGAGTTAAACATAACTAAGGAAGATCATTTATAAGTTAGAATCGATTTAAACGTAATCAGGAATTTAGCACTAAGCCCCAGTGACAATAGCTGCGTGGGGGTATTGACTAACCTGTCGTTTGGTTCAAGATTATGGGATGCGAATGTATTCGAGTGTTAACTAACCCTAGTCATCTGGTCCGAGGACTACAGGCATGACTGGGTTTAAGTTTAAACACTTGAGACTGCACCGGAGTGTTAACTAACCCTAGTCATCTGGTCCGAGGACTACAGGCATGACTGGATTTAAGTTTAAACACTTAGAACTGTAACCGAGTGTAACTAACCCTAGTCATCTGGTCCGAGGACTACAGGCATGACTGGATTTAAGTTTAAACACTAGAGAACTGTAACTGAGTGCTAACTAACCCAAATCATCTGGTCCGAGGACTACAGGCATGATTGGATTTAAGTTTAAACACTATAGAACTGTAACTGAGTGCTAACTAACCCAAATCATCTGGTCCGAGGACTACAGGCATGATTGGATTTAAGTTTAAACACTATAGAACTGTAACTGAGTGCTAACTAACCCAAATCATCTGGTCCGAGGACTACAGGCATGATTGGATTTAAGTTTAAACACTATAGAACTGTAACTGAGTGCTAACTAACCCAAATCATCTGGTCCGAGGACTACAGGCATGATTGGATTTAAGTTTAAACACTTAGAACTGTAACTGAGTGTAACTAACCCAATCATCTGGTCCGAGGACTACAGGCATGATTGGATTTAAGTTTAAACACTTAGAACTAAACTGAGTGTTAACTAACCCAATCATCTGGTCCGAGGACTACAGGCATGATTGGATTTAAGTTTAAACACTTAGAGCTGTAACTGAGTGAACTAACCCAATCATCTGGTCCGAGGACTACAGGCATGATTGGATTTAAGTTTAAACACTTAGAGCTGTAATGAGTTAACTAACCCTAATCATCTGGTCCGAGGACTACAGGCATGATTGGATTTAAGTTTAAACACTTGAGAGAATACTTTACGCAGTGAATTGATACGTCGTTGAAGAAAAGATTTGATTAATAAAGTACCTCTTGAGGTTATTTACATTCCATGGACGCGGTATTACATGACCATCTAGGTCTTCAAAAATATGCCCCAATGCCTGCTCCAGAGGTGATGCGATACGGTCCTTCCCAATTGGGTCCTAGTTTCCCCCAAGCTGGGTTCTTTGCAGTGCCCACAACTTTCCTCAGCACCAGATCACCAGGCTCTAGGGGCCTTAGCTTTACATTGGCATCGTAGCTTTGTCTAAGCTTTTGTTGGTAATGTGCCAGCTGAACCATTGCACTCTCTCTTCTTTCTTCAATCAGGTCCAAACTCTTCTCTAGATTGCTCGTTGTTGCTGGTCGGACTAAACGAGCTAGTTCTGAGTGTTGGGAACCCTGTTTCGAAAGGAATGACAGCTTCAGCTCCATAGGTCATCGAGAAGGGGGTCCTCTTCAGTAGACCTGC